>SJYX01023540.1:138695-170651 GCA_006410675.1 Oreotragus oreotragus | reverse complement strand
GGTGAAAGGCAAGGAAGCTTGGCGTGCTGCAGTCCACAGGGTCGCAAAGAGTCAGACACAACTGAGCAACTGAACAACAACAATCAGTAATCAAGCCACCAGTTTCTACTCCTGTGCGAGCCTTTTTGAGGCAGGTGCCACGCTAAGCCTCCTCAGCCCACAGCCCCACTACCCTACTGTCACCCTTTTGCCAAGGGCAAAGGGGACTTCCTCATCGTCAATCAATAACCTTCTCTGCGGCTCTTTCAACTTGATTCCAAGGGAGACCTGGACTGTTGACCAGCCATTCCCTCCTTCTAGAAGCTCTCACTCCGTTCACCTACTGAGACAGCAGTCCATCCAGGCTCACCGCCTTCCTTCTGAGAACTCTTGTCTTCCTCATGGCACCCTCTTCCTATAACCCTCTCCACTGAAAGGATGAGAAACTGTCTGATACCTGGGGCTTCGAGAGCACCCAGGCACTGAGACAGGTCCGCCTGGATCTCAAGTCCCCAGTCCAGGGGCTCAGCCTGAGACGTCCATCATCTGGTCTGGGGGGCCTGGGAGTCAGGCTGCTGTCTCTACAGTAGTTCCTGGACCACACGTGGAGCACAGGGACTTCTGTGCTGCTGTCCCAGTCCTAACGCTCCCTGTCTTGTCCCTTCTGTAAGGACAGTGTTGAGAAGCCCATGTAGCAAATCTCCCCCTTCCCCCAGGCCCTTTCTTTCTTTCTTTCTCCAGTCCAGGCAAGAGCTTGGATGGTCCCCAACTTGTGTCAGGCACTCCCTGCAGCACAGCCTGCTACATCCTGGGAGGAAGCGGTCAAGGCGTCCCAGTACACAGACACGGCCGCTGGGGGCCAGCCCTGTGAGTCAGGCTCTTCCTGTGACAGAGGGGGCACGTTGGGCTGTGCAGCCACCCCACCTGGAATCTGCTCTAACTTTGAATCTTTACCTCCTGCCCTTCAGGTCCATTGCCCAGTAAACATTCCCACCTGGAATTCTCAGAGCTGCTCTTCTCAACATGACCAACTTCCGACACTCTGCTCGGTGTGCCATCAAGGTGCAAGCAGCTGTTCTCAACCCTTCTCCTTCCGTCACCCCTACACTTGATCACTGGTTGAACTTTTCCATTTCTACCTGCTCAGCCTCCCCCGAGTGTGGTCCTAGAAAGAAGCATGGAGTCACCCCTCATCTCCTGCCACTGAAACAACAGAGGAGCTCTGCTTCCCTCTGGCATCAGAATGTGAATCAGAAGAGCTGCTCCCCAGACCCACTCTCCTCTTCTTCCTTTAGTAACAAGTCCCTGGGTTGGGCTCATGCCTGCACAGCTTAAAAGTGATGTTTCCCAGCAGTGAATTGAATCCACATGACAGTGTTGGCCATGGCAACTGAGCAGAAACAAAGTGTACAGGGGAAACAATGTATTATGTCTGTAAGAAGAAGGGCATGCCCTTTCCTTTCTCTTTTCCCGCTTTTCACTGCTGGAATGCAGTTGCAATGGCAGGAGCTGGAGCAACCACAATGGACCATGTATTGAGGATGGCAGAGCAACAAAGCTGAAGGGCCTGGGACCCCTGGACAGCGCCATGGGGGGAGCTGTAATGCCAGCCAGAGCCTTTACTTGAGAGAGAAATAAGTGTTTATCTCATGTAAGTGTTTGCTCACTTGAAATCTATTATAGAAGCTGAACCAATATGTTAAATGATATAGAACTAAAGAGATCTTAAGTCCATTTAGGTAGAATTTTCCAGTTATGCAATCTTGAGCAAACCACTTAATCTTTCTAAGCTTTCATATCCCTAGCTGTATACCTATTCCCCAGGGTCATTTTATCAACAAAGAAATGATACAATATAATACCTCATACAACACCTCACCTATAGTTGGGGTTCAACAGATGTTGAAATAGACAGCCCAGTCATCTTTGCAAAATGCCAACCTGATCCTAACACCCTGTCGGTTAAAAACCTTCAAAATACTTCCACTGCTTTTATGACAAACACCAAACACTTCACATGACTAAGCCCCGCCTCACCCGTCCAGCCTTCCTGGTCCAACCTCCCCCTCACCCGGCTCCAAGGGTTACATTGACCTTGTCGTTACCTCACTCCTTCCACAAACACTGATAGAGGGCTTCCCGCATACCAGACACTGTGCTGGGCCTTTAGAAACAGACCTGGGTCCTTGCTCTTAGGGACTTAATAGTCCAGTGAGGGAGTGGGAAAATGTTATATACATAAATAATAAACCTGGCTAACACGGATGACCATTTGCTGGTGGCCAGCTGCTGTATCAAGCTGTTTTTACAAGTATAGACTCCTGATTCTTACAACAACCTCCCACTATTACTGTCCCACATCTACAAATGTGGGAACTGCAAGGTCAAGGAGCCAGCCAAAGGTCACACAGCTAGTACAGCCAGAGCTAAAATTTGAACCCAGGCAGTCTGACACCACAGCCTGTGCACATAACTACTTTTCTACCTGGCCTCCAAAGGAGTGGCAAGTGACACTGTCAAAGGTATTCCCCAGGGGAGTACAAGGGTTCAGACCCACATGCCCCCTCCCGCCCCTGGACGGGCCCTTGGCACGTGCTATTCCCCCGCCTGCAACACCTTACTCCCCTCATTGCCCACGTCCACTCCTATTCACTCTTTGGACCTTAACATTCAGAAGCTGTCACTTCCTAAGGGACGCCTTCTTGGCTTTCCCAGGCCATCCAGAGCTATTTACAAACTGGCCGCATGATGTGCCTTCCCTCCAGGGCACTTACCACACTGTGACACTGCGTTTGCTGATGCTTTATAGGTGGTCCCTGCTCTCCCTTCCCCACTGCCCTTAGGCTGGGATGCTACAATATGAAAAAAACACCCCAGGACTGCTCAGTGCCTCACATATAGACGCTTGGTAGATATTTGGTGAATTAAGGAACTGGAGTGACCGGCTTACCCAAGGTGCCCCTGAGGTTCCCACAGCTGTGAGGCTTTCTTCATCGCTCCTGGCAGGCTCCTGCCCTCATCAAGGCCTCCCCACCACGTGCCTCCTCTCCTGAAATCTCCCAACTCCCGAGTCCCCGAGGCAGGGCCAGCGTTGCAGCCATCAGACTGTGCTCAGGCAGGACCTGGTGCTGGAGGAGTGTGGCGGAGGGGGCCTGGTAACCTTACAGACACCTCACACTTTCCCAGGACCTTACCCTGGAATGTGAGGTTTCCCAGGACCAAGCAGGAGTCAGGGGATGGAGCGGGGGCTGAGAGGAGGGGCCCAGAACCCGGACATCCTGTCTAGATGACCAGAGATGATCTCTAAAACCCCATAAAAGCTGGAGCCATGGAGGCGGCTGACCACCATCCCCTAAGCACTGCGGTCTGGAGTCAGGAGCCGGTGAGATCGATATCGTTCGGGAGGCTTTCAGCTACAAGTCCTCTCTGCTGCCAAGTCTCCCCAGAGGCCTGAGGAAATGTCTGGAGGAGACAAGAGGCACAAGAAAAGGCAGGGAAAGTGCATATTCCTGAAGGGCCAACAGCCTAAAGCAGACCAAGGGACATGCTCCACGCCACACACAGTCTCGGTCCTCACACCTCCGGGGAAGGTGCTAGCCCATTTTACAGATGAGGAAACTCGGGCCCAGAGGAGGAAAGAAAACCTCCCTGAGATCCCAGCAAAGCCAGAACCAACCCCAGCCGAGCCTGGCTCTGAGGCCCCCAGGCGCCGAGGCAGGACACCCCGGCGGTTCTCCGTGGCTGCAGGGTCCCGCCACACCTGCACTACCAGCTCCGGCCGGAAGAGGGGGCGCTCCCAGGCTAAGCCCCCAGCCTGGCCGGGGATGGAGACTGGGAGGGGGCCCCTCGCCCTCGCAGGAACCCGGACTTCAGCCCTCCCAAAGCATCCTTTCCCTTAGCAGCAGCCCTGTCTCCCCTGACCTCCCTGCGGCCCTCACCTATGACACCGCGACGCCCAGCGAGGGCTGACCGTCTCCTCCAAGAGAGGCCATCGCACGCTGGACTGCCAGCACCCCATCCTCCTAACGCCGTCTCTTCTCCAAGCCAAGCTCTTCTCCCCCAGCTGCAGCTCGTTCAGGTGCCATGTGCGGTGCGCACCCGGCCCTCCAGTGGGTCTGACCCACAGAACTCACCCGGGGTGCTCTCTCTCCTCTCTGATTGTGCCGGCTCTTGCTAATTAACGCAGCAAGGGGTGGACTCACAGTGGGGGCGGCCCTGGCCCATCGCTGGCCTGGTACCCCTGGGCCTGAACACTCACTAGAGAGTTGGAAGGAAGGAAGGAATAGAGATGCCTACTGTGGAGACTCAGCACAGCACAAGGGGCCGAGTCTATCAAGAGTGTGTGTGTGTGTGTGTGTGTGTGTGTGTGTGTGTGTGTGTTCCTACACTTACTGTTGGTGTTTTTAGAAGCAGTGTATCCTTTCCACATTTTGAACTGCTAGAAACTGTTGATACAAATAGTCATTTTCACCAATTAATGAGGGAAATCTAGTTCTTGAAAAGAAGGCCGACTTTGATCTGGGCTTGCCGGGTGGTCAGTGGCAAAGAATCTGTCTATAGTGCAGAAGCCATGAGAGACACGGGTTGGATCCCTGGGTTGGGAAGATCCCCTGGAGGAGGGCATGACAACCCACTCCAGTACTGATTCTTGCCTGAAGAATCCCATGGACAGAGGAACCTGGGGGGTACCAGTGAGGAGGAACTCCAGAGCTCCTGGAATTCGATTCTCCAGGCCCTTCCCTCCCCATCATTGTCTGTCTGTGGGCCCTAGAGGGCACATTCCCTCCAGAGACTGGCCCTTAGGAGGGTTGGGAACAGCCCAGCCTGGATGCGGGGGAGGGACATTTGGATGGCATTCTGCCCCAAGGAGGAGGGAGGTGGGGAAGGGCTGACCATGGGAAGCCCACATCCATCCAGGGGGGACCTCTCTCCACTCTGCTCTCCTCCCCGCCAACCCATCTCCAGTGCACACACCTGCCGTGGAAGAGTCCACCTAAGGAGCTGCCTGTAGAATCCCTGGGGAGAGATGGAAGACCCCAGCACCCCAGCTGGACCTCAGACCAATTGACTCACCCTCTGGGTGGGACCCAGGCTTTGCTCCTTTCAGCCCAATCTGACACTGAGTGTGAGACTCCTCACCTCCAGTCCCCAGCCCCGCTCCCTGCCCCTCCTGCCCTCCCCTCAGCAGATATTCCTGGCCCTTCCCGGGTCGTACTTTGCTCACTCCCTGTACCATCTGCTGCAACAGGAGTTCCTGCTTGCCAGGGCCGGGCCTCACCCCTAAGCGGGCCCCGTCTCTGCAGGGACTCCAGAATCCCATCAGCAAGGCAGGCCCCAGGGTGAGGCCTAGGGCGACTCAGCCCTGTGCAGACCCAAAAAGGAGCACTGCAGTCCTGGCGTTTCAGGCGGCACCAAGGCAAGGCCTGGGCTCTGTATCTCAGGCCCCGGGGTCGAGTCCCAGCTGCGTGATGCCAGCTGACTGATCACACAGTCCCAGCTGCGTGACACCAGCTGACTGATCACACAGTCCCAGCTGTGTGATGCCCAGACCTCAGTGGCCGTGCAGACTTCCTGGGGGTCTTCTTAACATGAAGATTCTGGTCCGCAGGTCTGAGGTGGGACTAAGAGCTCCCACCCTTCTAATAAGCTCCCGGCCGATGCTTAGGCTGACAGAGCGGGGGCTACACTTTTTACAAGAAATGAGAAGATTTTTAGAATTCTGTTCCATGTTGCATGGCAGCCTGGATGGGAGGGGGTTGGGGGGAGAATGGATACATGTATTTGTATGGCTGAGTCCCTTGGCTGTTCACTTGAAACTATCACAACATTGTGAATCAGCTATCCCGATACAAAATTAAAAGTTCAAAAAAAATTTTTTTTAATTAAAAAAGAAACAGAAGCGAAAAAGTCCTTTAGGTTTTCCATGTACTGAGGTGGGTCATAAGCAGCCACCGCCCCACCTGTCCCTCAGCTGCAGCCCTTTGCCCTCCTCAGGGCACCAGGAGCGCAGCCGGCCCCTCCCTGCTTCACTGTTTAGCTCCCTCCGAGCCAGGCTAGCTCAGCCAGGCGCACAAGCCTGGCTCTTGTCCCCTGTACCAGGCCCAGCCTCAGGCACCCGCATGGCTCCACAGCTGGGTAGCCTCAGAGGGTGGCCTCCATCACGCACCAGGAGCCCTGGCCACTCCCCGGGGAGCCGCCGCAGCTCCCTAGGTCAACTCCTGGTCAGCCGCCCAGCCCTTGACCTCCTCCTGCCTGAGCAACACCATCAGTGTGCCCCCTGCCTGCCCATTGCTCGTCAGTCCGTCTTCATCTTTTCCTTCTGATGAGAACCGTGAGCAGAGGAAGAGCTGTGAGCTAGGAAGTCAGCTCCCTGGGTCCTTAACCTGGCTCTGCCACTTGGCAACGTCATGGTTTTGAGCATTCTCTGAACCCCCGTGAACCTGTTTCTTTCTCTGTAAAGTGAAGACAAGGACACAGCCCTTATCTCACTGGGTGCGTGCCCGTGAGAAAATACACACAGTGCTCAGCACTTCACAGGTGTGCTAAATACTGGCCGTCCCCAGCAGTAACAAGCATCAGCTTTGCCCAGTTAGCAGCTACGTGACCTCTCACAGCCTCAGTTTCCTTGTTTGGTGCGTGAGTGTGACAACTTCTGCCACGTGGGTCCTTTGTGAAGATGAGACAGGACGAAGCCTAGCACAGGGTAGGGTGCAGTGCCTGCTAATCCCATCACGGGTCGGGTATCTGTGTGCCCACATGTCCTCGTCCCTGAGACCAGCAGTTCTCGAAATCTAGTCTGGGACCTCAGGGATCCCCTGAGACCGTTTCAGCGGTATTGTAAAGTCAAAACTATCAAAGGTAATTTCTTAATAATCCTAAGTTGTTACTTGTCTTTTTCACTCTCCTTTTCCCACGAGTGTATGGTGGAGTTTTCCAGAGGAGCGAATGTGTAATATCACAACACAGGGAGTATAGGAGTAGATAGGAGAGTCCAGCTGGCTTCTGCTAAGCCAGGCATGAAAGAGGCTTTTCAGAAATGCTAAACAGTGTCTTCTTTCTCACTCACTCCTTTAGTTTTAGAGAATATCATTTTTCATAAAAATGTTGTTTATGTGAACATGTGGTAAGTTTAATATTGCTGTGAAAGTGAATAAACATTTTTAAATGTTTTCCATTTTAGCTCATAATATGGCAACTATAGAAACAGATAACCTGTGTGAACAAAAGTTCTTTGAGGTCCTCAGTGATTTTTTTAATTGTTCATTTATTTATGGCCGCACTGGGTCTTCACTGCTGCACACAGGCTTTCTCTAGTTGCAGCAAGCGGGAGCTACTCTCCAGTTGCAGAAGGCGGGCGCTGCTCTCCAGGTACAGCAGGCGGGCGCTGCTCTCCAGGTGCAGTGAGAGAGATTCCCATTGCAGTGGCTTCTCTTGTGGCAGAACACGGGCTCTAAGGCCCGTGGGCTCAGTAGCTGGGGCATGTGGGCTTAGTTACCCCACAGCATGTGGAATCTTCCTGGACCAGGAATCGAACCTGTGTCTCCTGCATTGGCAGGTGGATTCTTGACCACTGAGCCACCAGGGAAGTCCTCCTCAGTAATTATTTTTAATGTAAAGGAGTCCTTAGCCCAAAGAGTTTGAGAAGGCTGGCATGTGTCATGGTCCTCACTGTGCTGGCCACATGGGGGTCTCAGCACACACTCGCCCGAATCAGCTCATCTGAGCGCAAATCAGCTCAACAGGGACCTGCAGTTGATGTTCTGTAAGAGTCTCTGAGATCTCCCAAGGAGCGCTGCACCGTGCTAGCATGCTGCATTGCAAACCTTACGAATTGCAGAGAATTTACCCAGGACCACAAGGCTGGGTGTCCAAGTGAGATACACACCTGCTATCTAACTGGCAGCCAGAGGTTTTCCTAGCAGCCTCTGTTCCCCCATCCTCTGATAAACCTCGCCCCTTCAGGGACCAGCACTGCCCCGTTCTCAGCCCCAGTGGTTCAGAAGGCTCCAGAGACAGTCACATGACCCAGACCCAGCCGGAGAGGTTGGTTCAGAACTAGCTACGTGACCCAATCAGGGTCTATCAGCCAGTGAGCATTTGTCCCAAGTTGTCGCTGAAAACACTGGGAGAAAAGAGCTCTCTTTTCACTGGTAGGATGAAAGCCTGGGGCCTCGAGGGGCCATATTCTAGAGCATCTGATGGTAGCACCCCTGAGATAGGTTGCCTGAGAATTAAGCCAAATTTGGAAACAAATTCCTGCTCCTACCATTTGAGCACCTGGATTCAGCTGCGCTTGGACTTCTTGGTCATGTGTGCTGGCTAACACCTTTTTTCCCTTAAATCAGTTTGAGTTGAGTTTTCTCTTCTAGCTAAGAGTCTGAAAAACTCATTGTAATCAGACCCAAGACCCGGCTGGTGGGGAAGTTTCGGGAGAACTTAGGATGAGTCGTCCCCCAGCAGCATCCCTGAAGCCCACCACAGGCCCGGAGCCTGGGGGACACTCTTTTGCCCACTGGAAGCGCAACAGAGCCCCTTTCCCAACAACAGAGCTAGTTAACAACACACAGAGTTTTTCTTTCACTTTATCATTTATAAAGCCATACAATGGATCGCAAAGAA
The DNA here is from genome assembly GCA_006410675.1 of Oreotragus oreotragus. Taxonomy (NCBI): domain Eukaryota; kingdom Metazoa; phylum Chordata; class Mammalia; order Artiodactyla; family Bovidae; genus Oreotragus; species Oreotragus oreotragus. The sequence goes on along the minus strand of SJYX01023540.1, from coordinate 162,053 downwards.
ACAGAGCAGCTGTACAGGAGTGAAACAGCTTCAGTGTACAATACATTCATATCCAGGATAAGTAGCGTACATCAGGGTTTATACAAGGTGACAGAGGTTACAGGCACAAAGATACAAAATAGAAAGTATATTTGCATCTATATAAATACACAGCCAGGGGAACGGGAGGATGCTAGGTGTTTCCTGCAGAGGGTCTGGGAGGCAGGGGCAGGAGTGGGGTAAGGAACTCCTTACATCTGTTTTGAATGGCATGTCAGAGAGGAGAGAGGTGGGGAAGCGGCATGCCCGCACACACGCGCTCTCTCTCACACAGACACACACCACGTGGGCACACAGGAGAGCCTCCGGCTGCTGAACACTGATGGGAAACCAAAGTGGGCTGTCCTTCCACAGCTAACCTTGCCGCTGGGACGCGCCCAGGTGTGGGGGGTAGACAGAGGCCCTCCAACACTTCGGCCATCTGAGGACAGAGGAGCCCCGCCGTGTGGTTGATCCCCATCGCCACTGACACTGAGATTCCCCCAGTCGGGGGACCCTACAAGCCTCGCCTCCCAATTCCTCTCGCCACTGGGTGATAGTGAACTTGACATTCCATTGCCCAACACCTCCAACCCAACTCCTAAGTTCCCTAAAGAGACAAGCAAATTACGCGCACACACACACACCCACACCTGCACACACGCGCACACACTTTCTGTGTTACCACTGGCCAGGGCACTCCAGTCTCAGGATGCCGGGGCCTGGACCCGGGTGAAGAGTGGCCCCGGGATGCTGCCCCCGCAGCCTCTCCCAGGACCCCAAGTGTGGGGAGATGTAGATAGAGGCAGCAGGGCGCCCTTAGAAAAGACATTGGCCCCCTTGATTCCCCCAGACTCTGAAGCTGGAAAAAACCAAAGCAGGGGAGAGGGCCCAGGAGACAGAGCTGGTGACAACGCAGGAAAAGGGAGCAGAGACAGCGGTCTAGGTACAGACTCGTCCACAGACCCCTGGTGGTGTGGGGGGTCTGCCCAACCTCTGCTCGGCCCATCTGAGTGGGCAGAAGAATGCCCAGCTCATCTCCCTTCGGGGACCCCCTTTCAGAGAATCACATCTGTTCCACCAGCTCCCCCTTATAGTCACGCAACCACGGGGCCCCCACCCCTATCCTGTCTGTCTCTGACACACCCAGGGATCCCTCCAAACCCTGCCAGGGGAGAAGGAAGGCTGGCAGTCCACAAGCATCTGGAACTGCTGTGGGAGAGCTGCCAATGAGGCCCTGGGTCAAAGGGCCTTTCCCAAACCTAGGACACAAGTCTTTGTCCCTGGAACACCTGGCTGGAGGAGGGGCAGCCGGAATACCACGATCGCAGGGCAGGGGCATCGCTCACCCCTGGGGCTCCATCCAGCAGCTCCCTTCCTCCCCACTTCCCCCCTGAGGTCACCTCTCCCCCGTTCCCATGCCCAGTCCTCCCCTCTGGCTCCATCTGGGAAGGGCCGCCTGAACCTGGCTGGGCCTCTGTCCCTGCTAACGGGAAAGCTGTCACTCCCCTGCCCCACCCCTCCCCGACCAGATACCATACAGGGCAGCTACGGCGAGGCCCCGACTGCCTCAGAGGCCTGGCTGCACAGCAAGATGCAGGTTGGGCCTGGGGCTGCAGCCCGAGCCTGCCTGGGGTCTCCGTCCCTGCCTCCCAAGCTGACCAGGGCCTCCTGCCTATGCCTCCCAGCCCCTTTCCCATCCCCCACTCCCCAGCCCACTCTCAAGACCAGAAGGGGCACTCTCCTGGCTGACAAACAGATTCAACAATAAACAACAGCAAGGAAGATTGAGGAGGAGAAGTGGGGAGAAAAAAGGATAAACATTTACACAATAATAACAATACTCATTAAAAGTGCTTTCTTTTAAAGGAAATCTTTGGCAAGAACATACTGCAATGCTATGGTGTGTGTGTGTGTGTGTGTGTGTGTGTGTGCGCGCGTGCGTGTTGTGTGCACGTGTGCAGGGCGCACGGGCCTAACCTGTGAGACATGGAGGGTTATGGTGTCTTCCCAAGCGCTGTCTGACCCACAGATGAGGCTGCGGTGGAGACTGGGGTAAACCTTCCCCATCGTTCTTCTGGACAGGCCACATGCTAGGAAACTGGCTCCTTCCAGAAGCATGTGGGGCAGGGGGTGGATCGGCTTTAAAGCATTTCCGGGGGCCTTCCCAGAGTCGCACACGGTTCAGGCCTGAGTGGGGTGGGGTCTGGCTGGTCGTGCCTGGTGGTGGGCTGCTGGTGGGCGGTGGAAAAGCGCGTGTGAGGGGTCTGACGCTCCGCCCAGCCATCCAGACCAGGAGGAAAGAGTCCCCGGGCAGTCCAGTGGGAGATTTACAAAGGAAGTAGGTGGGAATATCCTTTTCTGTCTGGGAAGAGAGTTGGGGTTAGGTAGGGAATGAAAGCGGGGAAATCGGGGTGTCTAGCTTGAAGGCCTCAGGGGAGGAGCCCCTGGGATGAACCTCGGTCACCAAGAACAAGGTTTCCCTCTTTGGAAAATGGGTGGGTGCTCCCCGCCATCTTCAGACGCTCTCCTTTCCAACTCCCTGAAACAGAACGGCCACACAGATACAGCTTCTTGGAAAAGAAAAACTACAGGACGCACATGTCACCCACGACCACCACGCGCACCCGTGTCCCTGCAGGCTCACGCACCTGCCCTTGCAGGGCCCGCAAGGAGGCGGGCAGCTCCCCCGGCATCTCTGGGGCCTGACAGCCGGGCCTGGGCTTGCCAAAAATGAGAAGGGATGAAGGGGGTGAAACGTGCGCACCCCCTCTCCACTGAGCCCCCATCAGAGTCTAGGGAAGGCCGAGGCCTGGTCAAGGAGACCCCTGATCGCTCCAAGAATGAAGGCCCTGACCTTTCAGGCTTTGCTTAGAGCACAGACAAGGATGGGGATTGGAATATGCTGGGGAGGCAACAAAGCAGTATGGGAAAATAATAAATACTTCTTGTCAACTTGCCTATTCTTTTTTTAACCTTTTCTTATATTTTATTAGCTTACAGATTCTGTCAGTATGTCTCACATATATATTATATATATTTATATATCAGTACAGCGCCTCTCTCTAGGGAACCCAGAGGCTTAAGAAGCTACTCAAGGATGGAGTCCTGGTGGATTTTTCCATACGGCTTAGAGTGCTTGGGTGGTGGTCAGGGGGTTCCCAGTTACCCAGCTGGACTCTCAGCCATTTGACCTAAATGTGTGCCTTCTGCCCTCTGGTCCATGGCAGCTGGGCTTTGGAGGAGAAACAAGGGAGAAGGGTGGGGAGCAAGGCTTTGGTATCAGAGCAGGCCATGTGGTATGTAAGCAAGCAGCCCCCAGAGCTCTGGACAGCCCAGCAAAATTAGACCCCCAAACCCTTACAGAGGGGGCACAGGAACTACAGGGGTCTCCCCTGGGTCTCGCCAAGCAGGGCTTCTAGAAGCAGGTCCCGGGATAAGCCCCAACACAGGGATCCCGCAGGACAGAACAGGGCAGGGCAGGGCAGGGAGGCTCGATCCCCAGCACCCTAAAGGCATCCTGAACACGGGGCACATCTGAGAATGGCTGATCTGGGACACGAAAGCCAAGAAGGGGCTGAGGACTGGGAGCGACGGGAGCCCCCTATCTGCCCCGAGGCTGGGCCACATGCCTCAGGAAAGGCTCCCCAAGCTGGGCAGCCACCCTTCCTGAGGGGTCTCTTCCCCAAAGCCCTGAACACATCTGCCCTCATCTTCTCCAACCATCGTCCCAGCCTCCAGGTGCCGGCAGGTCAGGAGGAATGCTGCAGCATGGCCAGCCCCACTCCGTGGGGGTCTCTGCCGAGGAGAAGGGGCTGGCGGCCCTGAAGGCTGTTAGAGCAGGTGCAGGGACCAGGAAAGTCCATTATCTACAACGCCGGGTGCCCCAGGCAAAGGGGACTTACGCCCCCTCCTTGCTGCCCTGTTACCCCACCCCCGACTCTTTCTTTCTTTGGACGGTGTGCACATGTGTGTGCAAACACAGGGGACAAGTATACCTGTTTATAATTCTAGCTGAGAGGCAAACAGAAATCAGTGAGTGAGGATGTGGGCGTGGCCATATATACACCCCATAAACACACCCACAAACTGTACATCGGAGGCAGAGCAAAGAGACCTTAGGTGCCTGGGGTCTGAGATACTTTCAGAAGCAAAAGTTCTGCCACTAGACGTCCCATGAGGGCTCTTTTTGGTTTGCTGATCTACCCCAGAGGTGGCCAGAGAAAGATTCTCCACGGGATTTCTCCTTGTAAAGCAGTTGGGTTAGAGAGGAAGAGCTTTGCCATTTTCATTCAAAACGTGGGTCTCCAAGGAGATCAGTCCTGTCTCCCCCCAAGGAGCTCCATCAGAGGGTGGAGGGGGACTTTGGTGGACCTGGTGAGTTTTGGAGGCTCTGGGGGTTTCGCAGTATCCATCTCCCCAGGGGAATCCGAGTTATTCTCCTCCATCTCTTTCTTTCTTCCTCTCTCTCTCCCCCTCCCCACTCAATTCACTTCCCTCTCCCCACATGACACTTTCTTCTCTCCCTTCTCCAAAATGGCCCCAAGTCCTCCTTCTGGATTCAAGGATGGTCGGGATTTATAGGTCCCCTCCCCACATGCCCCATCCCAGCGGCCCTGGCCCCTGGCAAGGCCAGCGGGGGCTCATCTCTTCTGGCTGGCACTCAGCATGACCTTGGAGACAAAGCTGACGATGGCAGAGGCCGGCTGGCTGGGGTCAAGCTCGGCAAAGAGGTGGCAGGCGTTGTCCGTGGCGCTGCCCTGTTTCCGGGCCACGAAACCAAAGAGCCTGCAGGGGCAGGAGACAGGCGTGAGTGGGGAGCAGGAGGAGCCCCGGGCCCTGGCGAGGCACCCGCGGGGCAGGCTCCTCTTTGCTCCCTTCCCCATCTTTCCCCACCTCCCCGAGTACTGGGCACTGAGGGTGATCACACCAGAAACCCTCTCTTCCCTTCACCAGCAAAGAACCAGCAGTGGAGATGGCATGTCACTTGTTCCAGCAGAAATTCCCCCTGGCGGCGGGTAGGCGAGAAGAAGGAGGCGGCGCTGGAGGCGAACAAGCAACAAGACCAGACAGCAAGAGGTGGGGAGGACGCCAAAAATAAAGCGGAACATTCCTCAACCGGCTTCTCTCCGCCAGGCCCTGCCACACCCCTGGCCGACTGTTCTGACACACAACACATAAACAAAACGCCATCTGCCTGTCAAAGCGCTCGTCCTCAGACGCCACAGACGGTCAGGGAGACGAAAGGACGAGAGGCCACTGTCCCCTGCCACATGCACACACGCGCACACGCACACACTTCTCCTGCGCTCTAGAGGATGGGAAGGGGGCGGGACCCCACACCTGTTCCCCACCCCAACTCCCCACACTAGGACTGGAGTGACCGAGCACTCCCTCTTCGCAAAACAGAGTTAAAAATATGAGCGCAGAGAACAGAATGTGAGCTCAAGTCCCCTCCCAGTCGGCACGTTGCTAATTAGAGCTGGGTGGGGAAATCAGGACAGCTGAGGATTCCAATGGAAACCCCTCGCCCAGGACTGGACACAGCAGCTAAAATTAGCCAGGCTGGGTCTGGCTTGCCATCCCGTGCACATATGCGTGTGTACACACACACATACACACACACGGGGCTTCCCACGGCTTTGCTCTTCCCAAATGTGTTTCAAGGGTTGAATCAACCCAGTCAGCTCAGAGGCCTGGGGTGATCATCTGCACAGGAGGCAGGGAAGGTTGGGCCTGTGGACCACACCCAGAGCCCCTTCCCCAGCCTTGCAGGGGTGGGGGGGGCGGTGGGGGGCGTCCTCGGTGCAGTGGAGGGAGCCGAGGGCAGAGGGCTCCAAGCTGCCCACATGACAGCCAGCCAACCCCAGCTCGCTTCTGCCAAGATGAGAGCCAGTCAACCTCTCAGGCCTGAACACTGCCCGCCTGCCCTCCCCCGGTGTTTATTTAAGCTCCACAGGTCCCTGGGCCAGCTCAACTATAGGCCAAGCTCTTTCTCTGCTTGGAGGAGTGGATGCAGGCAAGAAACCTCAGCCCCAAGGGCAGAGAGGAGCATGACAAGCACCCGAGAGGAAGCACCTCCTTAAATGTGGGGCCTGGGGCATCTCACTGGCCTCACCCTGGTCCAGCCCTGAGCTCTCCTGGGCCTCAGCGAGGGTGAGTCATAAGGAAGCTCCACACAAAACCTGCTTTCAAATAAGGAATTTCCAGACCTGGGACCAACCTGCTTCAGTCCCTGACCCTTCTCCCATTCGCAGGGCCTGGCGGTGAGTAAGGATAAGACCCTTCAAACAGAGAGCTCTGGCCTCCCTCCCAGAAGGGACTCAGAGACCCTAATAACTCTGTGAGTCTCAGAGGCGGCTGAGACAGAAGGGTGGCAAGCTTTGAGAGGAACTGGACACCGGGGCCTCCTTGCAGCTGTATGTGACCATGGGCCGGGAGAGGTCTCCCCCATCCTTCACGGCCCCTCTGGACACCCCCAGAGGGAGATTCGTGCCAATGCTGGTCAGTTCTACTCATCTGGACCACGGTGGCCTCACTGGGCCTCCTCCTCACTCTCCATCACTGGGCCTCCTCCTCACTCTCCATCACTGGGCCTCCTCCTCTCTCCATCTCTCTGCCTCCGTCTTCTCATTTCTTTCCTTATGCAGTAGACACAGTCCTGCCCTCAAGAGCTTGCAGCCTGGTGGCTTCCCTTTCCCATCCCCATGAAATCGGCTCTCTCCTACCCACTGCACCCATTTCTACCTGTCTTATAAGACCTGTTTTTAAATACAGGTTCTTTCCCCAGGTGGCGCTGGTGGTAAAAGAACCCATCTGCCAATACAGGAGGCAGGAAATATAAGAGACATGGGTTTAATCCCTGGGTTGGGAAGATCCCCTGGAGGCGGGCATGGCAACCCACTCCAGTATTCTTGCTGGAGAATCCCATGGACAGAGGAACCTGGCAGGGTACAGNGCGCTGGTGGTAAAAGAACCCATCTGCCAATACAGGAGGCAGGAAATATAAGAGACATGGGTTTAATCCCTGGGTTGGGAAGATCCCCTGGAGGCGGGCATGGCAACCCACTCCAGTATTCTTGCTGGAGAATCCCATGGACAGAGGAACCTGGCAGGGTACAGTCCATAGGGTCTCACAGAGTCGGACACGACCAAGCTACTAACACTTTTCCCCAAATCTCTCCCTGCCTGGAAGCACTCTGCCTCGTGATACCACAGATGTGAGCTGTCCCCTCCTGACATGCCTCATTCAGCAGTGGTTGTAATTTTCTTTTTTTAACATTGAAAGTTTCCTTTCTCTAAAGCCAATCTTATATGAAGTCTGGATATGTAAAGGTGACAACAGTATTTTTGGCAATAAATGTAACAATTCAACAGCATAACATGGACCTATGATAAAATCAATCTGAAAAAATGGGGCTGTCTGGATATGCCTGACAAAGTACAAGGTGGAATTATAGACCTCAGTGAGTCTTATGTCAGCTTTAGAAGCCAGCTTATTCCCATGCTTTGTTTTGTTTTACTGAGAAAATCTCTGATTCATGCTGATAAATAACTATAAATCACAGCAGGGTTTTTCCTCCCCTCAAGCAGCCCAGTTTCCCCCAAGGAACCTAGGGTTCCTTGGAACACAGTTTAAAAATCGCCACAGCACTTTAGCCCGTTTATATGCTTCTCTCATCTACCGTGCCAACATCAGGCACCCAAGGGCAGAGCCAGCCTTCTGGTTGGTCTGAATTCTCCTACGGCTGAGTTCCCTGGAAGCACTTACAAACGCTGAAATGGATGGAAAATTAACCAAAGGGCCACAAGGCTATCCCTGGAATTCTGGGAGGAATTCAGACCTCCCGGACTCATGCGGGCCGATGAGGAGGCCTAGTCCACCGGAAAAGCGCGAATGGGAGTCAAGGAAGCCAGGACTGTGGCAGAAAAGAGCGTTTAAACAACCCCTGCCCACTGCCATCACCTCCCAATAAAACTCTGGGTTTCCGATTCCCTTCCTCAGCCCCTGATGGTCTGGTTCTGGGAGCAGGATGGGGACAAGGCGGGAGGCTGGGCCTTCAGCCCCAGGCAGGAGGTCACAGACCTGGCTGCCTGGGCCAGCTTTTCTCCAGAGCCACCTTTTGTCTGCCCCCCGGTCCTGGAGTTTAACCTGCTCCCACACCCACCGCCCCCTGAACCAGGGAGCACACCAACCAGCCAGCCGGGTTGGGGAGAAGAACACTTACTTAGCGGGGGCACCTCCCTCCGTCTTCGTCCACCTAGGAAGAGAAAGAAGACACAGCGTAAACCACCACATCCCCCTCAGAGCCCAGCCACAGCGCCCAGACCCCTGGGAAAACAGAGCCCCGGCGCCGGGGACCAGGGTCCCTGAAGACGACACAGAGGGAGGGTGCTCACGTGGAGCGATGGAGCGAGCACTGTGGCCCGCTTCCCAGGGAGGTCCCCAGCACGGAGAGGGAGGCGGCTCCAAGTCAGCGGGGTGGAAGCAGGCATTTGAGTCCCCAGGAGGGCCTTCAAATTTGTGGGGGGAAAAGATGCCAACATAGCCACGCCACCCACGGTCCCACAGACATGGGCAGATCTCCAAGCTGAGCCAAGAATGCACACCCTTACACTTGCAGCACACACATGAGTGCATGCACACACTCACACATGCACACACACACACACAGACTCCCAGGGTTGGAGAGATGGCTGGGAGGGCCGGTGTCCATAAGAGACTTACTTCCTCTCCTGTGGATCCAGGTCACAGAAGGTCACGGTGTTGAGGGGGTAGTGTCGCCTGAAGAAGAGCCTGTGGCACACGCAACAGATAAACAGTAAGCGCTGAAGTGACTGCTCTTCCCCGCCCCCCACTGCAGGCCAGGCCGCCACCCGTGGCTGTCACAGGCCGACACAGCCTCTCCCTGATGAGCACGATGGCCTGGCCTACTCCCCTTGGGGACACAAAGCAATGCACGGGGACGGAGAGATGCGTCATAGAAACGTGTCCCAAATGCTAGAGACTAGGAAAAGAAGGAAGAAGCTGGCCTTGAGGAACGAGAAATGAGGGGACCCTGGAGGAGGAAGAAAAGGACCTGGGGCAAAGCCATGAGAGAAAGCGCCTCTGCTCCAGAAAGCAGGGCCTTTTGCCAGTTGTGTCTATAGCTACAGAGCCAGTGCGGGCATGTTTGCAGAAGGAAGGAAGAACGGATGGATGAATGGACGAGCAGACGGACGGATGGATAGAGGGAGACAAATGAATGAAGGGAAAAAATGGGTGGGGAAGATGGATGGAGGATGAACGGACGCAGGAATGGATAGACCAGTTAGTGAGTGGGTGAGCAAGTGGATGGATGGGTGGGCAGATAGACGGATGGGTGGATGAGTGGATGGGTGAGTGGATGGATGGGTGGGCAGATAGGCAGAAGGGATGAATCAGCTGGTGAGCAGGTTGGTACCTGTATGGACAGATGGGTCACAAGGCAGTGGGGTTGCCCAATACAGAAGCAAGTAGAAGAGTCTTACTTTCGCTGGTTGTCAGTCAGTGTAATTCCCTGGGCAGAAACTTTGAAGTGAACGATGGTGGCAGCTGGCGTGGGGTCCGCAGCCAGGGTCTCAGAAGTGGCTTTGGAGATGGCCTGTGGCCCAGTGAGTGACTCCATGTCCACAGAGTTGACGAAGAGCACGTTGCAGGCTGGGAAAAAACCCATCCAAGGAGGAGTCATGGGGGCCGGAGTGGGTGGGGGCCATCCCCAGGTCCTCTTTTCAGGGAGAAGGCAGCAGATGAATTTCAGGCCAGCCTTGGACCAGGGCATCGCACACAGAAGTGCGGTCTGCCTGGTGACCTCTGGGTCTGGGAGAGACATCCAGCCTGCACCTGCAGGAGGGTCCAGGACCAGGGGGAGGAAAGGTCTGGGCAGGGATCCCGTCTGGGGTGCCCACTCACCTGCCCCTTGCTTCAGCAGGTCACCAGTTGAATTGGCAGGGCCCGAGCTATCTTTCGATTCATCTGTGGGGTCTGAGACAAAAATTTAATTCAGCTGGTAATTAAAACCCCAGAGCTGGAAAGAAGCACAGGGTTGGCCAAGCCTCAGGCTAGCTCTGCAAATACTTCGCGCAACAGATACTGCTTCTCATAACCAGCCCTGCCAGTCGGCACGTGTGTCCAGTTTGAACGTGCAGCGATTGCTCTAAGAATTCAGTACCCTGGTTGGGAGCTCTGGGGTCCCACGGAACCAGGTTCAGGTAATTATCAGCTATCTACAAAACAGAGGTGAAGATGAGAATACCCACTCATTGGGTTTTTGAGATGGTCCATAAACAGTGTTAGTCCCTAATTAACAAAAAGCAAGCCTTCGAGTAGCCATTGATATGGTTGTTTTGCATCAACATGTGTCTGCGTAGACTAGTAAACACTCTAATTCATTAAACCATAAGGCAGCACAACTATAATTTCAACAGTAATAAGAACTGAGTACGGTGGTACTAGTGGTAAAGAAGCTGCCTGCCAATGCAGGAGGCATAAGAGATGGGAGTTCAGTCCCTGGGTCGTGAAGATCCCGTGGAGGAGGGCATGGCAACCCACTCCAGTATTTTTGCCTGGAGAATCCCATGCACAGAGGAGCCTGGTGGGTTACAGTCCATAGGGCGGCAAAGAGTCCAACATAACTGAAGCAACTTAGCACGCAATTTATGGCAGCATTTCCTAAACTTTGGTATACAGGTTTGTTAAAACATGCATTTCTGGGCCCCACCCCAGAGTTTCTAATTAGCTGGGGCTCAAGAATATCTACATTTTTAACAAGTTCCCAGGGGTGCTGATGCTGCTTCTCTGGGGACCATATTATGAGAACCACTGGTTTATATGATGTAAATAAATAGCAGTTATATAATTGTTACATTACTTTGGTAAATTCCTTAGAAATACAATTTAATTAGTGTCTAAATCATGTGGTTAATAGGGCTATTTAAACAATATTTGAACTTTTAAGTTAATAACAGTAGTCAATTATCATTAATAATTCAATGAATTGGATTTGATACACAGAAATTGCCAAATAATATTGGAGATTTTAAGTGTGGACATAACCCCAGGAGCTCCAAGAGAGACTGAAAGCAAGTCCCAGACACAATTCTGAATATTCCATTATTGGACAGAGAGCATGGGGAGCAGACACCCCAGTTCCTGGTTCCTGGAGCTCGAGTTCATGACCAGGCATATTCCTTTCCCCTCGTGGGAGCCCCACGAACCTGGGGCTGCATGAAGGAAGCTTGTGTAATTGAAGAGTTTGGGGTGTCCATCGGCCCTCCTCCAAGGATGAGGCACCTCTCAGAGAGAAACTAAAAATCTCCTTCGCCGGCCCCAGTGTGACTCAAGTTCTCACCCTGTATGTGTGGAGGCTCTTGGGTTCCATGTTTACTTCCCACAGTCAAGAGAGCTGGCTCCTCCCATCAGCCCCACGTCCCTCCTGGCCACGCAAACCAGAAACTTCAGGGACGTCTTAGGCTTCCTGTTTCCTTCCCAAGCCACACACAGTGCAGCCACCTCTTCCTCTAAGTGATCCCTCGAGTGTGCGTTTCCATCTCCACTCAGACACCTGAACACCCCACGGCCTACCTCTGCCTTCCCCTCCCCTTCCCTTGGCCCTGCCCACTGACGCCCATCTCCTCCCCGGACTCGGTCCTCCCCTAATGGCTGTTTCCTGCTTCTAGCGCCTCCCCTGAGATGAGGCTTACTTCTGAGGACACAGGGGTGAATTCTTAAAACCTCCAGAGAATTTTCCAGAACAATCTGGCAAGTCAATTATGTATGTTTCTGGAATTAAGCTTTTAAGTGAACTTTCTCTTCTTTTTTTATTAGAAAAAATAAAACAGAGAGTGGTTTCAAGTTTCCCCAGATTGGCAGCATGACCCGTTTCCTCCAAGCCTGGCCCACGTTCTGGAGCAGCTGGCTGGGGGCTGAGACACAGAGGAGGCCAGCGCAAGCGTGCTCTCGGAGGGCGAGGAGTCTCAGGTTCCTACCTCGGTTTGGAATGACCAGCTTGCAGGGCAGGGCCAGCGGGATGATGGAGTGCTGGTAGACCAGGGCAGACAGAGATCCTGCAGAGAGAGCCCGGCAGCAGCAGTGTTACTGAGAGCAGGCCGCGGGCACCGAGGATCAGCCCACACACCCCACCCCACCCCACCATCCATAATCTTCCACTTCTTTCCTACCTCTCCCTCATCCCGCCCACAAAGCTGAAACTTCAGTCTCTCTTGGTTAGCAAGATCCAAGGGGGACGACTCTGAAGGCCCACTCCGGGCATCAGAAGGGTACCCTGCGGCTTTCCTTTATTGACAGTTACACCCAGCATCTCTCCTCCGTCCTTCCCGCTGCCAGGGCCCCCCTCAGGAGAGTGCAGCAGAAGTGTCAGAGGACAGCGGGATCAAATCCACACTTAGGACCTTAAAAGAGGTGTCCCTGGTAAGTCTAACTCCGACGAACCTCAGTTTCCTCGTGTGTAAAATGGGACCGTGACACCTACTGCACAGGATGGTCAGGAGACCGGAAGTGGTATAAAGTGCCTAAGGTGGCTTTCGGCTTCCCAAGTGGCACTAGTGGTAAAGAACCCGCCTGCCAACGCAGGAGACGTAAGGGCCGCAGGTTCGATCCCTGGGTTGGGAAGATCCCCTGGCAGCCCACTCCAGTATTCTTGCCTGGAGAATCCCATAGAGAGAAGAGCCTCAGAGGCTACAGTCCATGGGGTCACAAAGAGTTGGACACAACTGAAGCGACTTAGCACGCACCGTGGCTTTCACATAGCAGCCTTTGTCATAGTTGTTACTTCACTGATCACAGTAACAGGTCCCCGGGGGGCAGGACAAAAACAGAAGGGAATTTGGCAGAGTGAAGGTACCACAGCACAGAGGAAGGGAGTCCCAGTGCATTTCCCTGACAAGCGTGACAAGACAGAAGCTCGGCAGGGAAGCCGGGACAGGCCGGAGACAGTGAGGACGGAGGCAGGGATGGCTCACCGAAGTTTGGCTCATTGGGGCAGCCCTTGAGCTTGACTCCTCTGGGGCCGGTCTCTATCAGGAAATGTCTCACAAGCTCGTGGGTCATGTCCCCTGGGACAAAGAGAAAGAAATGCGGATAAGTCACTGCTCATGGCATCCCCCCTACCACCTCCCAGCACCACTTCCCAACCTCTCCAGGGAGTGAGGCTGTGATGGAGAAAGGTTCACAGCAATAACACGGCCAGAGCCCTATTTCTGAAGAGTCCGACTAGCAGGGACCAGCTCCCATGAGAACTAAAAGACCTGCACACCCCATCCTACCCGCCCTGCCACCCATATCCCTACCCCCAACCCTGGTCCTTCTAACAGATCAGGACCTAAAGAGACTGCAGGGACCCCCTGGTCCCGAGCCCCGCTGGACAAGCTTTACCTTTTTTATTCTGCTGCATGATGGTCGGAGGGGGCGAAGACACCTTCATAGCCAGCCCATAGGCTCCTCGGAAGGAATGGCTGTCACGGATGATGAAAGCCCCTGGCTCCTGGTCCTTAAGGAGGGCGATGGCTAAATCAGGAGAGAAGAGGAAATGAGAAACTGATGCACTGGTTTCACCAATTCAGGGGACGTGAACTTGGGCAAAGTCTGGGAGGCCTAGTGTGCTGCAGTCCATGGGGTCGCAAAGTGGCTGAACAACAACTTCACTTAAGTCTTATCAGGCCTTGAATCTCATTCTTTCTCAGATGAGATGAGAGTCCCTAAAGTTAAAATGTAAACACTCCTAAGGGTCCTCCTACACTAGAGTCAGCAAAATTTTTCTGTAAAGAGCCAGACAGTCAATATTTCAGGCTTTGCGGGCCATGCAGTGCTGGCTGCAACTATTCATGGCTGCCATCACAGCACAAGAGCAGCCCAGACAGTGAGTAACCGATAGATGGGGCTTCCCTAACGACCCAGCAAGTAAAGAATCCACTTGCAACACAGGAGACGCAGGTTCGATCCCTGGGTCGGGAAGATCCCCTGGAGGAGGAAATGGCAACCCATTCCAGGATTCTGGCCTGGAAAATCCCATGGACAAAGGAGCCTAGCGGGCTACAGTCCATAGGGTTGCAGAGAGTCTGACGTGACTGAGTGAGCATAGGATGTTGCAAGAAAACTGTTTATGAAAGCAAGCAGCAGCCCGGATCTAAGCCATGGCTAGAAGCCACCTTGCCCTACATCCGCACAGACTTTTCATGGGAGCTGATACCTCTCATCTCCATCGCCATAGCCCCAACTATGTTTTTCTATAAAATGTGCAGAAATTTCCCACAGCATGCAGATGGAGGGCTAAGGTTCCACATGATCTCAGCCAGCCTTTTCATTTTGCCCTGGAAAATCAAGACTTTGCCGCTTTTAAGGAACCAGCTACAACCACAGCTCCTGCTCCCTGCCCTTGGCCTTGGGAAGATGCCTTCTACTGTCTAACGTTGGGGCCAGTTCCTCTCTGTGACCACCACCCACTGCAGAGAGGAGTGAGTCTGCTTATATCCCTTGCCCAGGGAAGACAAGGTGGGCAGCAGCCAGTGTGACCTCGGATGGACCCCAGGACCTTCAGTATCGCCCAGCACTCACCCTGTTCTCTGGAGATCTCAGGCTTGTACCAATACTTGGAAGTGTCTTGGACAAACTTCACTTTAGCCCGTGTCTCAGGACTGTTGTCTAAAGAAGAAGAGGACAGGAGGTATTATGAGTCTCCACCTCTGTCCCCTCAAAAAAGACATGTTAGAATCCTAACCCCCAGGACCTGTGAGTGGAACTTATTTGGAAATAGTCTTTGCAGATGTAACCAAGTTAAGGTGCAGTCATGCCGGATTAGAGTGGACCCCAATCCAATATGACTTATGTCCTCATAAAAAAAAGAGGAAGGAAGACAAAGGGGAGCGCATCATGGGAAGATGGGAGACTGGGGAGACGGGTCTACAAGCCAAGGGACCCCAAGACTGCCAGCCACCATGAGGAGCAAAGAGGAAGGCCTGGAACAGAGTCTCCCTCAGGGTCTCCAGATGGAGCCAGTCCTGCCAACACCTTGACTTTAGACTTCCCAGCCTTCCCAGCTCAGCTGCATTGGAGTCTCCATCTCCACAGCCCCAACTATGGAGATGGAGATACATCGACAGAATCGACTTGTGCTGTCTTAAGTCACCACGTTTGTGGTCCTCTGTCATGGCTGACCTAGGAAACTCACACAGGAAGACGATCTGCTCAGACCTCATCAGAGCATTGCTGCAAGGGGCCTTGAGCTGCTTTCTCATCCTCCCCCATCTCCCAACAACCACGGTGGGTCACGCAGCTGTCCTCCTGCTGAAAAGCCTGAACAGCATCTTCCCCCAGCCAGCGAGAGTCCTACTCCAACCCACCTCGCCCTTTCTCTAGAAGAGTCAGACTAAATCCTTCCTGAAGCTTCTCTCCCACCTTCTAGTCCCTTTCTCCATGGGCTCAATTTCTCCACTTCATCATAACAACTTTGAGGATGAGAGCAGAAAAACACATTTCTGTCCACTTTCCCCAAGCCCCTCCTCATTCTCCATATGGAAAATCTCATTTAGAACAAAATGATCACTCCTGTCCTGCCTGGGATAAATAGGGGAAGGGTTGGCCTGGAACTAAGAAGCTGTCTACTGAGTGTCACGCAGCCCACTTCCCTAGTAGACATTCCCCACGCCAGACCCTTTGCAGACTGCAGATGATTTCATAGGATGTTCTGGAGAGAGAGCATCATATCCAACTGCTTAACTTTACAAGTAAGGAATGTGAGGTTCCTGGAAGGGGAGCGACTTGCCGAAGTCACACAGACTGTTCATAAAAGGCTTTTGTTAGATGTTTCCAGGTAAGAAGACACAATAGCCAGTTCAGGTCAGCTACATCATATCTTCCTGGCTGGGAAAAAGGACATGTGGGACTCTCACCAACCTCTTCCTTCATTTTCTGACAGCAAAGGAAACAAAAGGGAGGATGGGGGAAGAGGGGAAAAAGGAATATTCCAGATCTGTAGGTTTCCTCTCTTCTCTAGGGAGGGGCTGAAGCAGAGGACCCTGTGCTCTCAGTGCTATAAAAAGTTCAGGGCACAGACCAGAGATGAGGGCTGGGCTGTGTGTCCAGTCAATTTACCTTGTTATTTACATTCTGTTAGGCTTCTGGGATCTGTCTCTGGAGGACAGCAGGGGGAAGGTCAGCTCCTTTTCCTGGCAGCTGTGCACAGAGCAGGGCCTCTGGGCTAGGCAGCTGGGCCCCACAGCTCTGCGAGCTGCCTCTCTCTGCTCCAGAGTCCCAGGCCCCAGGGCTGCTGCTGCCTGTCTAATGAGCTGTCAGAGGCGGCTGCAGCCCCATTCGCCTTCCTGTGTTGACTCCCATAGCTATTTTAAGCAAGGAAGTTGGTGGGAAACAGGAAATGTCCCAACTACTAGAAGTTTTGCATCCTCCAAGAGCTGGGGCTGGGAACCAGATGTCTCTGGTGGGCAGCAGGAAGCAAGGTCGTGCAGTGTCACTTGGCAGGCTCAGGGCAGGACCTGGGAGCGGCACACTGAGATTTGGCAGCTGGGGCCCATCCCAGGCTGCCTGCTGCCTTCTACATCTTCCTCGAATGCCCCAGGGCTCTGGGGTCACTCTGGACAAAGTCAGACTGGAGGTCTGGCTGAAAAGATGCAGATCAGCTGAGGCCTTGACCTTTTCGTTTAGATAACAAGCCCTCTAAGTGGCGGCTAAAGATGCCCAGTTCTGGTGATGTGAAGAATTCAGTGTGTAAACCTGCATGAGCTTCTGTTAAGCTGAGCTGGTAGAAATGAGACTCCAGTAAAAATGCTTAACCCTTGGCCTTTTCCCATATCTCATCTGGCTCCCAGATCTATTATTAGTGATGTGTGCAAAGTGGGGATCAAAGTGGTGGGAACAGTGCTATGGGCTGGCAAAAAGTGGGGCGGGGGGCGGGTGGTCCAGGCTTGGAAGCCATATTTTCAAGGATACACTAAATTACAGAAACTATCAAGACAAGGCAGTAAGACAGCTCCAGTCGGGTTTTAAGGGCACATGTTCTAGAGTCATGAGTTTGGATGCTAAACCATTTATTAACTGTGGGACCCTGGACAAATGATTGAACCTCTCCAAGCCTCACTTTGCTCGTGTGTAAAATGGAGGTACTAATACATACTTTGCTAGGTGGCCATGAGAACTGACAAGATAGACCATGGCTCAGAGCCTGGTACGGAGCGTGTGTTCGGCAAGGGGTGGTGGCTGTGAAGATGCTGATGATAATCAGAACAGCAGGGCCATCATAGGCATCGTCACACGTCCACATCCCCATCCCTGCCCCCACAGCTGCCGCGACTACAGCACATCTGCTCTGAGCACAGCTCCAACTCCTATGTCACGGCTAACACACCTGAGGACCCGAAGTCAGTGAGCCACCCAAGGCTGCCTGCCAAAGAGACGTCAGAACAGAGACCAGGACAGAGCGCCTGACTGGCGGACGTCATCTCCCAGCAAGAGAGGCGGAGGGGAAGGAGGCGCACCTGGCATGGAGTACTTGGAGAAGTCGGGCAGAGTGTGGGAGAAGGAGACAGTGCTGCCCCCGCTGGGACTGGACATGCCACTGGCGACCGGCGAAGAGGACACCTTCCCGTTGATGGTGGCGTAGTTGGGGAGGCTGCCCGCTCGGTCGCCCATGGACATCCTCCGCTTCTCCGGCAAGGCGGGGGTGGGGCTCCCTTGTCGGAAAGCCGCCGAGTCTGGCGAGGGGGAGGTGGCGGGGCTGCTCAGGCCAGGGTAGCAGGCGGGAGACACAGGGAAGGAGGGCGTGGAAGGAGCCTGGTAGCCCGAGGCGCTGCTCTGCCGGGACAGCGTGGGTCTCCGGTCCTCAGGGGTGGAGTAGCCACCGTAGGGCACGTGCCGGTCCAAGCCGGGGCTGCCGGGAACCGCAGATCCAGACCCTCCCAAGTGACGGCCCAGGCTGGGGCTTCCGGGGCTGGCTACTGCGCTGCCGTGGAGATTGGAGGCCAGGGTGCCTGGGTGGGCCCCGGGGTGCCGGCCCAGGCTGGGGCTCCCAGGAGCAGTGACCACATTGCCGTGGAGGTTGGAAACCTGGTGGGCCCCAGGGTGGCGACCCAGGCTGGGGCTTCCTGGAGTGGTCGCTGTGCTGCTCTGGGGGCTGGAGCCCGTGTTACCATGGAAACCGGTTCCCAGTGGACCCATCACCTGGCGGTGGCCCATACTGGGGCTGCTGGGGGCAGCCAGGCTGGGGTTCACAGCCCGACGGCCAAAGCCAGGGCTGGGGGGCGTGTTGGTGCCCACTGTCCTGTGCCGTGCCTGGGGGCTCCCAGGCACCGTGTGGACACCGGCCACACTGAACTGAGCCCGGGCCTGGCCTTCTGGGGAGCTGAACTGCTGCAGTGAGTAGTCGGGGCTGCTGTAGCTGCTGCCCGCAGCTGGGAGAGGAGAAGAGCTCTGGTAGTTTCTCTGAGCCGAAGGGGTCGGCTGGCCCAGGCTGCCGGAGCGGAAGCCAGAATCCAGCAGAGGCTGGGTAGGTGTTCGTGCGCCCTGGTCGCTGCTCTCCCCGGATGGGAAACTCCCCACTGAAGTGCTACAGAGAGAGAGAGAGAGAGACATGGGCAGGTCGGAAGTCAGCAGGTGGCATTTAATGAAGGACAGGCTTTCAGTGAAGCTTCAGCCCTCCCTCCAACCACTTTGTTGTCCAGTCATTCAGTCATATCTGACTCTTTGTGACCACATGGACTGCAGCAAGCCAGGCTTCCCTGTCCTTAGCTCCTCTCGCATGAACAGGAAAGTCGAGGCTTTTGAATGTCACCCTACATTCAAGATGTCAGAGATGTAACAGACTCAGAGAGGTTAAGCAATAGGCTCACAGCCACACTGCTCACAAAAGACCAGGATCTCAACTCAGCAGTGTCGGATTCCAAAGCCCTCATACCCTCAAGCATCACACTGACTGCCCAACCACAAGTCAGAGCAAGATCTCTGCTATCAAAACTGAAGGTGGCTCTCCTGTTGCCCCCTCCAGCATCACAGAAACTGAACACGGGAGAGGGAGTTAAACCACTTGGGCCCTGGTCCTCCTGGAAGCATCTTCCCCTGACTCACTTTCCCCAGGTGAGTTGGCATTTACACGCTGAGAGTCTAACTGAGCATCCATTCCTGGGTAGCTCCAAAAAAAAAAAAAAACCACAAAGATGAAGAAGTCTCATAGCAGGAGATTTCAGCTCATTATAGGATCTGCTTTCTAGCCATTGGATCTGGCCACTAATGGAGCAGGCTGCATTACATGGTAATGAGAATCCCATCATTAGAAGCATTTAAGCAGAGGCTGACCAACCTCTTGATTTGAATGCTGTGGAGGAAATTTCCTCCACTGGGAGGTTAGATTAGATGAGCTCAGAAGTCACTGTCAATTCTAAGACTGATGAAATTCAGTTCAGAGGACACTGTACCTGAGAGAATGGCCACAAAGGTTCTCCTCTGAAATTAAGTACAAGTCCATACAGGAGTACAGGAAATGGCCTGTAAGTTTGGGAAACCTGGATTCTGCTTTTTAAAGTTTTCTCAATTGATGTTTTTAAACTGTGGTTCTGGAGAAGACTCTTGAGAGTCCCTTGGACAGCAAGGAGATCAAACCAGTCAATCCTAAAGGAAGTCAACCCTGAATATTCACTGGAAAGACTGATGCTGAAGCTGAAGCGCCAATACTTTGGCCACCTGATGCAAAGAGCTAACTCATTGGAAAAGACCCTCATGCTGGGAAAGACTGAGGGCAGGAGGAGAAGTGGGTGACAAAGGATAAGATGGTTGGATGACATCACTGACTCCATAGATACGAGTTTGAGCTAACTCCGGGGGATGGTGAAGCACTGGGAAGCCTGGCACGCTCCAGTCCCTAGGGTCACAAAGAATCAGACACGACTTAGCGGCTGAACAACAACACAGAAAATGAGGGAGGTGGGTCAGATGACTCTGACTCCTTCCAGACCCAAACTTCCTCAGTGGCATGGCAGCAGAGACTGAGGTTGCCAGGGGCCATGCCCAAGCCTCAGCTGCAGGGAGGCACCAGGCAGGCTCGCACAAGGAGCCCTTGGGCGGACGCTGGCAGTGGGGCAGCGGGGTGGAAGGGTCCTCACATAAGCCGATGCACCAAAGCCTGGAGCCGCAGACTAGGAGCTTGGAGGCTGGCCGGCCCCATGATGGGTTGGGTCGGTTAAGCTCAGGTCCCCAGGGTGATGTGAGGTGGGAGGGCCAGGCAAGAGCCAAGGGCAGGAAGAAGGTCAGGGCCAGGCCAGGACAAGTCAACCACACATCCCAGAAGAGGCCAGAATGAAACACCACTTCAGTACAGAATAACCTGGATTCTGAGAAAATGGGTGGAGGGAGGAGCTGGGGACAGGGCAATGGTGCTTTGGGTGATTAATCCTGGAGGAGGAGCTGGCTTCCTGAATCTTACTGCGGGAGGGATTTGAGTGAGAAAAAGTGAAAACTCCCTAATGTCTGGACTTCTTAGATATCTGCAAGGGGGCCGAGAGGTGAGGAAAATCTCCTTTCCTTTAAAAGAAGAACGTAGCTCCTGTCCAGAGGCGGACCTTTCCCCAAGTGCCCCAAGTGGAGCCATTAAGAGGCTGGGGAGGGGGCCAGGTGGACTGGCGGTGTGTGCTTGGTTTGAAGTTTCAGATTCTTAGAGTCTAGAAGAAAACTGCCTCTGCTCACCCGAACCAAGCAGAAGGGCAAGTGGGAGGAAGCGGCTAGATAGTTTCCGGACTCGTGGGGACCCAGTCTGAGAAGGGGAGTGGACGTGGGAAGGGATGGTTGGGGCAGACACCCCTGCGAGGGGGTGGAATTCTGGCTGGTGCAGCCCTCCTCCCCCGCCTGGCACCCTGTGCCTTACCTGGGCTCATCTCAGAGTCCCTCTCCTACGTCATCTTCCTGTCTCCCCATCATAAAGCCTATGGCCACCCCGCCAGTCAAGCAGCTCCTCACTGCACCCCAAACACAGGAACCTCCCTTTCTGGGAAGTTTCTGGCTTTCCTCTGTCTGACTCCCTAAATGTCAGCCGCCCATCCACCAAGACCCCCCTCCTCTAACCCCACAGTGACCTGACCCCCAAACCCCACGCCCAATACCTCCACACCCCGGTCCTGTCCTTGCTATGCTATGAAGGCCCTCTCCCTCCCCTTCACCTTCCAACCCTTGCTCATCCTCTGGCCTTAGCACAAATACTTCCCGGACTTCCATCCCCCAGAGACCCTCTCTGAAGACTAAGCCAGAAATAATGGCCTCTTGCTCAGAGCTCTTTGCTTACACCTCAGCTTTGAGCACCTCTAACTGCTGCTCTGTGATGGAGGGGATGCAGGGGTAGGATAGAGATGTGGACTCTGGAGCCATTCACCTTTGGTCCGAATCCTATTTCTGCTACTGCTTAGCTGTAGGACCTTGAATAAACTACTTTAATCTCTCTCTGCCTCAGTTTCCTCTTCTGAGAAGTGGGAATACTACTACTACTTACCTCGTAGGATAGCTGTGAGGTTTAAACAGAAAGCATTTAGCAAAATGCCTGGCACATGGGAAGCACTCACAACATAGTAACTACACTTGTTTGATTTTAAATCTGGGGAAAGGAGGCTTCCCTGGCGGTCCAGTGGTCACAGCTCCACACTTCCACTGCAGGGGGCACAGATTTGATCTCTGGGGAAGTAAGGCTCCCGCACGCCGCATGGTGCAGCCAATAAATAAATAAAAACAAAAGTAATACATCTGAGGGAAGAACTGTGCCTGGTTCATCTTCATACTCTCCCTGGGGAGTTGGCACTCAGGGGGTGCTCTTGCCATGCACCCCAGTGAGCTGTTTCCCAAGGGCAGCACCCTGGATGTGATTTTCCCCCGTCCATGCCCTAGTCAGATCCAGGAGGCCTCATCTCTGCTGCCCCGGGCCTGGGTTCTCCTCCCCACTTACCTGTCAGCGCTGAGGATGGGGCTGCTGGTGGAGAGGGGGCTGGGGGAGACAAAGGAGCCTCCCAGGGTCCCGTTCCTCAGGGGTGTCTCATTGCCATAGGCCTGCGCAGCTGGGGCACTAAAGCTCTTGGGCTCAGGTTCCTGAGCCCGGGGCCCAGACACCGCCGTTCGTACCACCGACTCCACGTAGCTCCGGGGTTCTGGAAGGGGTGAGGAGACAGGGACTGAGTGTGGATCCAGGGGGTGCGGTGTGGATGGACCCCACCCAACCCCAGGGAACCTGCCTCCCCAGAGCCTGTGAGGGAAATTCCAAAAGGACAGCAAGCAGACAAGGGGCACGTCTCCGGGGCTCCTGCCTGCCCAAGTCCATCCTCTTTCCAGCATTGTGGAGAAGCCGTGAGAGCCCCAAGAACCTTTAACTAAAGCCTCGTTCTGAGAAGCTTCCCAGAAAGGGACCCCAGAACACAGCCATCACAGAGTCCTCCTTCCTAGAGCTGGGACACTGTCCTTCACTGGTGGGCCCTCTAGCTGAGCTTTTCTTCCCCAACCCTGGTACCCAGGTCCCCAGGCCCTTCTCGGCTCCCCAGGCACTGCTGGGGTCTGGGCTCTCCATGGACCCCAAGCTCCAGCCCAGCCTTGTGTCTCGGGATGCTCACTCCACCCCACACCCAGAGTCCAGAAACAGGCTTGCGGGCCTAGCAACAGGCCTGTGTGGGTGAGTCACACCCAGCCCTGCGTGCCAAGACACACCCATCCACCTTGCCTGACACACTTAGCATGCCTCCCGAGACTGACATCATTATCCCGCGTGGTGTTCAGAACGGCCCAAGAGGAAGGCCGGGTGGGGGAGAGGGCGGCAAGTGCCAGAGAGGTCACTGTGTGGGTAAAGGTGCTGAGGCCAGGAGAGTGAAGGGCTGGAGGCACAACCAGACCCAGGCTTCCTGTGCCACCAGCTCCACTGCCGTGCTGCCCCCAGCTGCCCCCCGCCCCGGCCTCTGGAAGCCCCCAACGCCCCTCTACCCCAGCACTGCAAACTAACTCGCCGTCAAACAGAGAGAAGAAGCAGGACACTCTCGGCTTCTCCAGGGACAGATGGTGTTCCTGCCCCCTCTGAGCGTGGCACTGTTCCCGAGGACGTCCCGGGAGGGACGTGACCTGAGCGCACATCAACACTATGCCCACCACAACTAGGGCAACCACTGAAACCAGCCTGAGAAGCAGAAGAACGGCAGAGCCTGTGCAGCCCTGGGGTGCAGGGAGGGGGCCAGACAGCCTCTCTCACAGCTGCTCAATTCTACTGCTGTCATCACGGGAGCAGCTTCGGATAGCACATAAAGCAATGAGCATGGCTGTGTTGCGATAAAACTTTCCCCAAACAG
>SJYX01023540.1:115175-138369 GCA_006410675.1 Oreotragus oreotragus | reverse complement strand
AAAAAAAAAAAAAAGTACACATACCACTTCTACCATCAGTAAATCTAAGTAAGGCCACCCACACCACCCAGGCCCAGAGTCAGGACGGAGCCAGACCTGGGACCACAGACATTGGCTCCCGTCTGCCCTGTTTACCATGAGTCAAGGCCGTGCCCACACTAACTGCTTTTGACCCAAACGTAGTGTCAGGAGCCTGAGTGTAGTTTGCACAGAACATCGAAGGGACAGTACGTTAGAAAGTTGGAGATATCAGAAAATCTGAGACAGCTTTAGGATAGCCATATTCATAAAGCATCAGCCTCAGGAGCCCCGTTCTCACACCCATCAGATCTTCGGCTACAGGGCAGCTTACAGAGGAGCTCTCAGAGGACTCAGCCTCTGAACTTGAAGACAGGACCACGCATCCAGGGAGAAGCACCCGCAGCGGTTCCCACCACATTTGCAGTTAGCAGCCCTGGGAGCTTAGGTGGCCAGCTAGCTTGGGGGCTTTGCCCAGGGGCTCCCGGCCTGTGGACTTCAGACCCAGCCCTCCCGGCCCTGCTGTCACTTTATTCCCATCCTCTTTCTTGGCTGGCTGCCCTTTCCTGACCTCCAGGACTAAATCAGGGTAGAGCCTCACTCAGTCTCTGTTCCTCATGAGCCCAGAGCAGGAGGGGCTTTGGGAAGATATTTGATTCTAAGTCCAACTTCATAACTGTTCAAAACCAAACTTGAGGGACAAAACAGTCCATCTCCCCCAAGTTTTCAGACTCAGATTCCATATTGAAAATACCCCCTTTCCCTATCTCTTCCCATTTTCCTCTCCTCCCCACCTTAGTACAACATACAACGTGTGAGCTCCCTGTCTTTCACTTACTGGAAGGGCCTTTCTGGGACTCTCTTCTCTTGTCTGTAAAATAGGAATGAGAACACCCACCTGCCCAGCCTGGGTCAAGTGACAGCAGATGAGAAAGTCCCTCCTAATTCCTTCTTGCTAGCTCCAACGCCAGTTTATCAGCGACCCCACAGCTGCCTGCTGGTGTCTGCCTCCCTTTACCCTTCTCCTGCTGGTTTGCACGCTCTCTCCTGCAGTTTTCTCCTCACCGCCAATCCTGTAGCAGCTAGACCCAGAGGCAGGGGGACTGGGGAGGGCAGATGTAGGGCCAGGAGGGTGCTTCATGCAGAACATTCCAGGAGCCCAAACCCATTCCAAGAGGCTGTTGGAGGCTGAGAGCAGCTGGACAGGAGGCTTAGTGACTTGGCCCCACCAGGCTGGGGGCACTGCCAGCTCCTGACCCACACCCTCAAGTGCATTTTCTGCCTCGCAGCAAAGGTTCTTTTCCTAGAGAGAAATGGCCTGCCTGCTCCGAGTGAAATGAAGACACACAGATGGAGAGAGGAAAGAAGTAAAACTTCCAAGGCCCAAACCAGGAACTCAAAAGATGGAATTCCAAACTCTGAGACTGGGCCACACAGCCCTCCTCTGAGTTCCCATCATACCCTGTTCCTCCCCCACCTCAGCATTTCTACCTTGTGCTGAAATATCATCCTGACCAGGCTATCTCACCCATCTTTATGTCCTCAGTGCCTAGCACAGGACCTGGCACAGAGTAGGTGCTCCATAAATCTGCGTTGCACAGCACTACCTTAAAATACCCATATGGCACAGTGCAACTGTCACCGAGGACTTCAGAGCAGGAGGGATCCCCAGAGGGGCCATTTCTAATCTGCAGTCTTCCTTTGTGCCAAATGCACCCATCTAATTATCGGAACAGACAGAACCTCAGCCAAATGTTCCTTGTTCCCATTCCTCTAGGAAAGCAGGTTCAGCCACTTCTTTCCCTGTTTCCCCACTGGAAGATCCTTGATGTTGACGTCATACTTTTACTGCTATGGGCTTTCTTCCTCTGCTTCGTTCATGGAGAAGGGTACCCTGTACCCACACCCAGTAAAGACGCTGTTCATGTTTAGAGGTCATACCCCGTGCAATCAATGGAAAGCAGCCTACACTCTCAGCTGTGCCCCTGACCGGCTGTCTGGGCCTGGACAAGTCATTTAACATCCTTACACATCACCTCCTCATCAGCAGACTGGGGCTCCTACCACCTTCCTCTCAGCGCGTCTGTGATTACTTAAATAAGATGACTGTGACAGTGACCCACAAGGTCGCATCCCTGCCTGCTCACCCTCACTCTGTACCACGCTGCCCCTTGCTCCAGCATCCAGCTCCTCCCTGCTCTCACTTCACTGACCTTGCAATTCATGGGGGAAAAAACGGCTACTCCTCCCTCCCCAGGACTTTTCCAAGTGTCCTTTACTTCTACCTGGAAAGCTCTTCTCCCATCCCAGTGTCACCGAGTTAGTGTCACTCACCCTCGCACCTTACTTCTTCAGCCAGGGTCTCATAAAAACTGTATCTCTTCACTTTGGAGCACTTATCTCAAGAATTCTCGGTGATAATTTAATT
The DNA here is from genome assembly GCA_006410675.1 of Oreotragus oreotragus. Taxonomy (NCBI): domain Eukaryota; kingdom Metazoa; phylum Chordata; class Mammalia; order Artiodactyla; family Bovidae; genus Oreotragus; species Oreotragus oreotragus. The sequence goes on along the minus strand of SJYX01023540.1, from coordinate 135,923 downwards.
TGTCACCGGTCATGCATTTGTTCCATGAGATTAGGAACCACAGTACTGCTTATCATTATATCCCCAGAGTGCCTGGCACATAGTAGGCACACAAAATATTTATCGAATCACTGAAGAACAGAACGAATAGGTGTAAAGCATTTAGCATGGCACCTTGAACAGAGCACGTCCCTAAAGTCTTTTTTTCCCCCTTGCTGAATAAGCCTACTGGTTATGTTTCCTTATAGGCATCTTTTTTCTGAATTCACACATATCAGCAGGGCAATCAAGCAGCGCTTCAGAGGGTCAGCAAAGAATATGCTTTAGTCTGACCCGGAAGGTGATGCATGAGTCAGGAAAAGTGGAACCAGCCACCCACATCCTTGGCCCTGGTCCCCACTCCAGGTCAAGACAACAATTCCGATGCCCACGCTGGAATCCCAGAGCATGGCGCCTGGAGGCGGGAGGAGGGTTTTAAAGTGGCCACTTGATTAGGAAACAGGAGACCAGTAAGTACAGTCTAGCCCTGCTGTCTCTTAACTGTGACCGTGGGCAGATGCCTACCCCCACCTCACAACACGGACCTCAGGTCCACATTCCTGAAAACGATGGCTGCGGTAGAGTGGATCCCTAAGAACCTTCCCTGCAGACTCCGTGCCTCCAGGAGAGATGAAGGAGGGTCAGAGGGCTCGGGGCCTGTAGGCTGAGATTCACTCATCAGGAGCAAGGGCCAGGGGTCAGTCCCATTCTATTGAAGTGTCATCCCCACATGAAGAACACGCAGCCAGGGCCTGTCACCCTCAGACCGTCCCATTGGAGACTGAATAGGTCTCACCAGTCTGCGGAAGTCAGCAGCCACAAGGAGAGCTGAGAGCCTCCTAGGTGGATGGGCTCCTGGAGCTCAGCATACGAACACTGGCTCTGGGCCCCAGCTGATTCTAGACTCCTGGCGAGAACCAGCTGCCCGCCCCCAGCCCGGGGAAGGCCCTCCCCCTGGGTGTGAGGCTGGCCAGGGATGACAGCCCACTGTAGCCCATCCCATTCTGGGATCTGTTCTGGGGGCTACCTTGTTTTGTACCCCCCAGGCAATCTGGCATTGTTGCCAGAACTCTGGCTGGCTAGCAGTGGGCAAAGCTTTATGGAAAACTCCAGCCATCTTACATGGGTGATGGCAGATTCAGAGGGGTACAACCTATGCCTACGTTGGGGATAGAAAATCAAGGTAGTGAGTGCAAAGGAAGTGGGAAATGGGCTTAAGAATCCAGAAGGAGGAATTTTTTAGTGGTCCAGTGGTTAGGACTCTGCACTCTCACTGCTGAGGGCCCAGGTTCAATCCCTAGTCTGGGAACTAAGATCCCACAAGCCAAGACAGGGCCGAGAAAAAAAAACCTGGACGGAGTCTTTCAAGCAACCAGGCCACACGGACCCAGGGCCCAGGTGGAAAGTCAGAACATCTAACATAACATATCCAGGATGGAAGGTGCTCAACACCCAAATCGCCCAACCCTCTTCCCCCACCTCCATCAGGGCAGAAATGGGGCCACAAAAGCCCAGGCCACCCAGGCCAGCATCTCCCTCATTTCACCTGCTGGTCTGACTCATCCTTTGAATTCTGTGCCTAATAAATTAGTTAAAGGCCTTCAACCAGATTACATCCCCTCTCTGCTTCTCCACGTGCAAGGCTGAGTTCATTTAAATCAGGGGTTAAGCCAGGAAACAGACATGCTAACCAGATACTGTCACAACTGTGCATGGATGTCCCGAGGCATCTGTGTGTGGCAGGGGGGTGGTGGGGGGGAATCCATAGCTTTTTCAAAATCCCCCCAAAACATCCAAGATCCTAGAAAGACAGTCATCCCACAATCTGTGCTGATAGGAAACCAGGCAAGGGCTTCCAGAAGGCAGCTTGTGGCTCCAAGACAGTGGCTCTGAACTGGGAGCAGTCATCCCCCCGGGGTCATTTGTCATGCTGCAGACATTTCGATTGTCATGGCGGGTGAGTGCTACCCACATGTGCAACAGTAGGCAGAGACCAGGGATGGCGTTAAACACCCTACAAGGCTCAGCACAGTCCCCACGACGAAGAACTGTCTGGCCCAAGCATCAGTAGTGCTGAGGCTGAGAAATCGTGCTCTGAGCTGTACATGTGGGGCACACCCAGGAAATGGGATAGGAGCCCCCGCCATCTGAAGGGGCTGCTGCACCCCAGGCAGGTGGGCGGGAATGCCTCCCGGGGAGGAGCATTTAGTCAGCAAGGTGGCACCGCACTTGTGCCTGGACCCTTGGCCGTGCCTGGACCCTTGGCCACGCCTGGACCCTTGGCCACGCCTGGACCCGTGCCCTGGGGCTATGGGCACCTCAGTCAGTATCCAGAGTGACAGCTCATCACCCCCTGGGCACCCATCAGGGGGTGGGGGTCGGGGCGGGGCACAGCCTATGCGCCCGGTCACATCAGAACTGATCAGAGAAGAGTGCCACCCACCGCCCCCCAAAGCCAGGCAGAACAAATGGAGTGAGCGGCCAGTCCTGGACGCGGAGAGCAGGAAGCAGTCACCCAGCAAAGCCACACTTACCTTCAGAAAGCTCTGTCAGCACCTTCCTCTCATCCTCCTCTGAGGGAAGATGGGAAGAGAGGTGAGGAGGAAGGAGAGGCAGGAAAGAGCGGCAGGGGAGGGAGGGGAGAGGACGAGCAAAAAGGAGAGAGAGACGGATTAACAGGGATTATTTCCTGAGAGAGAGATATTGTGTTGAGAAAAGGGGTGAGGCCGAGGCAGAGGCAGGCCCTCCAGGGCGCACAGGTAAGACAGGACCTCACTCTCAGGAGCAGAGGCCCATGTCCCTGTTACAGCCCCCGCATCTCAAGCAGGAGTGTGCTGGCCTGGTGACAGGCAGCCTCCCACCCGGTGACTCCGTGTCCCTGGCCATGCAGACACATCCTGAGTGGGAGGCTGTGCTCGGCCGTGTGTCTGTGTGGCTCACACCTGTCATGCCACTGCCCACCTACCTGGCTGGATCAGTCTTCTGGGGACTAAAGAAAAGAAGCAAAGTTGTTCCCCAGAGCCCCAGTCCAGCCCACACCAGAGTCTAGAGGGCAAGTTTCTGGGCTCAGCCTGTTGGAAATGTTCACTAAGGGCCTAGGGTCTCTGCTTTCCCTTTCCCAACAAGAAGGCGAGGAGCTGGGGAATGTGACGAGGTATGAACCTAGAGTGTGTGCGTGCATGTCTGCATGTGTGTGTGTGCATGCATGTCTCTGTGTGTGTGCATGTCTGCATGTGTGTGTGAGTATGTGTAGGCATGCATCTCTGCGTCTGTGTATGTGTGCATGTCTCTCTCTGTGTGTGCATGTCTGCATGTATGTGTGTGTGTGTGCATGCATGTCTCTGTGTGTGTGCATGTCTGTGTGTGTCTGTGTGTGTGTGCACGTGCGCACAAGCACCTGGACTCTGGGGCATGGGAGTCAGGCTTCCGGCAGAAAATTAACCACCTCCAGGGAAACAGGGCATGCCTCCAACCCCCCGACGTCAGAGGATGCTGGGAGTGGTGCTGACGCCACAAGGCAAGGGCAGGAAGGCTCCATCCCCCTCAACCCCTGAACAGAGAGCCCCACCCAGGCCTGACCTCAGCATGGACACAGAGCCAGGCTGCCACCTTGTTTCCAGAAGAATCCTGAGAACTCACCAGGCCTGAGCCCTGCCCAGGACCACAGGCATCCTCCAGCTCCCCACCCCGTCCTCTGGCCTCCCCAGCCACCTCCCTTCCCTCCAGAGTCACTCACCGCCAGTGGGGTGCAGCAAGATGTCGGCTGGGTTGTGAGGCTTGAGGCCCAGAGCAGACAAGGGTGTCTTGGCCAGACCTGGAGGGGAACGCACTGCACCGGAAATAAGAGGGGAGAGCTGGGAGTGAGTGCGGGTGGACGTGTGGGGAGAGGACCCCTCCTGAGTGAGGGCATGTTGGGGAGCGGGTTGGGAGTGGCAGCAGGAAGTGGAGCAGAGGAACCAGCCCCGCCCAGTGGTGCCAGGGCAGCTCCACTCCCCCCTCCCATCTCCTGCGTTTCTCCAGGGGATGAAGGGTAAAAGGAGTCAGGGAACAGCCTTGCCCCTCACCCTCCGGAAAGTCATTTCTACCCTTAGACCTGAGTTTCTTCCCTATGGCCCCTCCACACCGCGTAGTTATAACACACACGCTGGTTTCCTGGGCACCCTCTGACTTGCTCTGTAACACTCTCTCACCTCTCCTCTCACATTCCCTACCCCACCCCCAACACACACATACACACATACACACACACAGATGTACTTAAAGAAAGTGGAGTATCAAGATGGTACAGCCTGTGAAGGACAGAAGGAGGAGAAGAGATCACCGGCAGAACCAACCCTGAGTCCCCAGGCCAGTCTTCAGCCACAGGTCTTTGACCTCCAGCCGAGCAGGCCCTTTGCAAGCCCCAGGAAGAGAGAATTTCTCAGCTGGGAGCTCTCTTACTTCCCCCAAACCTCAGTGTTCTGGAAGAGGGAAAAGCCCCATCTCTAAAATACGTGGGCAAGAGCATGACCAACCTGCACAAACCCAGGTCACCTCCCAAGCCACCTGTCTGGGTTGGAAGTGTCACATAACACACAAGGTCAGAAAGGGCAGTCAGGCTTTCTCCCATCAGCCAAGGACGTGGCTGGACTCCAAGCTGAGCTGCAAGGTTGTTGCTCTGCCCAGTCACAAGACTTCTCAGTGGCAGCTGCCACATCTCCAAACCCACCTCCGAGGAGAAGTAAAGAAATGAGCTCCGTGTCTCCTGTCGCAGCTCTCAGGACCCTGCAGAGCCCACAGCCGTGGAGGACAGGCAATCACACAGGGCCGCCAAAAGCCTAAGGCTGCTTGCCCCACCCCAATGGCCTCAACAGATGAGCTGTGGCCCTCAGGTGCCCAGGACCCACACAGCAGCTCCAGGACCCTCCCTAGCATCTCCTCCCTTTCCCAAAAAGGCAGTGAGACCTACAGAAAACTAAACTCCCAAAATATAATCTTCCAATGAAAGCAAGTTAAATAGCTTATTTGTGATCCCCTGGAGGAGGGCATGGCAACCCACTCCAGTATTCTTGCCTGGAGAATCCCCGTGAACAGAGGAGCCTGGTGGGCCACGGGGTCACAAAGAGTCGGACACAACTGAGCGACTAGGCGCACACACACACATTTGTGCACATGCTGGTGTATCCACAGATGTCCATGGGAACAGAGAGGCATCACAGGAGTCCAGATGGTTGGCCCACCCTCACACTCTACCCTCACTCTGCCCTGAGATGCCCAGCGGACAGATACAGCAGAGGCGACGAGTGTGTACAAACACACACGTCCAGGCAGGGGCTAGGTCTAGGCCTCCATGCTTCTGTGTGTCCGTCTTTCTCTCATTACACACACACACATCTTTACAATAGACGCTTATCAGCACTTAGTAATGTTTGTCAGACAAATGACTTTGAGTGTAATTAATTACAGAAGAACGAGCCCAGCCTCCAAGACCACCGTCCGTGGAATGACCAGGAAGACTCTGGGCCCATAAGGCTGCCTAGTGGGCGTAGCAGAGGTGCAGGTGAACGGGGTGAAGGGGATGAGGGGACAGAGGCGGTGGGAGGTTACTCTGGGCTTCCCTCAGCACCCCCAGCTCGCTCATCACTCCTGCCCTCAGTGCCCAGGCATCCAGCCCTTCTGCTGAGGCAGACATGTGGGTGGCCCTGAAGCCAGGCAAGGCTTGGCTTCCCCAGAGAAGAATTCCTTGCATTTCTCCGCCTCTGTTTTCTCTCCCAACCCTGTGCATGGAGGAAACCTCTAACTTATTCTCTCCTCCCCAGGCACCCGGGGCTGACCCAGGGGAGGGAGGAAGAATGGGAACAGAAACATGTGGTAGAACCAACTCTAGCCCAGCCCAGATGGCTTCATCCCAGACAGGGTGATGGCCAGGATCCTGGCCATTTGGACCCACAGGAAATTGGAGCAAGTGTGAAGGTGGTGGGGAGGGGAGCTTCCCAGATGGCTCAGTGGTAAAAGAATCCACCTGCCAACGCAGGAGACGCAGGTTCGATCCCTGGGTCGGGAAAAACCCCTGGAGGAGGACATGGCAACCCACTCCAGTATTCTTGCCTAGAGAATCCCATGGACACAGGAGCGTGGCAGGCAACAGTCCAGGGGGTCACACAGACTCAGACAGGACTGAGCACACACGCACGTGCAGGTTGGGGAGCTAAGACCAGGGAGAGAGATTCCGGGAGTCTGAAGCCTTTTACAAGGCTACAGAGCTGTCTTGAACAGCTGCCCTGGGCTTTCACTGTCCAACACGGTAGTCAGGAACCACACACAGCTATGGTGCACCTGCTGTGTGTCCAGTCTGAACTGAGGTGTCATACGAGTGTAAAAACACACGGTGGATTTCAGACTTGTATGAAACAAGAATGAAAAATATGTCTTTACATTGATTACATATTGAAATCATACTTTAGATCCCTAAGATTAAATAACAGCAAAAAAAATTTTGGGGGGGGCCGCACTGCGAGGCTTGTGGGAATCTTAGTTCCTGGAACAGGGATTGAACCCAGGCCCTCGGTAGTGAAATCATAGAGTCGTAAACACTGGGCCACCAAGAAATTCCCTAAATAATACCTATCATTAGAATAAATTTCACCAACTTCTTTTTAGATTTCTTAAAAAGATTGTAGGATAATATTCTCATTAATCATTTTATTTCTACTTACCTATAAAAATGATAATACTCTGTGGATATTTTGAGTTAAATTTAAAAAAACATTACAATTAATTTCTCCAGTTTCCTGTATATTCTTTAATGGAGCTGTTAGAAAAGTTTCTAGCGCAAACAGTTCATGTTATTTTTCTGCTGGACAGTCCACTCACAAATTTAGCTTCCTGTACGTCCAAGACGGGCTTCCCAGGTGGCTCTAGTGGTGAAGAACCCGCCTGCCAATGCAGGAGACGTAAGAGACATGGGCTAGACCCCTGGATCAGGAAGATCCCCTGGAGGAGGGCATGGCAATCCACTGCAGTATTCTTGCCTAGAGAATCCCATGCACAGAGGAGCCTGGCGGGCTACCGGCCATGGGGCTGCAAAGAGTCGGACACGACTGAAGTGACTGGGCACACGGGACGTGTCCAAGATGGTGGCCAACATAATTCTGCTGGCACAGAAGGCAAGCACTGGTGCCACATTCCTCCCCCTGGCAGGACAGCTAACCACAGGAGAACACATGGCCAGCTCCATCTCTCCTGCCCTAACCCTCTACCAGTCTCACCCGGACGGATGAATAGCTTGGGTGGACCCCACCTAGTCTAATCCTGGAGCATACTAGTCTCTTCACCTCTGCCAACTCGGGCCTCCTACAGGAACCCTGAGTCCTTCACGGCCTGGTATTGACCCATCACTGCTTTCCCAGGTCTCCTCCAGCTCCTCTTCATGTCTCTTCTACCATGAAATGGAACACTTCCTCTCTCCTGGGCTCATCCAGGTTTTCTCATTGTTTGGAAATGTCTCTGCTCTTTAGGGATCTGCCACTCCAATGAGAACACCAAGTAAGACACAAACTAAAGACTCCTGTCTGGAGGCCAAGAGATGGATACGTTGGGCATTTGGTCAACCTGAGGATTCCTTGGTGAAAACTAGGAAGTGGAAGGGGTGCCTGGATGCAGACATAAATGGGAGTCAGAAGCAAGAAGGTCCAGGGGTCACTTTAGGATGTTTCTTTAGGATGGGGGATGTTTTACACATAGGATGCAAAGACTCTTCAGTTCAGTTCAGCTCAGTTCAGTCACTCAGTGGTGTCCGACTCTTTGTGACCCCATGAATCGCAGCACGCCAGACCTCCCTGTCCATCACCAACTCCCAGGGTTCACTCAAATTCACATCCATGGAGTTGGTGATGCCATCCAGCCATCTCATCCTCTGTCGTCCCCTTCTCCTGCTGCCCCCAATCCCTCCCAGCATCAGAGTCTTTTCCAATGAGTCAACTCTTCGCATGAGGTGGCCAAAGTACTGGAGTTTCAGCTTTAGCATCATTCCTTCCAAAGAACACCCAGGACTAATCTCCTTTAGAATGGCCTGGTTGGATCTCCTTTTAGTCCAAAGGACTCTCAAGAGTCTTCTCCAACACCACAGTCCAAAAGCATCAATTCTTTGGCGCTCAGCTTTCTTCACAGCCCAACTCTCACATCCATACATGACCACTGGAAAAACCATAGCCTTGACTAGACAAAGTAATGTTTCTGCTTTTGAATATGCTGTCTAGGTTGGTCATAACTTTTCTTCCAAGGAGTAAGCGTCTTTTAATTTCATGGCTGCAATCACCATCTGCAGTGATTTTGGAGCCCAAAAAAATAAAGTCGGACACTGTTTCCACCTAGCAACTAGCAAACCATAATATGGGAGTCCAGGGACCCCAGTGTAGGTCAGCCTGGACCCCAGGATGCAGCTGCTGCATCTTAGATGTGTGAGCGTGGACAGCAGAAAAGAAGTGAAGGGAAGAGAGGTGAGGAAGGGAAGCAGAACTAAGATGAGCCATCGGGATGAGAAGCGGCACATTCCGGTCCCACCCAACTCTGCCAGCACTCCCAAACCTGAGGAGCCTACACAGGCCAGAGAGGACCCAGGGAAGGAAGGCTGAGTGTGGCGTTCTTACCCCCACTGGGTGGTGGGCTGGTCGGAGAGGTTCCCTCCATCTCCTCAAAGGCTTCCTTGTAGCTGTGCAGATGGGGCTGCATAAGGAGAACAAGGGAGCAAAGCCGTAGTTGTGAGCCTGAGGAGTTTCCAGTTTCCAGCCTAACCAATCATCCTTTCCAGTAAACACGGAGGTCAAAGGCAGATCCTCGTCACCTGTGGCCCAAACGACTACTTGCAGCCAAGAGAACAGAAAGTGGCTGATTGCAAAGCAATTGTCCAGCAGTACCTGCCTTGGAAATATTTCACAACAGGGCCAAAGAGAAGGGACAGAAGGCAGGAGAGAAAAGATGTCCAAAAGCTATTTATGTCCAAAAGGACCCATTAACCTGGGATTGCACCAAATACGGACCACTTACATCAGAATCTTCCAGAATCAGATTCCTGGGTCCCACCCCAAGTCTAATAGGCTAGAATTTTTACAGGGGGACTTGAGAACCTACATTTTTAACAAACTCCCTGATGATTGTTATGCTCACTAACGTTTAAGACCTACTTCCTCAAACTGATGAACTGTCTCAAAATTACAAAAACTTTGAAACTGAAATTAGATCTATCTCCCAAGTAAACCCTACATCCAGAAAGGGTTCAAACACAGTTAGTCTGCAGGATCTGGCTTGGAGTTTAGAGTCTGTGGTCACCTACATCACACCAGGGTCCTTACCACCCTAATAAATGGTGTTCTCTGGGGCTCAAGAAGGGAACCTCAGTTTCAGTGTTCGTGGAAGAAGTAGGGGAATAAAAGCTATTTGGAGAGGGAAATTGGCTCCTGATTCCACAAACCAAAGCCCTAGGCTGAGGAAGCAGGGAGGAAAAAAATACCGAGTTTACTGACAGGTCACCATTACTCAGATGACAATCAAGTCCCTCAACAGTTCAGCTGGGCTCTGCTACCCTCTGTGGTCCCAGGACTCACCTCTTTGGGTCGCCCTCCAGGATTGAGAGCGATGGTAAGAGCCAGCTCTGGGGAGACGCACTGGACAGGCGAGCGAACCCCAGGGCTGCGGGGGGATGTGGGTTCTGGTGACTGGTTCTCGCACTGCCCATCGCTGGCAGCCCGCTTCCGGAGAGGTGCTGGGGGCTCTGCAGGCTGCTTCTCCCGAGCCTGCACCCCTGGGAGGAATGGCAGGGAAGAGAGGGCAATGAGCAAAACGTGGGGGGCAAGGGATCAATCCGCCTAACTCCCCTAGAGGAGGCAGTGCATCTTAGCTCAGGGGGGCCAAGCTGGAGCTGGACTTGCCTCCCCTCACACCTCCTCCCCCCAGACTCCCTCTGCCCACACCCCAGTTTCTCTGCTGGGTGGGGGAATCTGCTTAGGTTGAGCTGGCCTTCAGCAGGAATCTCTGCTCTGCACAGGGTTGAGGCCCGGAGCACAAAGGACTGATACAAGAAACAGATGTCAACTTCTTCCAAGCCCCGGAGGCAGAGGGCCAGAGCTTCCAGGCAAAGGAGGGAAGGTGGAGGGAGGAAAGACAGTCTCCAAGGCGACTGCATCAACCAACAAGCAACACCAGGCCCATGGGGAAGGACTTGGAAAGACTGAATGACGCATCAGCTTGCAAATGGTGCTCCCGAGAAGAAACCCAAGAAATGACTAAGACCTGTCATGATGTCCCAGCCCCAGCTGGCCCCTGGAATACTGCTGGCCTTCTCTGGGATTCCCCAACCCTCATCCATCCAGTGTCGCTCTGAAACCTCCCACCCACTTCCGGTATGCCCACACTTTCCTCGCCCCAAAGATGGCCCAGGTTTCCAGGCTGCCCCAGAGCAGCAGGCAAAGAGCCTGCAGACAAGTGCCTCCTGTGCTTTTGTGTATTTCCCTCCCATTCCCCAGGCCTTAACCTCACCCTCCTCCCTTCCCACTCCCTCTTCCCACAGCTGGGCTGCGGCACGAAACCCATTGCCTCATTGAGCTGGCTCCAGGATCCTAGAAAACTTACTCCCTTGGGGCCCAGAGGCCACGACCCAGCCTGAGGGTGGGCCCCTCGTCCTCACTACCCTGAAGAAGGAAATTCCAGCCCTGCCTTCACCACCACCAGAGAGGGCAGGCAAGGTGAAGAGAGGTGCTGGGACTTATCAAAGGTCTCCTGAGACCCTGGCTACACCAGCCTCAGGCCAGCGCTTGTGGGCCGACCCACCACCCCGTGGCACACACGCACACACCAGACTGCCTCAGCAACGAGCCAGCACAGGCAAGCAGAAATCACCCTCGATCAGACTGAATCGTCATCTACCCTTCACAGGGGGGTCTGCATGGCCCCAAGAATCCCTGGTTCCCACCTGGCACCGCCACTGAGGTCACTATGAAAAGCACAGGCTGAGAAGCCTACCTACTCCTCATGAACAGCAGGCTGCCAGCTGCCAAGTCTAGAGATGGGTGCACACACTCTCACATACACACACACACACACACACACACACACACACACACACACACACAGTCACTCCAAGACGTGCACTCAGACCAGCCCATAACTAGGAGCCTCGTCTGGAGAGCACTTGCAGATGCAGAAGGACCCCGGTTGGGGTGGTGTCCCGAGTTTCCACTGCCAGCTCTTCATTCATCAGAGGCAACCTGCCTACCAGCTCAACCAAGAGAAAAAAGAGCCCCAGGTAAAAACAGTAAACAAGACTCACAAACCGCCTTACTTAAAACAATTAAGCCCCTTGCCTCGAAGGGCCCTGATCTGCAGAAGGGAAAAGTAGGGGTCGCACCGTCCTAACCAGGGGCTGCCATGAGGATCAACCGGATGGAGGACGGGGCACAGCTCTGAAGGGATAGGCAGGGCCCACTCAGGGATCCTAGGGCAACCAACCCCAGGCTCTCAGCTCTCAGAGAATCCGGAGGGGGGGGGTCCCCAACCCTCGCTCACACTTCCCCCACCTCCTCCAAGCCCCCTTCCCCGACAAGCCTCCCCGAGCAGCTTGGTCCAGAGCTGCCGCTGGTTTCATTCCTGGCAAAAACATTAGAGAGAAACAGACGTAGCCATTGATTTTCTAATAATAATTGTGACAAAGGAGGCGCGTTCGGAAAAGGCTCCCAGGGGTTTGGAACTAAGCTCAGCCCCAAGGTTAAAAGAAACGCATTAGGGCTGCACTGAGTTCCGGCTCGCCCAGCCCCACTGCCTCCCTCGGCCAGAGCCTGTGTCTTTGCAAGGGGCGGCTGATGTCCTTGTTTGGGGATCCGATGTCTGCCCTTGAAAAACGGGTCTGCTTTAACTCAGGGCCCTGACTCTCCTGGAGGGACACAGACATTCTCCTGGATGCACTCAGAACATGAGCTCCACGTTCAAGGGCTGCAGAGTGTTGCAGTGGCCCAGAGAGGGGGCTAGACCATTGTGGGGAGGGGAAGCTTCCAGGCCGTGGAGGGGGTGAGGTCTAGCCCAAGGCGGTCAGACACTTGAGAGCAATCCCACCTCTTCTTCAAGCCCCCACTCCACCACCACCAGAGTGGGACCAGCTCTGTCCAGAGGCAGGGGGATGGACAGGCTGCCATCCAAAGTGTAGGGTCCTGCAGGGCACAGCCCCCCTCTGTCAGAAGAGGGAAGCCCCGCATTCCACTCCCACGGGGACAGACCCTCTCCCGCAGCCCCAGTGGCCAGCCCCGGGCCTCTCGCATTCTCTGAACACAGTGTGCCACTGTTGTCCGCCTTGGCAGGCCCAGATCTGCCCCCCGAGTGCCAGGAGAGCCATATTCCCTCTCTCTTGTCCCTCTCTACAGGAGGGGAGACGGGCCATGGCAGGGGGAGAGAAGAGAGCCCCATTGTTCCTCAGCCAAGCTGGGACGTCTGGGCACAAGCTGACAGCCTGTGTCAGAGAGAGAACACCCCTCCCTCACGTCCCAGAGACTGACAGACAATAAAAATAGCCCCACTCTCTCCCACCAGCCTCCTCTCTGCCCAGCACAGCCCCCCACCCCAGCCCAGGACTTTCTCAGTCTCCTGGCCCCGGCCCTGCTCTCAGGGCCTCTGTCTAGTGCCCCACTCCCCGCATACACACAGGCATGTGCGTGCACGCGCGCACACACACACACACACACATGGGCACACTCAGCCTGAGCCTGGCAGGAACAGCGGTGGGTCACAGTCATCCTCAGAACCTCCACAGTCAGCCCTTCCTCAGCAGGAGACCGGGGACTAGAGGAAGTTTATGAAGAAAGTGGGGGGAAGACAGGCAGCCCAGGGACTCTGCAAAGTCTTCCCACCAAGGCTGGTGAGCCCAGCCTTCTAAGCCCAGCAGCACAGAGGAGCAGCCAGAAAGCAGCCTTTAGAATAGTTAACACACTACACGAGAAGCCACGTGTCGTCCTCCAAGGGCTGCTCACACACTCTGGGCATCACGCCTTCCCTACCTCCCGGGGGACAGCGGTCACCTCAGCCCGGGGCCTCCACCTTGGCCACCAGACCTGGAGAGCAAGGCATAGGGCACTGGAGCAGCCCCATCTCCCGGGGCCCTCACTTGCTCCCCCAGGATGGTGCTGTGCTTAGGGGACAGCCGGCTCCAAGGCTCCCCTAAAGTGGCCTGGACCTGAGGTCAAGAATCTACTTCATCACACACACACACACACACACAATTCTAGAGGCTGTCACCCTAACACACATCAATACACCTGATTCATAGATATGGCATGGCTGCCCACCACCCCAGCGGCCGTGGACAAATGTCCTTGTGCCGGGTTTCGTCACTGCCTCCTCTACAACCCCCAGACTGGCCGCTTCCACCCTCACAGACCCAGCTCTTCTCTCCAGCCTTCCATTTTCCAAAAGACTGGATTCCTCAGCTCCAGGTGGCAGGGCTGGGTGTCCGACTGCTTGCCTGGGGCTCCGGGAGCGAGGGGATCCGGGAGGCCACCTGCTAGGGCCAGGGCACCAGAAAGCCACACGGCAGTCACACTAGCTAACAGCCCCAGGGCAAGCCATGCCAGCTCCCCCCAGGACAGCCCCACCCCCAGAACTCCCCCAAACCCCAGGCCCAGCTGGACACTGCACTCCCCACCACTGGGCCGAGAAGAAGGTGGAGGGACAGAAGAGAGGCGGACAGGGAGCCACTCTGAGAGAGCCATCTCCCTGTTGTCCACGGACTGGGAGAAGGAGGGCCCCGAAAGCACCAGATATTGCCACTGGGAGTCAGCAGCTCCGGCACGCCCTAAGCCTTTTCCCAGAGCTGCTTAAGGCCACAGCATGGGGTAAACCCGTGCACACCGTCTTCTCCCTGACCTGGGCTTCTGGCTTCCAAGGAGCTGGGATGGGATGAGGGGATTCCCTGCCCAGAACTAGAAGCCTAAGGGCTTAGATGTCCAGCTGGGGCAGAGGATGCCAGTGGACCACATCACTCTGAAATAGAGCAGCGTGACTCTGGATGGAAGGGCCACCATACTGGAGCACATCAAGTCACCAAGCTAAAGACACATGGCCAGGCTAAGAGCCTCCATTTGCCACACTGGGAGGGTGAGCTCTGAGCAATTCAGAGACACAGAGGTGGTCACAGGCAGAGCCAGGACCACACCCGGGGTTTCTGACTCTTGGCCATGGGTCCTGGGGTCAGAGATTCGGGATGAGTCAGAGGGGGGTGCCCTGCCCCATCGAGTGCTGTACTCCAGAATGGACAGAGCAGCAGGCGCCGGGGCACCACTCTGTGTCTTGTGCCCACTGGTCCATACTGAGCATGGCCTGGCTCCTGCCGAGGCTCTGGCCAGGACAGCCTGGGTGATCTAAGAGCCAAAGCAGCTGGAGAGCTGGGCTGTCAGAGCCCTCACTGAGTGCCTTTGTTGCAAAGACCTGCATGCCCACAAGGAGCCTAAAAGTTGGTCCAGTCACCCCAGACTCTTTTCCCGGCAGCGAAGGCCAAGGCTGGAAGCATCAGGCCATGTCCATGCAGAAGTGGGAGCACTCACTCATGCAGAGAGGAGGGAGGGAGAAAGGAGCAAGGACAGAGGAGGGAGGCAGTGAGAAAAGAAGTGGGGGCAAAGAGAAGAAAGAGATGGAGAGGAGAGAACAGAAGAGGGAAAGGAGGGGAAATGAGGAGATGGGAAATGAGGAGGTGGAAGAAAGTGGGCAAAGTCTGGAAGGGAAGAGAGAGAGGGGGGGAGCGAGGGTGACTCATAAAAGGAGGGGAGAGGAGAGGAACCAACCAGAGAGAGAGGAAGATCGGAGCCGGTGGAGAGGAGGGTGCCAGGAGTTGACTGTCCGCCCAGTGCCCTGCAGCCTGGCATTGTACGCTGCCCACCCCCACCCCGGGGAGCAGGCAGGGGGGAGGCAAGCAGCGTGGGGTGGGGTGGGGGGAACGAGGGAGGCGGGAAGAGGAGGACACCAGGCAAGGAAGGAAACACGCCCACGGCACAGAGGACAGATGGACACGGGACACACGAAGAACGCCAGGGACGAGGCATTTAACAAGACGAAAACAAAACAAAAACAAAGAAAAAAATCAACATTAGTTGGTGTTCTGAGTCTAGAATCTGGCCACACACTTGAGGGAGGTGGGCAGGGTGTCAGACAAGAAAAGAGGGTGGACCCGGGGTCTCGCTTCTCCAAAGGACAGGTGGACGTTCTGCAGTCCAGTAGGACACCACTCACCTCTCTCTTTCCTAACCCCAGCGTGGAGCAGGAAGGTGCCAGCCTGGGACCAGGAGATTTCAATCCTTTGGCTCCACATCTCACCCACCCTCACGGTCAGCACGTCCCCATTCCAGGACCTCTCTCCACTCACGGTCATCTCCCTCCCCCTGGATTAATCAGTGACCCTTCCAGTCTCAGCCCAAGGGTCATCTCCCCAGGCATCAGGGCATTCCTCAGCCCTTTATTCTTCCATCACACCCTCCTTAGTAATCCTCTTCCATGGGGGCCACTTAGGAGCCACTTCAATCTTGCCCCAAACTGCTGGGCACCACTGAAAAGTCCTTAAGATGAGCCTGCCTGGATGCACTGTAAGGACCTGGGATGTCTTTTTCTTCAACCCAGCTGACTCCAATCCATCTCACACCCCAGGGGCTGCACAGTGGCCAGTATCACTTCTTTCTGGCTTCCAGAGAGCCATATCTTTTGAGTTTTCTCTACTTCAAAAGCTGCTCCACATCAGTTTGTTTGTTTTTACTGGTTCCTCCTCATGTCTCAAAGCTCCAGAACTCAATCCTAGGACCTCCCCTCTGTCTGTGCTCACCCCCTTGGTAAGATCATGCAGTTTCTTACTTCACATGACATCACAGACTGATAGCTCCCACATTCCTAAGCTCCAATCTCTCCCCCATAAATTCCTGACTCATACATCCAACCATCTTAAACACTTCATGGGCATCTCAAATGTAACATGGCCCAAATCACACTTCTGATATCACCTCCAAGATTTCTCTTCCCACATTCTTCTCCATCTGAAAGAAGAGCAACTCCATCCTTTAGTTGCTCAAGGAGAAACCTTGACTTTTCCTTCTCTCAGGAAGCTTTGCACTTGCTATTTCCTCTGGCACATCCCCTCCCTACCCAACAAAGATTTTCCCCTGACCATCCAACTACCCCACCACCACCCTTTACCCTTCACTGGCACCTCACTGCTTTATCTCTATGGCACTAATCATCCATCTGACAAATTATATGTGTATTTACTTATTGGTTTATTGTCCATTTCTACCTCTTAAAAAAAAATCTTTATCTTTTTTTGTCTACCACCACTTCTCCAGAGCCTACCTAGGCTAACATGTAGCACAGTCAAGGAGCACATGTTGAATGAATGACAGAATGGGCCTCGATCTTGTCTCCTTTTCTCATGATGAAATATAAAAACTGAGTTCTTAATTCAAGCTCTCAAAAGTTGACACCATAGTTGAAACACTATATCTGTATCCATTCTCTATTCTTATTTCATGAAGAGGTACCTTACCTCCTCAGCTCAGATGTGTGCTCAATTGTATCTGACTCTTTTCAATCCCATGGGCTGTAGCCCATCAGGCTCCTCTGTCCACGGAATTCTCCAGGCAAGAATACTGGAGTGGGTTGCCATTTCCTACTCCAGAGGATCTTCCTGACCCAGAGAGCAAACCCGCGTCTCTTGTATCTCCTGCATTGGCAGGCAGATTCTTTACCAATTGTGCTATCTGGGAAACTCCTACCTTACCACCTGGCTGAGCCTAAACTATCTACCCAGGTGTCTACTCCTAAGCCTACCCCCTCCTTATCTCCAAAGAGACCTGTTCTATCAGTTTCCTTCTCACTCTCTTGTATCTTTCTCTTCTCACTCTTCCCCTCATACTCAACCTCTCTCTCTTCTACCTCTAAAAACTCTCATGGCTCCTATATTCACACAAAGAAGTTCTCGGTATCTTGCCACCCGCTTTAGCTACCACCCTCTTCCCTTTTATCACGAAACCATTCAAAAGAATAGATGGTGCGCTGTCTGCACTCTCTCATCTCACTCCTCAGCCCCTCGGCCTGGCTTCTGTCACCACCACTCTACTGAAAATATGCCTCTGAAAACCCCCGAGGCCACCTAACCGGCAAGCCCAGTGAACTTTCCCGAGTCCTCCTCTTCATGATCGCTTCACAGTGACGCTGGTAACCTCCTGGGACCCCTCTACTATTCTGCCTTCTTTGATGACCCACTGTCTCAGTGTCTCCTCCTGGCCCAGAACATTCGTTCTCAAGGCCCTGCATGGCTTCCATTCCCTCACGGCCATTTCATTCTAAGTTCTTTTCTCTCCACGCCTTCTGATATATAGAGATTTCATCCATGCCCAAAGCTTTAACTTTCATCTTTGCAAGGATGACTCCCAAATCTATAGCTCTTTCCACTCTTTCAAGTCCAATTCCAGATGTCCAATTGCCTTTCATACCTCTGTATCTGGAGCCTCCACTGTCACTCAAATTCAACATAACTAACACTGAGATCTTCATCTTACACCAAACTGCTTCTCCTCCTAACTTCTGGCTTGTTAATGGAACAATCATTCTGTTTCTATTTGTGGAGCCTCAGAATTATCTTTGATATCTCCCTCCTCTTCACTTACTACAACCAACCAACTTGTAAATGCGTTGGTTCTCATCCCACTACAACCTCCCTGCCCCCATCTCTTTGTCATTTCCATGGTCAGCACCCTAATTCAGTCCCCATCACCCAGGTTAGCCAATAAGCTCCTAGCATCTCCCAGCTCAAAGTCTCTCCCCTTTTGTATCCTTCCTCCCCAGACCCACCAAATACATCTTCCTAAACTACAGCTCTGATCATGGCATCCTTTCCTAAAACACAGTAATGGCTTCCTTCACTTCCACTAGCTAAGATTCAAGCTTCTCCATCTGGCATTTAAAACCAACCAGACTCAAGCCCCAGGCTCCTTTCTTCACTCTCTATTACACAGCCTATCTGCTCTCAATCCACTCCATTCTTCAAACACATCCTATGCCTTCCTAGCTTCATTATGAGCCTTCCTTTTCCAATAATCTCACCCATTTCAAACTCCTATCTTCCAAGGCTCTGTTTAAAATATATACTCAACACAGACAGAGCTACTCCAGTCTCTCTAGCTGGTAGTGATCTTTCTTTTTTCTACATTCCCACAGAACTTTTCTTCATATTTCTCTTATTACAAATAACTTCATTTTAAAGGTCTAGTTCTTTTTCCCCTTACTAAATAAACTCTAGACTCCTTAAGGATAAGATCCACATTTGATTTCCAACATGCATTGAAAGCTCTACCTTTAGAGACACCTGAGGCCAGTCCAGGCACAGAATCAGGATCATATGAAAACTTGATTGGACTCAACAACTCTGAGTCTTATTTCTTTTTCGTGTCTTATTACACTGGCTAGGATAGCCAATACAATGTTAAATGATCGCGGTGATAACAATCATGTTTACTTTATCCCTGGTGTAATGGGAATGCTTCTAGTGTTTCACAAGAAAGTGTGATATGTGCTTCAGGTTTCTGGTATCTACTCTTTATCAAGTTAAGAAAACTACTCCAACATTCTCTGAGTGCTAAGCTGAAATAAGACATAAGCAGTAGTTGGATCACAGTGGCATGAACCAAGGACACAGAACTGAAGTACAGAGGACAGACAAGGAGGAAAAGGCAGACCTGAGGGTGAAAGGCCAGAAGAAACTAGATCACATTCATGACCATACAGAGGTCCTCCTCAGATCTGAGCTCCCCAGGTTACTCATGTTGAAGCTTATATTCCAGCTCCTTGCAGAAGAATACAGAAAGAGAAGAAAGAGGTAGTGCTGAACGTCTATCCTTTGGCTCCTAGACTGTTTTACAAATTAATCCTGCTTGTGCATCTTTATCTACAACAAGCACTGCAGATATCCTGAAGGGCTACTGATGAAGTTGTGCAAGCAAGACCTGCTGACATAAGAAATACCGGTCATGAGAGGGCATAGACCAAAGAGGTCTTCTGAAGCCCTAGGGACCAAATATAACTGCCCCTTCTATATGTCTTAGCCCTTCTCCTGATGGAGTCACTCAGAGTTGGTGGAGGAGATGACAGCAGGGTTGGGACAAAGAAACTGTGCCAATGATATCCCTCCATCCCGATGACTTCTGGGCAGCCAGAACCTGAGCAGCTACAGGATATGGAGGTTGAGGGGCAAGACCTCAGAAACTTGTAGGAGAGAAAACGCTGAGCAGAGAGCCACTATGAGATGGGCATCTTTCTGGGGCCACTAAAGAACGGCTTCCTCTTGAGCTGCACGGAAGGGTTCTGGGAGGGGGAGGAAATTCATCCTACTCTCTTTAGATGCCTCATGCTTCTCTCCTTCTATTATAAATAACTTCATTTTAAAGTTCTAGTTCTTTTTTCCCCTTACTAAACTCTGGACTCTTTAAGGATAAGCTCCACATCTGATTACCAAAATGCATTGAAATCTCTGCCTCTAGAGACACCTGAGACCAGTCCAGTCACAGAATCGGGGTAAATTTCTTTGGATACTGCCCATCATTAGACTAGTGTGTCACTATTCCTCAGGCCACCACCCCAACTCTGTAAAATACTGAGAGACCCATTCTTTTCCCTTCAACAAAACCAGGAATAAAATGGTTTCTACTGACAAGCCAAGTATTCTTTATCTTACTGGCCCATATGTGGACAAAAATAGAAGATGGTGGTCCCTTGGAGACCACCCCATGGAGCATTTTGCCCCTCAGGTTATATATAGAGCTACTCATCTTATCCTTTGACCCTTGGTTAAAGCTGATGATGTGTTGCTAGACCAGATCTCCAGGGAAGGTGAAGTCTTTGATTGCCAATTTCCATAATGTGAATACTGCCATTATGGCCAATTTCAAGTTATCCATAGTTGAACTGGGGGCTGTGTTCTCCTCTGAAGTACAGAAGCAGGGCATCCATGTCCCCACACCAGATCCTGGACTCAGCCTCAAAGCCAACTGGCCTGGCCCCAGCTCTCTCCCTAAACCAACTGTCCATCCCCAAGAAGGGCGTCTCCCTCCCTGCAGCTGGCATGGTGACTCAGCTTCCCCTAAATTTAGGGAAAGGGGCAGAAGGCAGACTCAGCTGCCCAGGTTCCTCTTCTGACCTCCTTCCACCCTGTCATCTGAGGGGCTTGGCACAAGGTCCCCCTCATCCCACACTCTGGTCTACCCCTGCCTGGGCTTCACCCCTAAGACAAAGCCAGCTCACAGGATTTCCCACCCAGTTTAGCTCTCCCCATGGAATGGTTATAGCTGAGGACAAAGTGAAGGTAGGGAGTCCTTCCTGTTCCTTGCAACATGGCCTGGACACTCTGCCATTTCTTGCCTTTATCTCCCCAGTATACCTGTCTGGTTGCCCCACTCTCTTTCCTCTCTCCAGAAAGAAAAGTCCATCTTCCCATACAGAGCTGGTCCTAAAGCAAGGACTAGCACGATAGCTGAACAAGGGGGATCTCGGCCTCCTTGGAGACATAAATATCCTGAGAGGACCCACTAGGGTTAAACACTCAGATAGAGTCCAAGGGCTTTGGGGCACCCTCTTGGACATTGTTATGTCTCTGGGAGGGCCAAAAAAGGAACTGGAGTCCATAGAGGCCTCCCTTCAACCTTCTCCACTACAGGTAGCTACAGAGAGCATCTCATCTCTCTC
>SJYX01023540.1:67655-110777 GCA_006410675.1 Oreotragus oreotragus | reverse complement strand
GCTGCTGCTGCTGCTGCTGCTGCTGCTGCCAGGAATTCAGGCCCCTCTGCACAGCTTCCCGGCTGCTCCCACCACGAGCTGGAGCTGGGGGCAGCTGGGGCTCTGTTTCAGGAAAGGACTGAGAGCGAAACATACCGTTGGGGTCATGGCCATAGTGGGAGGTGGTCGCTGACTGTGGCCAGGCTGGGTGGGGTCCCGGGTGGGGTCCCTCCCGCTGGTAGCCAGCTAAACCCTCCTGTGCGGAGTAGGAGGGTCTCATGGGGGCTGTGTGGCCAGCCTGGGCAGGCACCGCCCGGCTGGCAGACTCATAGGGGTAGCCCCCGCCGTTGACCATAGGTTCCATGGGGTAGGGCTTGTCCAGCCCATTGGTCAGTGGGGAGAGGGCCTCCGGGTAGCCACCCTCACTGGTGTTGGTGACTCCATCCAGGGAGGACAGGGTGCCCATGCTGCCCACGCTGTGCCCATCCTGGTTGGGCAGCTCATCGTCCAGGATGTCCGTCTCCCGCTCGGACGCTAAGGCCCCGCCGTTGACGTGAACCTGGGCTGGGACGATGTGGCGGCCAGAGGAAGGCACAGCAGGGCCTCCCACTGGGCGGGACCGGAGATGCTGAGGGTGGTACATGGCGCCTTGCTTCTCCCGCTCCAAGCCGAAGCCACTGAGCAGGCGGTCCAGCTCACGCTTCTCCTCGGGACTCAGGGCAGCAGGGGCACTGGCGGGGCCGGGGGCAGGCTCATCAGTCTTGTCTGTCTTGGTGGAGGCTGTGGAGTTGCCCGAGTCGCTGCTCACAGAGAGGGTGTGCTCCACGTGATTGGGGGTGGCTGACAGCACAGGCCGCGTGGCGTTGACAGCCCCGGTGCTGCCGTGCAAGGAGTCCTTCTTCTTCACCTTGGCATACAGGCTCCCGTCCAGGGGTCCCTGGGTATGGCCCACAACCTCTACAAGAGAGGGACCGGAGGAGAGACAGAGCAGATATCAGTGGGAGGTGGGACATCTTCCATTCTCCCAAGCAAAGCATCTGAGAGCTTCCCTTCCCTGGATCCCCAAAGGGAATCCGCTGAGAGCAGAACATACCACTGGGGTCATGGCCATAGTGGGAGGTGGTCCCCCCCNAGGAGAGACAGAGCAGATATCAGTGGGAGGTGGGACATCTTCCATTCTCCCAAGTAAAGCATCTGAGAGCTTCCCTTCCCTGGATCCCCAAAGGGAATCCGCTGAGAGCAGAACATACCACTGGGGTCATGGCCATAGTGGGAGGTGGTCCCCCCCACTGGTAGCCAGCTAAACCCTCCTGTGCAGAGTAGGAGGGTCCCATGGGGGCTGTGTAGCCAGCCTGGGCAGGCACCGCCAGGCTGGCAGACTCATAGGGTTAGCCCCCACCATGAACCACCTTCAGCATCTCCAAAGGGAATCCTCTCAACCCCCAGAGACAGAGCCAAAGTGGCAGAAAGGACAAAAGGACCCCTTCCCAAGGCTTCTGAGCAGAGTCTCCCCAGCACCCAGCAGGGCCAGGGCCAGGCAGTGGAGCCCCAGATTGGTCAGGAGACTTGAGGGCAAGATACCCCAGTTCAAAGCCTGGCTCTGGCATTGCACTCACTTCCCAAAGACCCGGAGGGGCTGGGCCGGGCTGGAGTTCAGTAAAGCCAGCAGGACTGGTGTTAGAGAGAACAGTTTCCCTCTGAATGCCAGGGCCCGTGGGGGTTCTGGAAAGGAGCTTCAGGGGCCAGGAGTAGAGGGAACAGCTTAGGGATGGAGAACACAAAGGCAGAGGTCTTCATCAGGGAGAGGTGACCCCTGTGTCGTTTTGTCTGCAGATACTCTGGGGGCCCCGTGAGCAATACTTTCTCTGAAAGGAAAAAGTGAGCGCTGGGTGGCGGGAGGCCAAAGGGCTGACTCAGGAGCGAAGAACTTCCCCACCCAGAGGAACTCAGTGATTTCACACCCTGTAGCAGCCCAGCTTCCAGCCTTCACACACACACACACACACACACACCCCTCCCCTTCCCCCACTCCAAGGCAGGCCCTCAACTGGCAAGAAAAGAAAGCCCCCTCCCAAACACTGCAGAGACTCCAGCCCAGACACCAACAGTCACACACAGAAAACCAGACACAAAGACATCCAGAGACACACACTCCCACCAGAAATCACCCAAATCAAACCCCCAGACACAGGCACTTGTGGAGTACACCAGACAGGCACCCCCAGTCAGAAAGAGCAAGTGTGGATACAAACACACAAATGCTAATATTAACAGCTAACATGCAAGGAACACCTTGCTACATTTACACACACATTATCTCTGACCCTGTGAATTGGGGCTGTTATGCCTATTTTAAAGATGGAGAAACTGAGACTCGGAAAGGTGAAACCATGTATTTGTAGACACATAGTACCTGGTAGGGCTTCTCAGGTGGTGCTAGTGGTAAAGCGCCCACCTGGTAGTGCGGGAGGTGTAAGAGATGCCGGTTTGATCCCAGGAAGATCCCCTGGAGGAGGGCATGGCAATCCACTCCAGTATTCTTACCTGGAGAATCCCCATGGACAGAGGAGCCTGGTGGCTACAGTCCATGGGGGTGCAAAGAGTCGGACACAACTGAGCAACTAAGCATGCATGCACACAGTACCTGGTAAAGCTGGGATTTTAAGTCAGAACTAATTTAAAATTTAAAATAAAAGTAAATTAAAAATAAAATAAAATAATAAAAGTAAATTAAAAGTAAATCAGAACTTTGAAGACCACATAACTTTTTATTATTCTACGCTGTTATATCTCACACACACACAAACACACCCTTAGGAAAAAACACAGAAAAAAGCAGCAAAACCCCAAAATAAGTACTTAAATTTAAAGCCACAAACATTTAAGAAAATACAAGCTCCTACCATGCCCAAGGACTAGCCCTCAGGCCAGAAGTGGCAACCTCTAAAAATAAACACTCATACAGAAGCCCACGGCCAAAAACAAGTGATCAGACGACCACAAAACAGGAACATCCTGATCAACATACACACGCACAAACCACAGGCCAACCAAATGACGTCACCCAAGCACCAGCACTGAGATGCGATGAGGCCCATCGTTCACGCACACCCCCTGGGGGCTGGAGGCGTCGCCCATTCACGAAACTCCCCAGAAGCATCTCTCTGCCCCCAGTTCTCCCTGGGGCTTTGGGGCCTCAGCCAGCAGCAGGCCCCAAGTGATACTGGGCCAGAGTCCTGCCATAGCCGAAGGCTTACGGGGATGGCACTGGTCTGAACTAAAATGAGGTTTCGGTTGAGAAAGGTCCAACTCTCCAACAGCCTGCCCCTAACGCTACTGAGACGCAGTTGTGCACACACTGCCTCTCCCAACTCGCCTGGCATCATCCCTGTTGTTGTTTAATCGCTAAGTTGTGTTCGACTCTTTGCAACCTCATGGACTGCAGCCTGCCAGGCTCCTCTGTCCAGGCGATTCTCTAGGCAAGAACACTGGAGCAGGTTGCCAGTTCCTCCTCCAGAGGGTCTTCCTGACCCAGGGAATGAACTCATGTCTCCTGCATTGGCAGGCAGGTTCTTTAGCTGAGCCACCTGGGAAGACCTGGATCATCCCTAACCAGGCCGAAATGCAGTTGAGAGGCTGCCCCTCATGCCCTGTCTTTCCAAAGAACCAGGCTCCATGCTACACTCACAAAACAGAGACTCCGCTGGCTGTTTCCAGAGGAGAAAAGTATTACAGACAGAAGGTTCTCATCCACTCATATCTTGGTGGGGAAGGGGTGGGGGCTGGGGAGGGGAAGGCTCCCTCAAGGATGGGCCCTTCACACCATTTACTGGGAATCTGAAGAGCTGTCCTTCCTTCTCACCTGAAAGGAAAGCTGCTGGCCCCTTCCTGGGCCCTGGCCCCACTCTGCAGCCCACACTGTGAGATGACAGAGTAGTCCTCCCGGACTAGGGATCTCTTCCATCCCCAGAACCCCCTAATTTCCCAGGTCTATACGTACACAGTCCAGGAAGCAGGGAGAGGAGTGAAAGATGAGGCGTCCCATGGCCTCCCATTTACACTCAGAAGGCAACGAGACCCCCGGCGTGCAAACCAGCGCAGGCCTGAGTGCCCCTTCCTTCCAGGAGAAAGCACACCCACTCCAGGATCTCCCTGGGGTCCACCAAAGAAGAGTTTTTGGCAAGAGAGATAAGAAAGCATCTCCCAAGACAGAAAGGGAAAATTCACACTGATCACCGCTACCCGACATCTTGGCCCATTTGGGCCAACCCTGCTCTCCATCGACTTTGAAAATGCCAATATTAAACTTCCCCTGTCATGTCATTTACCCCAATGTGGGCTACTGTTTGCAGGAACAACAACAGGATAATAACTGCCAGGCCACTGGGGCTTAGAAAAAAATCGAAGAAGTAGAAGCTGTTTAATTGAATCCTATTTGCTAAGCACAAATGGAAATGTCTATTTCTGTCCTCAAAGAAGGGGCCGGCTGCTCCTGACGCCTAGGGCTGGCAGTACACGCCAGGCTGTTCTACACTTTCAATGGGTCATCTTCCTTTTCAAATTAAGAGAGGACATCGGGCCCATCCCAGGTCTGTCAGCCCCCAGGGGGCTTCGACTGAAACCCTAGCGTACCATCAGCATGACCCACAGGGCACGAACACCTGCTGCTCCCATCAGAATGAAGAAAAGCGCCCGCATCCCCCGTGCCATACAACACGCTCACCCACCTCCTTCTCCCCATCGACCACGGCCACATTAAGAGCTATTTACCAGGACCACAAGGAGCCGGAACATGTCGGTTTCAATCTATTAAGGCAGGAAGGGCAATAGAGAGAGGCGGCCAGAGCAAAGGGGAGGAGTGAAATAGTTGGGGAGGAGGAGAGGGAACTGGAGTGGTGAGGGAAGCTGGCTTCAAGGCTCTCAAGCTAGGAGCCACCAGATGCATCTTCAAGTCCCAGCAGCTGTCATGGATGTGGCCGATTCAGGTAAAAGCATCTCAGAGGAGAGGGAGTTGGACCCCCAGTGGGAGGGGACAGGGGATCCGGATGGGCCCATGGGTGTTGAGATGGCTGACAATGGAGCAGAAGGGGGAAACACAAGGTATGGGCAGCCCAGAGTGGGGAGACCTCCCAGGTCCCAGCCCAGACCGGACGGGACTTCCTGCCCATTTCTCTAGGGCAGTGAAGTCCACAGTCTCTTCCAGGCCCTGCTTGTTTTGTCTGACCACACCTCGCTCTTCCCAGCAGCTGCTCCAAGCCCTGGGCTCCACCCTTCAACGCTGAGCTCGGCTGCACCAAGGGGCCCCTATTCCACGGCAGCCGTAATTCAGATGTGCGTGTCATGCTTCTGGAAAGCTCTGAGGAAAATCCTCAGCTGATCTGGACTCCCCACGTTCCATCCAGTGAACGGCGGGAGTTCGAGCAGGGCTGGAAGCACAGAACAGGCCAGTCCCCTAGAAAGGAAAGACGCGTCGATCTGTTGTGCTTCAAAAGGAGCAAAAGAACTCAACACAGGATGCTAAGGTGATAAAAGTTGAACAGTTGTCTGATTTTCATGTTCATAAGAATCTCCTCCGAGGATTGTTTAAAAAAAAAAAAAAAACGTAGATTTCAGGGCCTTATCTCCAAAGATTTTCACTCATCGATCTAGGGCAGGACCAAGAATCAGCATTTAAACTAGCTCCCAGCAGCTTCTGGGTCACCTCTTGAGTAACCTTGACCCAGGTGGTCAGCGTTTTGAGCCTTGAGGTTAAGGACCTTTGCTTCTCTCACTAATGTCAAGTGGGGAGAGGTCATTTGTTTAGATGTCGGGGCAGACAGGCCAACCGGGAAAAAGAAAGGGTGCCAGCCTAGTGGACGACAGGAAAGTGATTCAGCGGGGAGAGATCCCCTCTGTGTCCCACAGCAGGCCTGCTGTGCACCATGAGTGATTTATTAAGGTCTTCAGGATGGGGCCCTTCATGAAAAGAACTTTGGGTCCACACCCAGCAAAAGAACAATTCATTAAAAGACATTACCCAGAGCAGTGATGACCAACCAACGTGGAGAAAAATCAGTGTGCTGCCAACAGGAAGGGGCATGGTGCCCACCCCAGACACAGGCGGTTTAGAGGCAGGCAGGGGCCCCAGCAAGCCGAGAGGACTCTTGGCACTTTAAACGTGGGAATGAGGCATCAAAAACCATGTGTGTCAGGGAGGTAGTGAACTCTGACAAACACTGAGGCAGGGCCAGGAGGTGGCCAGGGGAGCCAGTTCTGGGCATGTTAACCCTTTGGCTGCAACCTCTTCCCCAGCTATGGGAGAAGGTGGGTCAGGGCTAGGGCTGGGGCTGTTGAGAAGTGGCACGTGAATGCCAGGAGAAGGGTACCAGGGAGGCCAGAAGGATGTGATTCTGTCGAAAAAGCAGAGGAAAAGCAGCCCCTCCCTCCTCACCCCTGCACCAAATTCACCCATCACCCAGAAGGATGACTCCCATCTTAATAGCTAACTCAGCCAACTCAACCACTTAAACCATGCGGAGCCTGGCCTCCCAGCCCATCAGGTGAAGATTCAGACGCTTACTGGTAGGTATGCAGAGTGACAAGATTCAGGAACTGAGCACCTTGAGCTGGCCTGAAACCTCCAGGCACACTAACCTCTCTTGTCTCCATTTCACACCTCTCATCGCCCACAAAGTAAGGCCCAATCCCCCTCCCTCCTCATACATGCAGACCTTTTATCATCTGGCTCCTGCCTGCCTTTTGAAGCCTCATCTTCAGTGTCCTTGATACTCTGACCACACCCCACTCTACTCTTACTATTTATATGCTCTTTCCCACCTTGCGCTTCGAACATGCTGTCCGCTCTCCTAAAAGTCCCTTCCCAACCCTGCTGCCACAACTGTCAACCTCCCTGGAAAACCTCTTCTTCCTCCTGGAGGCTCAGTTTGAACCTCTCTGGGAAGCTTCCCTCGGCCTTCCCCCTTTCCTACAGTCCTCCAGACCCAGATAAACTTTTTAAATTCCCATTGCCCTGTTCCCATGACCATAACACTGGTCACACCAGACAGTCATTATTATTGCCCATGTTTGTTTCCCCCTGTAAACTCCTTGAGGAAGGCCTTTACCTCTT
The DNA here is from genome assembly GCA_006410675.1 of Oreotragus oreotragus. NCBI lineage: Eukaryota > Metazoa > Chordata > Mammalia > Artiodactyla > Bovidae > Oreotragus > Oreotragus oreotragus. Next base: position 103,690 of record SJYX01023540.1, on the reverse strand, counting down.
TCCCTCAATCCTCCAGTACCTAATTCCCAGACAGTACGATTCACAGTGTGGTGTATGTGAAGAGGGCATATAATTCAACGCACAGCTCATGTAGCTATACAGGATGGTCCTACAGAGTGCAGGGCCTGGTGCACGTTAGAGGTTCCGTCAGTGCTTCTTGCAGGACACTCATGCTCAGACACTCAGTCCCGTCTGTCACTTTGTGACCCCATGGACCCGCCAGGCTCCTCTGTCCATGGAATTCTCCGGGCAAGAATACTGGAGTGGGTAGCCATTCTCTCCTCCAAGGGATCTTTCTGACCCAGGGACTGAACCTGGGTCTCCTGCATTGCAGGCAGATTCTTTACCATCTGAGCCAGCAATGCGTGACATTAAAGTTTTATATACCCCTGTAAGCCACTGAGATGCTCTTCCTCCACTGCTACCCAGAGAAGTGGAAAACTGGGGATTCAAGGTGGACCCCAAGCTTCCCTGAATGGGCAGAGACACATTGCCGCCAAAATACCATGAGAGGGGTGCTCTGCAGACCTGATAGCACAGGCTGCGCCTGTGGAGGCCCCTGCAAATTGGCCGAGCCAGAGCTTTGTCCCACGGCACCCCTCACTGGACTCCCCAGTCACACTCCAGCCCTGTCCAGTGGACATTCACGTTCTTAATCAAGAACCCCTGGGGGTATCTGATTAATTACCCCCGGAAAACACACAAATACAAACTCTGCACATCATTTCAGGGGGTGAGGGACACCCCAGAGTCCACACACGATTCTTAAATTAAGACTTATGCCTATGACAGTTAGGGTGCTGCTTCTGGGGGTCCATCCCCATCATCTGGACTTCTGCGGGGAACACCGGGCTCTATTCAGCAGAAACGGGAGGACATGCAGAAAACGCAAACCTTCTAGCAGCAGGAGGCCAAGGAGCCCAGCCCAGAGCAACGCGCTGAGCTGCAGCCGCCCCAGGGCAGGGGTGTGAGTGAGGAAGGGCCGACGGCGGAGAGGGCTGCGGGAAACCTCAGCCCCGTGGCTCAAATGTGGCCTCCTGAAGCCCTTCTGTGACAGCGCTGGCCTCCACCCATGCTGACAGTCCCCTCCCCACCCCACCCCACCCTGACACACACACAACCCCTCAGAGCCAGCCAGGGCCTGAGGCCACCCTTTGTTCAAAACAGCTCACAGAGAGTTCTGGAACTTTCCTACATGGGAATGGGNGATTTATTAAGGTCTTCAGGATGGGGCCCTTCATGAAAAGAACTTTGGGTCCACACCCAGCAAAAGAACAATTCATTAAAAGACATTACCCAGAGCAGTGATGACCAACCAACGTGGAGAAAAATCAGTGTGCTGCCAACAGGAAGGGGCATGGTGCCCACCCCAGACACAGGCGGTTTAGAGGCAGGCAGGGGCCCCAGCAAGCCGAGAGGACTCTTGGCACTTTAAACGTGGGAATGAGGCATCAAAAACCATGTGTGTCAGGGAGGTAGTGAACTCTGACAAACACTGAGGCAGGGCCAGGAGGTGGCCAGGGGAGCCAGTTCTGGGCATGTTAACCCTTTGGCTGCAACCTCTTCCCCAGCTATGGGAGAAGGTGGGTCAGGGCTAGGGCTGGGGCTGTTGAGAAGTGGCACGTGAATGCCAGGAGAAGGGTACCAGGGAGGCCAGAAGGATGTGATTCTGTCGAAAAAGCAGAGGAAAAGCAGCCCCTCCCTCCTCACCCCTGCACCAAATTCACCCATCACCCAGAAGGATGACTCCCATCTTAATAGCTAACTCAGCCAACTCAACCACTTAAACCATGCGGAGCCTGGCCTCCCAGCCCATCAGGTGAAGATTCAGACGCTTACTGGTAGGTATGCAGAGTGACAAGATTCAGGAACTGAGCACCTTGAGCTGGCCTGAAACCTCCAGGCACACTAACCTCTCTTGTCTCCATTTCACACCTCTCATCGCCCACAAAGTAAGGCCCAATCCCCCTCCCTCCTCATACATGCAGACCTTTTATCATCTGGCTCCTGCCTGCCTTTTGAAGCCTCATCTTCAGTGTCCTTGATACTCTGACCACACCCCACTCTACTCTTACTATTTATATGCTCTTTCCCACCTTGCGCTTCGAACATGCTGTCCGCTCTCCTAAAAGTCCCTTCCCAACCCTGCTGCCACAACTGTCAACCTCCCTGGAAAACCTCTTCTTCCTCCTGGAGGCTCAGTTTGAACCTCTCTGGGAAGCTTCCCTCGGCCTTCCCCCTTTCCTACAGTCCTCCAGACCCAGATAAACTTTTTAAATTCCCATTGCCCTGTTCCCATGACCATAACACTGGTCACACCAGACAGTCATTATTATTGCCCATGTTTGTTTCCCCCTGTAAACTCCTTGAGGAAGGCCTTTACCTCTTTCCCTCAATCCTCCAGTACCTAATTCCCAGACAGTACGATTCACAGTGTGGTGTATGTGAAGAGGGCATATAATTCAACGCACAGCTCATGTAGCTATACAGGATGGTCCTACAGAGTGCAGGGCCTGGTGCACGTTAGAGGTTCCGTCAGTGCTTCTTGCAGGACACTCATGCTCAGACACTCAGTCCCGTCTGTCACTTTGTGACCCCATGGACCCGCCAGGCTCCTCTGTCCATGGAATTCTCCGGGCAAGAATACTGGAGTGGGTAGCCATTCTCTCCTCCAAGGGATCTTTCTGACCCAGGGACTGAACCTGGGTCTCCTGCATTGCAGGCAGATTCTTTACCATCTGAGCCAGCAATGCGTGACATTAAAGTTTTATATACCCCTGTAAGCCACTGAGATGCTCTTCCTCCACTGCTACCCAGAGAAGTGGAAAACTGGGGATTCAAGGTGGACCCCAAGCTTCCCTGAATGGGCAGAGACACATTGCCGCCAAAATACCATGAGAGGGGTGCTCTGCAGACCTGATAGCACAGGCTGCGCCTGTGGAGGCCCCTGCAAATTGGCCGAGCCAGAGCTTTGTCCCACGGCACCCCTCACTGGACTCCCCAGTCACACTCCAGCCCTGTCCAGTGGACATTCACGTTCTTAATCAAGAACCCCTGGGGGTATCTGATTAATTACCCCCGGAAAACACACAAATACAAACTCTGCACATCATTTCAGGGGGTGAGGGACACCCCAGAGTCCACACACGATTCTTAAATTAAGACTTATGCCTATGACAGTTAGGGTGCTGCTTCTGGGGGTCCATCCCCATCATCTGGACTTCTGCGGGGAACACCGGGCTCTATTCAGCAGAAACGGGAGGACATGCAGAAAACGCAAACCTTCTAGCAGCAGGAGGCCAAGGAGCCCAGCCCAGAGCAACGCGCTGAGCTGCAGCCGCCCCAGGGCAGGGGTGTGAGTGAGGAAGGGCCGACGGCGGAGAGGGCTGCGGGAAACCTCAGCCCCGTGGCTCAAATGTGGCCTCCTGAAGCCCTTCTGTGACAGCGCTGGCCTCCACCCATGCTGACAGTCCCCTCCCCACCCCACCCCACCCTGACACACACACAACCCCTCAGAGCCAGCCAGGGCCTGAGGCCACCCTTTGTTCAAAACAGCTCACAGAGAGTTCTGGAACTTTCCTACATGGGAATGGGCTTCCTCGGGGGAGCTGAAGAGCTTCAGAATTAGGGGCTGAAGAGAAGTCCCAAGTCTCTGAAGGGGAACCACAGAGAGGAGGCACGGCCTCTGAGAGACAAAGAGGGCAGGCAACAGGTGCAGCCCGAGGGACGCAGGTTCACCCTGGGAAGAGTCCACGGGGGCCACGGTGGCAAGCGCTGGGGGCAGGGGCACATGAGACCGGGCGTCTGAAAACAGACACCTGTCCCTCTGCTCGTCTAGCAGCACTCACAGGGAGCCTGCTGCACTTTCCGAGTGGAGAGAAGAGGAGAAGCTTCTTCCCAAGGCTGCCGTCACTCCTCTCGCGGGTGGCTCCGTCCCCTGCACAAGGGGCCTCACCAAGGTCACCCCAAACCTGCCTCTGTGGACCCAGGGAGGATCCACCACCGGCCGCCACCCACCAATCTGCGGAGGTAAGAAAGAACGAGGAAGCGCTAAGCCCTGCGTCCACACGCCATCCCGTCCGAATTTCAGATGGAGAAAGCCAGCATTCAAGCAGAAATGGAAACCAGAGCCCCCTCCCACCCGCGGCTACTGCCCCACGGCTCTCAGCCAGCGCTCAGAGGCAGCGGAACGGAGGTCTGAGACAGACCAAGCAAGTCGGCTGAGCCAAGAGAGCGTTTTAGAAGCCAGGAAATCTGGAGAGCTGGACGGCCTCGATGGCTCAGGTAATCCACTGCCCAGCCCCTCATTTGTTCCACAGGCTCTGGGAAACCCCCAAGGTCACCCAGAGCAGAGGGCATACAGACTCGCCTGCCTGCCTGCCTCCAAACTGAGTGCTCTCCCCCCTAATGGCGCTTCAAGGTGAAGACGGCCGGAGGAGCCTGGGGGCGGGGGTACGCTACGGCTGTGACCGCGGCCCATATAAGACACGGGGCTTGGTCAAGCGGTGATGACAGACGAGTCCCCAGGCCCTCCTCAGGAAGGACCCACACTCTACACAGATACCATCTTAACTTGAACTCCTCCAGAGAGAGGGAGTAGGGACAGAAAACTTCCTGGTGGCCTTTATTTCAGACCCGAGGGACCCGGGCCTGCAGAGTGAGTGGCCTGCCCCGGTCACAGGCCCGCCCACTCCTGCGAGGTGAATGTGAACTTGCAGGGCCAGCCTCCTGACTCCAGCCTGGCCTTTGGCTCCCACGCCAGGCACTAGGGGCAGAGCCTGGCACTCCCACTCGCCGCCCTCAGCCTGTCCAGGCAGCGGCTATCACAGGCACACTCTGGATGGTAAAAATAGCTCCCGAGCCCACAGCGACCCAGGTCCCTCTCTGCCAGGCCAGGGCGCCCGCCTGGACGCTCACAGGTCAGATCCCTGGCCGGGGGAGCTGCCAAGAGTCCTGGCAAAGTTGGGAGAAAGCCATGAATGGCAGCCCACAGGAGACCAGTGGGGGAATGGTCAGCCCTGGGGTGGGGAGGGTTCCACAAAGTTCAGGTCACAGAACTGGGGAGTTGGGGGTGCTGTCCTGAATAAGTGGGAATGTTTCAGGGGCTAGTCAACGCCTCCACCACATGCCCTCTGCCCACCCCATCCTCTTCCACCATGAACCATTACCCCAAAGAGTGAGGCTGGCTCAGATATACTGCCCCCACTCCTACATATGCAGCCACCCCTTGGTGGCATCTCCTCCATGTCCCAGGGCAGTGAGTCCAGGAGGGAGGTGGCCAGGTTGGCTCCATCTGCTCCCAAAGGCAGCACACTGCTGGCCACAGCCCCACAGAGCCACATGCCCTTCCCCAGTCCAGGTCCGCGGCAGACCCCAGCCCCCGCGCCCAGAAGCTGTCCACCACCCTCTCCCCAGGTCTAGCAGGGAGCCACACAGGAGAAACACCTGCCCAGCAGACACTTACCCTCTGGACAGAGGGAGCAAGGGAAGGGAAAAGACGTGCTCTGAAGTGCCCCCTCGTCCCTCAAGTTTCAGATAATTTCTCCATGGCTGCAGCTCCCAGCACCGCCGCAGGTCTGTGTCCTACTCAGGCTCCCTCGGACTGTCAGGGGTGGGAGGAGCAAGTGCCGCCTGCCTGCCCATACACACACACACACACACACACACACACACACTCCCTCCCTCCAGCTCTCACTCGCTCTCTTCCCCTCTCCGCTCAGCTCTGCCTCACTCTGGCTTGTAGGAAGCCAGTGGGATAAAACTCTGTCTGTAATTTCAGCCAGCTGGGTCCCCAGGGCTTCACTTATCATCCTGTAGCTATGCAGCTCTCGAATGACATCACAGTGGCTTCCCAAGCCCTCCATTCGGAGTGAGAAGTGGCCGGGCCAGCCCAGCTCCAGCCCTGGCTCCATCCTAGGCCAGCAACGGCCCCAGCCCACTCCCAGCCCAGCACAGCCCAGCATGGCCCCTGTACCACCCCGGCAAAGCCCCAGTCCCAAATCCACTGTGGCCCCAGGACCCAGAGAAGAAGTAGAAGCTAAACGGCTGGGATGTGAGGTAGAGGGAAGGGTGAGAGTTCCTATGAGGGTATTGAGATTTATTTCCCCAAATTTTTCCACATTTTTTTCCCATTCTCAGCAAATGAAAGGCAGAACAGATGACAACAATTTTCCAGCTGCTGAACAATAAGGTGGAAGTCTTTTTTTCCTCTCTCGCTCTCCATCCCACCCGTTCCTCCACCTCCACAGGGCAGAGTCTAGAAGCCAGGACACCTCCTTGGCTTATAAAAGGGGAAAAAACCTATGAGCTCCTGGATTTCCCAGAGGTGACCACGGGGCCTGAATGGAGGGACTAGGGTATCACTAAGGCAGGCTGATGGAAAGGGGAAGGGAGCCCCAAAGTGAGGTTCTCAGTGCAAAGCTTTGGCTTCTGGCCCAGGAACCACAACCATTGAAACCTGACTTTGGGAAGGCCAGTGGATGTCTGGTCAAGGATACTGATCTGCCAGGCCACCTGAGAGGCCTCCAGGTGCCTGGTCATTCATATTCAGTTTTTTCCCACCTGTGACCACCATAAATGGCAGAAAGGACAACTTTCTGGAATAATCAGTGACATCTCCCCTCACACCCAGGCACCCAGATCCAAAACAGCTCCCTCAGAAGCCAAAGGGGCTCCCCAAAGTCCCCACCACTGTCCTGGTGTGCCTTTAAAAGTACCAGCAGTCCCTGACAGCAGGATGCCAAAGCCCACCTCTTATCTGCGCATCAACTGAATGTACCAACCGCACTCCCACAGGCCAGGGATTTGCAGCGAGGCCAGTGGGGTCCGCAGGGCCTGGTGTCTCCTTGCCAGAGCCCTGGTGAGTTTGCCACCCTAAAGTGCTTCTACAGCCTCCCCACGCTGATGTCCAGACCCTTCACTGCCAGGTCAGGCACTGCAGGCCCGGGAGGGAGAGCCAGAACAGATGCAGGCCACTTACTTCTCCCTTCTCAGAGCACACAGCTCATCCCTAGTCCCCTCCCCCTTGTCAGCATCACTGGCTGCACTGGTTGTATTACTAAAGGCATGTTTTCCAGAAACCGGGAGGTGACAGGCCTGTGGTGCCCCTCATAGGCCAGAGAGCCTGCATGAGTTGTCTCTTGCTTCAGAGTGATAAAAACCACTGGCATCAAGAGCTGAGAGTAAAGAAGGAAAATAAGTGGGAGAACAAAAATGGTGCCCTATACTCTGGCCCCCGCCCTATCCTAAGAGCATCTTCACTGAGGAGATGAGGAGGCCCCCAGCCCAGTGACAAAGACTTCATAGAAATCATCACGAATGAGAACGAAAGAAGACGGGTTTCATGCCCAGGCTCCAAACTGGGAGGGCAGAAGGATTTCCAGTCTCCTCAGCGCAGTTGTCAGATGACAATTTGGACAAACTACTGTAATTATCCTGCTTATCTCCATAGAACCTTCTAGAACTAACAGACTAGGCTCTTGAAAGGATTATAGTTAACCAGTCCACCCTCTCATCCCCACAACAGTGTTAACCTAGATTTTATTCGCAAACACCCTTCACCTTTATCTGCACTCCTGAACCCTGTCAATAGTATCATTTTATAAGATTTTGTAAAATTTTGAAAATAATTATAACTTCAAGTAGTTCGAGGCATCAATACCCATGATATCACAGTTTTGGTGCAAAAGCTATATACTTCCTCCTCTAATATGCATTAAAATAAATACACCTAAAATAATTTCATATATAATTACCAGTCTGGCCCATATACCATACCCTGGAAACATCACCATACAACAATCTCTTGTGAGTAGCAATCCGATCCTATGGTTCCCTGCTACCATCCAGGGACTAACTGCACCAGAAGCCTTCTGGGGAGTTTTGTGAAAACCTTGACTTCCTGGCTCCACCCCAGACCTCCAGAGGCCGAATTGTCAGGGGTGAAGGTGAAAACTGAAAGTCGCTCAGTCGTGTCCAACTCTTTGCGACCCCATGGAGTGTAGCCCACCAGGCTCCTCTGTCCATGGGATTCTCCAGGCAAGAATACCGGAGTGGGTTGCCATTCCCTTCTCCAGGGGATCTTCCCAGGGATCAAACCCAGGTCTTCCGCATTGCAGGCAGATTTTTTACCATCTGAGCCACCAGGGAAGCCCGTTGTCAGGGGTAGGGCCTCGGAACTGGAATTATAAGACACTCTCCAATTGAGAATGCAAGGTACACAGGTTTGGCAAAAAAAAAAAAAAGTCCTAGCTATACTAAACTGTTTCAGTTATAAGGATCTTACTATCTACCCCCCAAAGCCCATTGCATCATGAGGTAGCTCTAACAGATTTTAGCTTCTTAACTTTTCCACTAAGTTTGTGGTATCCCATAGGGTGGCTCAGACAAGCCAAATCTTTGCACACGAGCGCTTCAGACACTGAATGTGATGTGCACATCCTCGTGAGTCTCTCCTTTGACAGACAATCCTCCCCCACTCCTGCCCCCAAAGCCCCTGAGTCTGCCCTACCTCCCTCTGCTTCTCCTCACCACCTAAGCACTTGCTACTAGAGGTTTTTATCACTCTGAAGCAAGGGACAACCCATGTGACCTATGAGAGGCACCACTATCACCTCCCAACTTCTGGAACGCATGCCTTTAGTAATGCAACCTAAAATTAAACCCAGCCCTTCTGATTTGTCTCACTGCAGCATCTTCCAGGAACACAGTGACTAAGAACACAGGCTTAGGGATCAGGCAGACACTGACTTAAACACAGACACCATACTTAACTAGCTTAGTGCAGCCCTGGGCCAATTACTTAATTTTTGAGTTTCAGTTTCTTGCATCACTCTGACATCCGCTTTTCAGTCCTCCTTTCCTACCCAGCCCCACCCTGAAGAGCACCTCGGGGACCCTAGCTCACTGGGCCCAGATGAGATACACCCGATGCTTAAGCTTCAGGACATGTCATTTGGCCTGTCCTTTCTCTGCTCAAAACTCATGGCAACGACTGTCCAGCAAAGAGAAGAGTCTCACAAAACGGCCCAGACTCTGAGGATGTGGTGTTGCTCAATCAACAAACTCTGGAACTGCAGTGGCATCTGTTACTACCAACAGGATGCCCGAAAATTACCCTGTCTCCTACCTCCCAAGACAGCTTCAACACCAAGGACCACGAGGAAGGAGGAATGGCATCTGTCCAGATCTGGCTTTTTTGCTCTTTCTCTTAAGGAACAAAATGGGGCTTCTCTGGTGGTCCAGTGGTTAAGAATCCACCTTGCAACCCAAGGGACATCAGTTCTATCCCTGGTCTGGGAAGATCCCACATGCCTTGGGACAACTAAGCCTGTGTGCCACAACCACTGAGCCTGCAGCCTGGAGCCCGTGAGCCACAGTTACTGAGACTGTGCAGCAGCTGCTGAAGTCTGCATGCCTGGAGCCTGGGCTCCACAACAAGACAAGTCTCTGCAATGAGAAGCCCGTGCACCGCAGCCAGAGAGCAGCCCCTGCCCCCTGCAACTAGAGGAAAGCCCTCACACAGCAGTGAAGACCCAGTAGAGCAAAACAAAAAAAAAAGTGTAAAGGAGCAAAATGGCTTGAGTGCTCCGGTTTCCCAGCAGCCTGATCCTCGAAAGGAAGCAGGAAGCAGAAAAGAGCATCTTTGGGGAAGGAACACCTCACACCCTCCCTAGTGAGAGATGTAAGGTGTCAGAGACAGGAGCTGAAGGGACACCTAGACAGTGGTCCTCCCCTGGGGTCGTATGCTCCCCAGGGAACATGTGAAAATGGCTGGAAATACTTGGGGTTGTCACATCCAGAAGAAATCCTATTGCATCCAGTGGGTAGAGATGCTGCTAAACATCCTCCAACACACACAGAACGGTCCCATGTCCAATGTCAGTGGTGCCACAGCCAAGAGTGGCTGAGCCAGGGTGAGGGCAGAGGGTGTCTGGGGTGTGAGAGACAGAGGTCAGGACTGACTCAGGAGTCCTGGGTCCCAAACCCAGGGGGCCGCTAACTCACCACGAGGCTTTGGCCAAGTCACTTCCTGGGGCCTCAGTTTCCAAAGGGGTACGATGAGCTTTGAACTCTCAGACTTTGGTTCTAAGCAGAACACAAGGAGGAGAGGGGCCTGGACTTCCCAGGGGTTGCGGTGTGAAAGTCTAGAGGAGAGGGAGGACCCTGGCAAGAGGCCACCGCCTGGGCCAGGTGTGAGGTATACACACGAACAAGTCTCAGCACCCCCACAGGACTTCCTCCCTGCCTTCCAGCACAGCAGAGGGAAGACAGGCAGACCCAGAGCTCAGCGCACCCCGCGCACGGCCCCAGCTTTCCAAGTCTCCACACAGTCCCCCAGGAAGGCGGCAGACAGGGCCAGGTTCAGAAACATGTTTCCTGAGAGTCACGCAGAAGCCTCAGTGCCCGAGAACCTTCAGGAAGGGAGTTGACAACTCCCAGGCAGACGGCTGAGCTGGACAGGGTAGATCCACTCACCTCCCTCCTGCCTTCCCTACTCGGATCACCTCCCAAGGCCTCGACACCATCTCAGTAGCAGTCCTCACTTGGGAAGGATGGCAGAAGAGTGGGGAATGGGACATGACGCTTGGGGAGCCAGGAAGGATGAGACAGCACAACAGAACGGGGCGGGCGAGTTTTAACTGGGTGCCTGCACGTTAATGGATGTTTTCCTGTTTGTTTCGACAACTGCCCTTCAAGGTAGATCCCTGATAGAGAGACTGAGGCTTCGAGGCTGTGGTTTGCTCAAGATTACATTGCCAGTCTGACTCTGACACTCAAGTTCTTTCTACTTCCCAGAAAGGAAGGAGGAAGGAAGAAAGAGAGAGATGGGCAAAGAGTGAGAGCTTGGAGCATCCAGTGGGATGAAGGGAGTGGAGAGAGACGATCAAATCACAGCACTGGTTCGGAACAACCAAACCCAAACCACAACATCCAAGTGGGTGCTGTCCTCATGGAAGTGGCCCCTGGGAATTTTAGGCATTTATCTGAACGATGCTGCCAGGGTTCAAAGCATTTATGATAGCTCACAGGGAACTGCCCCAGAGTTGGTTCACAACTGACACAAGGAACCCATCTCTTGGGGGTCCTTGATGGACCCTTGATGGACACCCATCTCTTGGGGTCAATCCCATGTCAGTGGTACTTAACAGGCCCATTTAAGTACCTCACATAAGTATTGATTACCAGACTGGTCATATTTTATAAAGACAGCTCCCCTCATTCTGTGGGGGTGTGCAGTGACAGGGAGGTCAGTGGGGTTCTATGCATGAGTGATGGGTGTGTGCAGGGGGCTCTCTGTGGTTCTATTTTTGAGAGGATGTGGGAATGGGGATGGATGGGGGGTCTGGATGGGGTTTCTGCTTCCTTTCCCAAATGGGTCCCTCTGCACTCACGAGTGTAAGGAGGCTCAGGGCAACTCCGTGGGGGTCTCCCAGTACTCAGGTCATAGCTCACACACGAGAGGTGTGGGTCAGAAGCAGGAAGGCCCTAGTGAAGAGGAACAAGGTGGGAGTGACCTTCCTGACCCACAGAAGAGACAGCACCATGGGGCACAGGCCTGGACAGGAGCCAGGGCCCCACCCCAGGCCTCTGTCATTCTTGTAAAGAGCACCTGCCCGATTCTCCAAGGTTGTCAAGCAGTACACAGACAGAGGGGGACAGGGAGGCAGAAAGGGAGAAGGAAGGATCTGAGTAGCTTTGCACTTTCATAACAAAATCTGATCTCACTGCCCCTGGAGAAGGAGAAGAACAAACATCAAAGGACACTTTGCTGCTAACAGTTTTTTAAGTAATCAAAGCAACAACAGGCAAAAGTCTCCAACGAGCACCAGCATCGACTAGCTGTAAGCATGTGAAGACGCAGTACGGGCGGAGAAAGGACGAGAAAGGCCACCGGTAGCTCCTGGCCCCCATCCACCGACTTCTGCGCCGCTTCCCAGAACCAAGGGGCCCTGCTGGCAACCTGCACAACCCGGCTGCGGCTAGACCAGGCCCTGGCCCTGAAGGGTGGGAGGGCAGTCCAGTGGGCCTGCCATCTGGGGCAGGATGCCCCCATGTCCCTGCAGGAGGGTCTTGGGGGGCAAATAATGTTTGAACAGAAGAAAAGGAGGGGCGGGTGAAAGGGGAGTCTGTCAAGACTCTCAGGTCCCCTTTGCACGCAGAACCTGCTGGGGCTCTGTCAGAGCCCTCTAGAAGCTGCCTGCTCTTTCCTGTCCATGCACCATGGTTGCTCATGCTATCGGGACAGGTATGCAGGCGGAAGATTCTCCTCAACCTCAAGAAAATCCATTCCTGCTCCCAGTTCCCCATGCTCATGTCCCTCAAAAGCAAGACAGCTTTCCTAGACGTCAGACTCCTATCCTGCCAGCTATAGCTAAAACATTCTCTCTCCAACTCAGCCCCCCAAATCCAAACTCGTCACTGCATGATACATAGGCCTAGAGAAAGCGTGGTCTGGCAGTAACAGTAGCGGAGTTGGAGTCAAAGGGCTAGAGTACCAAGGAGTGACTGAGGATGGGCCTCAGTTTATTCCTCCACGCAACAGAAGAGTACAAGCAGCTAATGGTCCCTGAAATCCTGGCCAATTCTAGATGCTCAAGGATCCAACACAGAGAAGATGCTCAACCGGGCACTGTCTGTGTCCCAGAGCCCTTGGACTCTGTAAACCTGAGGCTCCTCTCCTGTGTGGTCTTGCCTGGGTGGCTCCAGGCTCCAAGCTCGTCCAAGGCTATTTCTGTAGCAGACACAGAGCCCCTGGGGGCTAGGACAGAAACAGTGACTTACAGGAAGTCTGGAAATACATGCCAGGCTGCAGAGGTTCCAAGGGCCACGCACAGCAATAAAGAGGCTGATTTATTTTCATCAGTGAAATGCCGAAACCCAATCCCTGGAACAAGCTGACCCAGCAGACGATGGTGGGGAGCTCCCCACCCAGAGCAGAATTAGCTAGATCACAGCCTCCCAGGTCTCACCACTGGGGCTGATGTTGGGAGGGACAGAAGGGGAGGTCACCTCAGCCAGTGTGACCACAGGTCCCTAGGGCTGGCCTCTTCCCACCCTGCCGCTGGCCTGCAAGGGTCTCCAGGATGTCGGCGCAGGAGTGCTAGGTCCACATGCCCACGTGCAACAGGCAGGGGGGCAGAGGAACAAGAGGCAGGGTGGCTGAGACTCTCATCCTCATGAAGCCATGGTGAGGACTGGCAGGCATCAGAACCCCAGTTCTACATCTTTCTGGCTGTGTAAGCACTGGGAAATTACTTGACCTTTCTTTCCTGTTTGCTCATCTGTGAAAGGGGAACAAGAAGACTCAGCTCACAGGAGGGTCATGAGGAGTAAAGAAAATAACAGGCACCTAATAGAAGCCATCCCCTGTGGCTGCGTTGGTGGCTCGGTGGTAAAGAATTTGCCTGCGATGCAGGAGACACGGGTTCAATCCCTGGGTCAGGAAGATACCTTGGAGAAGGAAATGGCAACCCACTACAGTATTCTTGCCTGGAAAATTCCATGCACAGAGAAGCCTGGTCAGCTGCAGTTCATGGGGTCACAAAGAGTCAGAGGCCACAGCACACACAAAATAGAAGCTCACATGTGGAGGAGGTATGCAGAAGGGAGAGAAATCTTCCTCCTAGTCCCTAATCAAATTGCTCACTGGGAGTGGCAACTAATGCAACCCTTATGGAAGCCAATTTGACACTATCAAAATTATACATGCATACATTCATCCAGACAATTCCACTTCTAGAAATTTGTCCTACAGACAGATTTGCACAATGAAATGGTGTTATGCACAAATAAAAAGGTTACTCACTGCAGCATTTTTCAAAAACAGTAAAAAATTGGAAACAACCTAACTGTCCATGCTATTTATAGTTAAATAAAATACTAGAGAAGGAAATGGCATCCCACTCCAGTATTCGTGCCTAGAGAATCCCATGGACGGAGGAGCCTGGTGGGCTGCAGTCCATGGGGTCGCAAAGAGTCAGACACGACTGNCAGTAAAAAATTGGAAACAACCTAACTGTCCATGCTATTTATAGTTAAATAAAATACTAGAGAAGGAAATGGCATCCCACTCCAGTATTCGTGCCTAGAGAATCCCATGGACGGAGGAGCCTGGTGGGCTGCAGTCCATGGGGTCGCAAAGAGTCAGACACGACTGAGTGACTTAACTGACTAACTAAAATACTAGTTAAATCAAACGCAGTACCCATGTACAGTGGAATATTATGTAGCTGAAAACAATGAGAAGGCTGTTTGTGTGCTATTATGAAAAGATCTCCACGATGTGTCATTAGATGAAACAGCTCAGGTACAAGCCAAATCTTTACAGCGTCTACCAGACCCTGAATGATCTGGTGTCGGTTACCTCTGACCTCAACTCCTATTACAGTCTTCACTGCAGTCACACTGGCCCCTGTGCTGCTTCTCAAACATCTCGGGTGGGCTTCTGCCTCAGGACCTTTGCACTTGCTGCCTGCCTCACCCCTGACTGGAATGCTATTCCTCAGATATTTGCTTGGGTGACTCTCTTACCTCCTTCAATTCTTTGTTCATATGTCCCCTCCTCAGTGAAGCCTAGGCTGATAAGCTTTTAAATTTTTTCAAATTTTAAAATATTTCAATACCCAACCAACAACAGCTCTCAATCACCCTTACTCTGCTCTATTTTTCGCAGAGTGTTTATCACCTTCTAATATGCTCTCTTACTTACAGTTGACCCTTGCACAATGCAGGGGTTAAGGGCACTGACCCACGCAACATCCACATCCCACAGTCAAAAATCCACATACTGCTTTTTCTGCCCTCAAAACAAAGGAATTGATAAATGACTCACCAAAGGGCAAGAAGCTGAAACAGTCTGGGTAGAATCAGGACTACTTCTTTTGATCCCACATATTGTAATCTCTAACTGAACACAAACTTTTTGCCACAAAGATCCATAAAATGGGGGACTTCCCTGGTGGTCCAAGCTTCCACTGCTGGGGACACAGGCTCAGTCCCTCATCAGGGAACTGAGATTCCACATGCCACCAAGAGTGGCCAAAAAAAAATCCATAAAATGAAAATACAGGTATCATATTTGTGGAGAAAAAGTTGTGTATAAGGGACCTGCACAGTTCAGATCTGTGTTATCCAAGCATCAAATATATTTATATCTTAAAAAAAATATTCTTTGTCTTCTTCCACTAGAATACAATCACGACAAGGGCCAGGATTTTTATTGTGTTCACTATTGTATCCTCAGCATCTAGAATAGTGACACACAGCAGGCACTTCACAAATATTTGTTGGTTGAATAAATGAATTTTACTGCGGACAGTTCTTTGTGACAAAGAACAAATGATTTGTTTTTTTCTTTATTTCTTCTTCTTCAAAACAGTGGATTCAGGGTTACGCCTATAATCACGTCATTCTCACTCTCCTGCATCCTGGTATCTCTTCTCGAATGAAAGAGAAAGAAGCATCTTTACAACTGTCCCAGGATCAGTGAACTCAGAGAAGCATTGTGTACGGTACCACCCAACACCACGTGCTGACGACTTCTGAACAGGCACAGAACTGAGCACCACCCACTATCTCAGTTAACTCTCAGAGCCTACAGGAGAGGGAGATCCTGTCCCCAGCTCACAAGGTAGAACGCTGAGGCTCAGAAAGGCTAAATGATTTGCCCGAGGTCAGCAGAGGGCAGGGCAAGAGACAGGGCCAGGGCTTGACCCCAGCAGCTCCGAGTCCCAAGCCCACACCGTCAACCACTATGGCCTCCACCGCCTCCCAAGGATGTGGGTTTTGCCCCTTCTCAGATCGCTCCAAGACACTGGCCTTCTTCACCTCGATGGAGGCTGCCTATTATGGAAGGTGTGTGAGTTCAGCAACTTTGCCAGGATCTTAGAAGGTCTACTTTGGCCACCTGATGCGAAGAGCTGACTCATCGGAAAAGACCCTGATGCTGGGGAAGATTGAGAGCAGGAGGAGAAGGGGACGACAGAGGATGAGATGGTTGGATGGCATCACCAACTCGATGGACATGGGTTTGGGTAGACTCTGGGAGTTGGTGATGGACAGGGAAACCTGGCATGCTGCAGTTCATGGGG
Source organism: Oreotragus oreotragus (assembly GCA_006410675.1). Taxonomy (NCBI): domain Eukaryota; kingdom Metazoa; phylum Chordata; class Mammalia; order Artiodactyla; family Bovidae; genus Oreotragus; species Oreotragus oreotragus. The sequence continues at coordinate 87,599 of SJYX01023540.1, read as the reverse complement.
TCACAAAGAGTCGAACATGACTGAGCAACTGAACTGAACTGAACTGAACTTGGCAGGGGGAGGAGTGAAGAGAAGAAAGAGATGTACAGGGGATGAATCACCCATGAGCAGCTGGGGAAGTAGAGGAAGGGGAATCATGAAAGAAGAAAGGACAGATCACCCTATGGATCCCAGATCCACTGAAACCTCTTCCCACATATGGCCTCAGAACTGTCCATTGGACAGGAAGCAGGGCCTGGGAGGGTGGGCCAAAAAGGATGGGCTCTGTTGCCTGCAGAGAAGCACACCAGCTAGCAGGCAGGAGAGGTGAGCAAGACACACAAAAGCTCCAGGGAGGGTGCTGAACCTCACAGGCTGATGGAGAGACAGGCCCGAAGACCAGCACCACTAACGAAGACGTTAAACTCTGCCCAGAAGCAACCAGCCTCAGATAGCACCTCCGAGCCAGCTGCAGGCCAACTGGCCTGGATGAGCAGAAAGAAGCCAGGCACAGCCTCCAAGGGCAGGGAGAAGCACCCAGGGCCTGAATAGGTACAACAAGGAACAATCCAGAGAGACAACTGTCCCCAGCTCTGTTCTCTCCTAGTGCCCATCACTCAGCCATGTCACTCAGCCTGGACAACAGATCCCGGCCCCAGGGACCCATCCACCGTGGGATTTTGTGTGCTCTTTCCTCTTAACCTCCTGGTTTGTTCTCCCCTCCTGGATTCCATGCATATGGTCCCTCAGTGCTCCACTCACCCTCCCTCCACCTTCTCCAACATTCCCACCTTCACCAACGTTGATCTCCTAATACCTAGCCCACCACGGGACCAGGCAGCATGACAAGGAGGCCAGAGCAATTTGATTACTTTCTTTCCCCGTACTTTCTAGCCTTTAAACAATGTTGTTAGGCCACTTCTGATTTGAAAAACAATTCTGTTTCAATGCTATCTATGCTCTCAGGCCCAAGACAGATACAGTCCTTCTGCAAAGCCATCCACCTCTGATCACCACCATCCCCAGAAACTTCTCTCCTGAGAAGCCTGGCTTTTAGCCAAGATCTTCTCCATTTGACTGTGAGTCAAGGAGGATGGCACACCTGTCTGATCTGGCCGCACCCCCTCCCCTCCCTTGTCTGCAGGCAACTCCAAGAAAGGACTTTCTACAGCACCCAGGCTAGCCCAGGGCTCACCATCTAGTAGGTGCTCTCTAAGTATTTGGGAAAGAAAGGAGAGAGAGAAGGAAGCAAAGGAAAGCAGAAGGAGGTGGGGGAGCAAGGGAATGATGGTTGAAAAGCAGCTTTCCTTGGGTACCAAAAGCATTTGATCAGTGGAAGCTTGAATTTCCTTTCTTGGATGTGGTTAGATCTTGGGGTCTCACCGAGTCCAGCTAACTTGCACCTGTCTGCAGGTCTGGCAGGAGAGGAAGCAGGGAGAGTGGCTGGGGGGTGGGGGAAGTCTGCATGTTCCCCTGTTCCAGGGGCTGGAGCTTGATATTTGAGCACAGCAAGAGGGCAGACGTGCCGCTCAGGCCACTGGCCAAGAGCTCTGCGTCTGCTCCGAGTGTGGCTCCGGTTTTCCAACCTCCACCCGATGGCAGAGATTACCGAAGACCAAAGGCACATTCAGTCAGGAGGGTATTGGTTTACTGAATGTTCCATGGGCAGACACTGTTCTCCAAGCCTGCCAGCTGCCTCGCAGAGCAGGGCCAGCTCAGGGTCCGAGGGCATCTGCACAACGCCCCGCCCAACCCAACCAGGGCAAAGCCGAGCAGGTGGCTGGCAGGTGCTGGGGCGGTGGAGTAGTCTTCTTTACCCATAAGGTCAGGTCGCCCCTACATTTAAATTCTCGGCACTCTAATCTTTCCAGCAGGTCAGGAGGGAACTCTCTCTTGGGGGAGTAGAAGGGACCCAGATCCTCCTCAAGAAGTCATCCCACCCCTGCCTCTGTCACTGTCTCTATGGCAACCACCCAACACTGAGGCCCATGTCCCTTGTTTCCCGTCATCTCTGCCCAAACAGGCCAGGAGGACATGGCCCCGACCTCCCTGCCACAGCTGATAGACCCTCTCACAGTCTGGAAGTTCTCCCAGGTGGCTAACTCAGATCCCTCCTGCTGCAGGCTATGCCCTGTGATAGAACAGAGACAGAAGCTGAAGCTTCCCGTAACAGCTGTGAATTTCTCTCTCCTTGCCCTTCCCCCACCCCTGACCCTGGCCAGACCAGAAGGCTGCCCCCTCCAGCAGTCAGGTGAGAACTGCCCAACAAAAGCCAGGCTCTGAGGGCAGTTCCCTGGGGGTCTAATGGCTAGGACTCTGCACTTTCACTGCCGTGGCCCGGGTTCAGCTCTGGTCAGGGAACTGAGATCCCACAAGCCAGCTCTGCACAAGAAAAAATAAAATAAAATCAGGCTCTCAGCATCTGTGCTTAGAAAATCACCCCTTAAAACCCCCTGCTCAGAGATAAGGGGCAGACGTACCACTCTGGGACCCTTGGACCCTTTTCCTGAATTATTTGGGACTAGCTACAATCTTGTCCTCCCCTCTTTTACTGGTTCTTCCACATCTTACCCCAGAGTTCAGAAGGCAAGAATGTCACACCCTGTGAAAGTATGTCAAGGGCAAACATTCACCATAGTGGAGTGTTCTTCCAAGAGGGCGTGGGGGCTGCTGTCCCCATCAACTGCCTCACTCCATACCCAAAGGGGCCACGTTCTGCTACCCACCCACCCCCCGCCCTGCCTCGCCCTGGGAGATACAGGGCCATGGGCCATGCAGGTGGCTGAGGCAGCCAGGAGGCAGGACTCATGGCTTTGGTGTTGCCCCACCATCCAAGGACCTGAAACCCAGCCTCCCTCTCTGTGTGATGGGGCAGGTGATCCAGACCAGTACAGGCACCAGTTCCAGGGCTGGAAAGAGATTAGATAAAGCAGCCTAAAGCATTTTAGACTACAGATGTATACTCTCTCAGATTAAGATCACAGGAAGCAGTACCCCTCATTGGCTCCAGACACCCATCCACCCCAGAATCCTGCCTTCAACATTCAGACCTTGTCTGAACAAGGTCCCTAACCTCTCTGTGACTGCCTCAGTTTCCTCTCCTGTAAAATGGGAACACTCATAAGCAGGTGTTCATATGGAAGTATTTGGGTCCCAGTTGTGACAAAGGCCCCAGGAAAATGAATAACACATTCCAAAAGTAAGGCAGGGTTTGTAAAAAGGGATGACTGACATCAGGACATCAAGAAAGTAAAAAGCCAGCCCACAGAATAGGAGAAAATTTTTGCAAATCATATATCTAATAAGGGACATATTCTCAGGATATTAAAAAAAACTTATAATGATAACAAAAAGACACAGAATCAGAGTTTTAAAATGTATAAAAGATGTAAATAGATGTTCCTTTAAAGAAGAAGGCTAATTAACAAAGATGTTCAACATCACTAATTACTAGGAAAATGCAAATCAAAACCACAATAAAACACCACTTTATACCCACCAGGATGGCTAGAGTTCCAAAGATAGAAAATTACAAGTGTTGGTGAGGATGCACAGAAAGTATAGTCCTCATACATTGGCTGGTAGGAATGTAAGATGGTGCAGCCACTTTGGAAGACAGTCTGACAGTTCCTCAAACAACTAAACATTGAGTTACTATCTGACACAACAATTCCACTCATAGATATCTACCCAAGAGAAATGGAAACATAAGGACATGCAAAAATTACACAGGAATCCCCACAGCAGCATTCTACATAATAGCCAAAAAGTGGAAACAATGAAAATATTCATCCACTGATGTGAAGGTGAAGGTGAAGTCGCTCAGTCGTGTCCGACTCTGCGGCCCTGTGGACTGTAGCCCACCAGGCTCCTCCGTCCATGGGATTCTCCAGGCAAGAATACTGGAGTGGATTGCCATTTCCTTCTCCAGGGGATCTTCCCGACCCAGGGATCGAACCCAGGTCTCCCGCATTGGAGGCAGACGCTTTAACCTCTGAGCCACCAGGGAAGTCCTTCCACTGATGTGCGTATAAACAAAATGTGGTATGGCCACACAATGGAGTTCTACAAAGCAAATCAAAATGAGCCAGCACATGCTCCAAAACGGATGAACTCTGAAAACGTCATGCTCAGTGAAAAAAGGCCACAAAAGATCACGCACTGTGTAATTCCTTTTACATGAAACAAGCAGAACAGATAACTCTACAGAGATAGAAAGTAGATTAGGGCAGGGGTGGGGAAAGATGTGGGGAGTGACTATTAATGAGTGAAATCTCTTCTAGGTCAGTGATAATGTCCTGAAATCAGATTATGGTGATGGTTGTACAAGGTAAATATACTAAAACCCACTGAACGGTATTCTTTAAATAGAGGAAGTTATTAAATTACATCAATGTAATGTCATTTCATTATATTTGATTATATTATATTGGGAATATATATTAGCTGTTTAAAATTTTTTTAAAGACAGAGATGGCTGAAAACTGAGGCTCTAAAGTACCCCTCTCCCCACCCCACCCNAACCCACTGAACGGTATTCTTTAAATAGAGGAAGTTATTAAATTACATCAATGTAATGTCATTTCATTATATTTGATTATATTATATTGGGAATATATATTAGCTGTTTAAAATTTTTTTAAAGACAGAGATGGCTGAAAACTGAGGCTCTAAAGTACCCCTCTCCCCACCCCACCCCCCCAACACACACACATCCACGTCAAGCGAATGAAAAGATAAGGAAGTGGGGGATTCTAACAGGCATCTCAGAGAGAAGGGCTGTTTTGCTGCAAACGCCACCTGCCAGGGCTTTCCCCTCATCTCAGGGAGTCTGCTCAGCTCAGTGTGAGTTGGCTGGAGCAGGAAAACATGAGAAACGGGCCTGGCACAGACCCGGAAGTCCACACAGTGAGAAGCCGGCCGGGGAACAGACAGGGGATGCGCTGGCCACCTCAGTCCCTGGCTTTGCTGAGCCCAAGAGCGCCCAAGGCTCCCGCAGACCCAGGGGAGAGAGCCAGCCCCCGGGCTGCCTCAGGTCGTGTCCAAGAGGGCCCCCTGCAGAGCTGAACCGCCCCCCGCAGAAGGAAGTGGAGGGAGCAAGGGATGCTAGGGCCGAGGAAGGGTCCCGAGTCTCTGATGGAGCTGCAGTCACCCACCCGAAGGAAAACATGAGGAGAGACTCTTCGGGAGTTCAAGGTCGGCGGGTGGGGTGGGGGGGGTCCTCCAAAATGCCCACAAAAGTGCTGCAGGAGGAAACAGCACTCGATGCCTCCAGAATCTTGCTCTTGTAAAGAGCTCAGGCATCATTATCACCCGGACCTGTGTCCCTACACAGAGCAACCTCACAGTGATGCAGGCAGGCAAGAAAGCTCCCATCCCTTCCCTCCTTCCTCTCTTCTCATCAGTCAGGAAAACAGATAGAAAACCCCACTGAAACACCCCCACCCCTCACATCCACACCTGGTGCCCAGCAAGGGTGGACAAGCGGAAGAACCAGGTCTGCATGAAACAGCAAGCTCACTGGCACTGGGCATGTGGATTACTGCCCAGAGGCTCTTGTATTACCCAAGGGTGCTAGGAAAGGTACACGGGACCCTCCCTAATGTCATCTGGGGGCAGAGCGAGCTTTAAAACCACATCCTACAAGTGCCGCTTTCTCTGCCTAATGGTGCACACAGCAGCCGCCTGTAGGCATTTGAAGACAACATGTAGGCAATGTTGCCAGGCACAGGGCTGGCACACAAGGCCAGCTGTCATCTAGTCATTGTCTTTGTCATCATCACTGTCATCGTTGGGGAAGTGCTCTTAGGAATCCACCCACCTCGATTCACTGATAAGGAAAACTGAGAACCAGAGAGGGAAAGTAACTTTTCCAAGGAAACCCAGCAAGTTGGTATCGGAGGCAAGTCTCCTGACTTCCAAGAGTGGGGCTCCCAGAACAGCTACAGATGGTTCCCAGAGAGTAGAGGGACCAGGGGAATGTTTTTTCTTAAGAAGAAAGAGCTTGTATCCAATCAAAATCACACCTCTATCTTCTTTCCCCCAGTACTTCAATGATAATAATAACAGACACAATTATTGCCAGGATAGTATATACCAGGCACTCTACTTCTCACATTTCCGCACATCTTAGCTCACTGAGTCTTCACGATAATCCTAGAAGGAAAGCACTGTTATTGTACTGATTTTACAGATAAGACATCAGAGAGGCAAAATGACTTGACCAAAGAACACAGTCATAAACAGAGCTTGGAACCAGATCTTCTGATTCTCAATCTCACAGTCTTAATCCCTAGAGTAGACAACAGTCTGTTCAACGATATTTCTGTCCTCTTCCATGCACAGATTCCCTACCCCCTTTGAAGTTAGGCATCGATCTGTGACTTGTTTTGGCCAATGTAATGAGAGCAGAAGGAAAGCGTGTCTTGTCCAGACCGAAGTAGCATGCAAGTCCCAGTGTCCTCCGCCTACTTTAGCAGCCGAAGTGGACATGCCTGTGACATGACGCCACTACCAGCCTATGACATGACGCCACTACCAGCCTGTGACATGAAGCCACTACCAGCCTGGAGGAAATAAGAAGAACAGAGACCCCTGCCAATCCCACTGGACTGGCATCCTGAGCAAGTAATACACTTCTGTTGATTAAGCCACTGAGAATTGGGGTCTGTTTGTTATGCAGCATAACCAAGCCTCTCCTGACTGACACAGCCACGGAGCAATGCTGCTTCTCAGTACAAGCTCAAGGGAGGGAACCTCTGCACATCCATCTTAGCTCCTCACAAGTCACAAAAAGGAACAATGAGATCAAAGAAATGGAAAGAATTGCTAGCTACCCCACCATCCTCATTTTACAGGAAATAATAAAGGTCTAAAGAAAAGGAGTTACCAAAGACACTCAAGCCTCCTGCCTCCCAGGCCAACATCTGTCTGGGTCTGTCTGCCCCTCCATGTTTCTCACTTGTTTCCTTCTCCTTTTCACTCTCTCCCTGTTTGTGTGTGTCTCTCCCTTCCTCTTTCCTTTCTTTCAAAAACAAATCGGAATCCTCGGACAAGCCCAGCTGATGAGAAGTCTCTACAGACCAGGGACTCCTGGCTGCTATTGGAGAGGCTCTTCTTCAGCTCAGACAAAAGACTGTGCAGACGAGACAGGGGTCCCAGGGAGTCAGGAGCTCTCCCCCAAGGAAGGGGCCTCTGCTCCTCGGGGAGTCTGAGCGTAAGAGACTTGGATGAAAAAGCCAGCCCCCTGTCACCAGCCCCTGGCTCTGGTGGGGCTGCCCACAGAAACAAGAGAGGCCGCCGGACATCCTGCAGGAGGAAAACCCAGAAGAGGGGTGGTGAGCAGTCCCCTGGCCATCTTCAGCCAGGACAGCGGTCTTGTCTTTTCTCCCTTCATTCTTCCTTTTGGCTCTGAGTGACCTGCTGCCTTACCAGCCCCAGTTCTCCTCCCCAATCCTCTTTTAAGTCTTGAGAAACTCTAATCAGTGAAATGTCCAAGGAGGTGGGGGAAGGGAGGGAAGGACTGGGTAGGCAAGGAGGCAATGCAAGCCTCGTTCACCTGTGAGTTTCTCGGCAGTGGGAGTCAGCCCACACCCCTCTGGCCTGGCACTTGCTTCCAGGAAGGCCTGCCCTGGAACACTCTGGAGGAGTCTGGAGACAGCTCTGTGCACCATAGGCAAAAAACACAGCCCCGCTCCCACCCACGGCAAGCTGAGATCTGGGCACGGGGCTTTAGCACTCAGGCCAAAGAGCTAATGGGGCTGCTGGAGGCTGTGAAACGTGGTGTCAGCTAGAGTGCTGAACTGGCAGGCTCCAGACCAAACCGGAGAAAGACAGGAGGCGGCTCATGGGAGACCAAACTGCTCTCCTTGCCTCCACCACCCCAGACCTTCACTTGCTCCTCACTCGGGACCAAGATTCTAGGCATCCAACTACAGGAAACCCAGAAAACCCCTTGCAAGGTGTGATAGACTGAACTGTGTCTTCCCCCACCCTCCACTAATCGCTGTGCTGAAGTCTTAACCCCCGGGACCTCAGAATATGACTGTAATTGGAGACAGAGTCCTTAGAGGGGGTGATTAAGTTAAATGAGGTCATAAGGGTGGGCCTCAACCCAACACAAGAAATGTCCTTAAGAGGAGGTGAGGACTCAGACCCGCACGGAGAGAGGACCATGTGAAGACACAAGCGAGGGGTCGGCCGTCGACAAGCCAAGGGGGGGCCTCAGGAGAAGCCAGCCCTGCCCACACCTTGATCTCAGACTTCTGGCCCCAGAACTGGGAGAAAATGAAGGTCTGTTGTTTGAGGTAAACAGTCGTGGTACTTTGCTGCAGCCGCCAGCACAGACTAGGACATCAGGCCCTCAGGCCCACCAGAGGGCTCTGCTCCCAAAGGAAGGAGTCGCTGAGAAGACAGGCACCCCCTCTTCCCCCCAGCCACCCATCCCAAGGCCTGGCACCTTCTCTTCCCAGAAGGTTCTTCATTGGATTCTTCACCTTTCATCATTAGCACCCCCAACTCCACTTCCGGCTCAAGTGCAGAGGAGCAGAAATGCCCCCAGGCAGCACAGTGACCAGAGCCTCGGTCCACCAGGCAGAGGCGCATGCTCCCTTGATTTCTGCTGCTACTTCCTGGCCCAGTCCTCCAGGGAAAGGGGCTGCCCTGCGGGGCACCCTGTCATCTAAGGTGAAGAGTGAGGGGTGTGAGGAGGGGAAGAAGCTGCGCTCCAGAGGGAGGGCGATTTGGAGCCGATCCCTGGATCCACATGCCAACCCCATCTCTGATCTTCGTACCCTGGGCGAGATCGCTGCCCTTCCCACATGCGGTGTGGTCATCACGCAATGCGGTGGCCACAGGGTGGGCTGAGGTCCTAACAGAGTTCCCCACGTGAGGATGCCTCCCCTTTGGGCAGGTCCCTTCCCCTCCAGAGCCTGATCTGGGGGAACCAGCCTGCAGGGACCAGGAGTCCTCACACGATTTCTTCCTTCGTTTTGCCGCTGAGATTGATGGAGGACTCCCTGAGGGAAGGGCCAAGCACACCGAGTGCCCAGGGGTCACGCGTTCTGAACTGGAAAACTGCACAAGGGTCCCAGGGGTGGCCATGCAGGCAGCGAGGGAGGGGTTAAACACAGAACAGGCTCACAGGCAAGGCTAAGTCGGGGTCACCAGGAGGGCTTCCTGGAGGAGTGGGCACTCTGGCCCCAGTGCTGACCGCCTCTCACTGCAGGGAATGCCGTGGTGGGGCCCAGGCCAGAGATGACCTTTGTCGCCAAGACCTGGGTGAGGGCACCACTCTGAGACACCCAGCGGACTCCAGAGGGACTGACCAGCCCCTCCTACACCCACCCACAGTGGGCCTGACATAGGAAAGGCAGACAGCCTCCAGAAACGTCATCACCCTACCATGCATACACCACCCACTCTGTATTTTGAGAGGCCAGTCCCTCAGCAGAGCTGTCCTGAGTGAGCAGCCTCTCCCGTAAGGGGGACAGGGGGACCTCAGGGAGGTGCCTCAGCTATTCATGACCCCAAAGCCCAGCTAAGTACCTGCCACAGGTGACATTCTGTGTGGCCCTGCATGTAGCCCCCCCGTCCTGAGAGGCAGGGCAGGCGTGACCTGGACTGCCTGGTGGTGACTGCAGGGGGCACAGCAAGTAGACACTCAGCCAGGCTCAGCAGGACCCAGGTACCGCCACAGACCAGACACCCAGGACAAGCGCTGCAGACCACGGCCAGCCGCGGTCAGCACTGGGGCTCCATGTCGGAGGAGCTCTTTACTAGTGAGGCAATCTGGGCAGGTCGCTTAACCCCTCTGCATGTAGTTCCCCATCCAGGCAGAAGAAGAGTGCCACCTTGACCCCGAGGTGCGGGAGTGCAGGGCTCCAGCACACGTCCACCCTGCAGGGGTCCCCTCCGCAGCTCTGTGACCTTGGTCGAGTGATTTCACAAGGTGGCTGCGGGCATCAGATGAGACGGTGGCTATCAAGCACTGGGCATTGTGACCAGCACGTGGCAAAGCCAGAGCTGACTCCCAAGGGCAAGGGGCCTCCTCCCTTAGCCCTGTGGGCAGATCCCTGAGGTCACGGTCACTACTGGCATGGCAGAGACTCACAAGGAAACACAGCAGGCAGCCTTGCTGCAGTTCCTGCTCCCCAAAAGGTACTCAAAATGAACTGACAAAATCCCTGTTTTACAACAGAGTAAACTGAGGGCCCCAGAGGACGACACCTTGGCAGAGGATTTGAACCCAGACAGTTTGGCTCCAGGGACCACACTCTTAACCACTGTACAAACTGCCTCACATGAAAACTGCTACAATAGCCCAGGGACGTGGGTACTGCCACCATCCCGAGTTTGTAGATGAGGATACGAGGAACACGAGATGTGAGATCACTCGACCAAGGTCACAGAGCTGCGGAGGGGACCCCTGCAGGGTGGACACGTGTGCTGGAGCCCTGCACTCCAGCACCTCGGGGTCGGCCTGCCTCTCCTGGCCCAGCGGCTCCCTGGGGAGCAGGCAGAGCCATCTCTGGTACATTGCACCCCATGAGGCCAAGCCCCAGCTCCAGCGAACGGCCAAGCCCCTCCCAGGCTCCAGCGTGAGCCATCTCTTGAGTGCCCCCAGAGTCTTGGGGGTTAGGCACCCTTATCCTAGCTAGCATGTGCAGAAACCAGGCCCAGAACCAGGAAAACAGACACAGGACTCCTGCTTCCCTCCCAGACCAGAGAACTAGCCAGAAGGAAATGCAAGCTGGATGGCATGACCGACTCAATGGGCATGAGTTTGAGCAAGCTCTGGGACAGGGAAGAAGAACAGGGAAGCCTCGCGTTCTGCAGTCCATGGGGTCGCAAAGAGTTGGACATGACTCAGCAACTGATCAACAACTAGGCCCCAGAATCTAGAGCCGTCCAGAAATGCTCCAGCCAGGAAAGGCAGGATGGGAGTAACAATCGCTGCCCCCGCCACAAGGCCACCCGGCCGGCTCTCCTGTCCCTGTGGGGCATGCAGCCCAGCAACAGCGGGGAGCACACAGTGGGACTGGGATAACGTGAGGTGTGCCCAGACCACGGGAGGTGACCCCCTCAGCCACCCAGCCCCCGACCTAGGCCAGCAGGCCAGGGAGGAGGACAGCTGGGCTGAGAGCCCCTCCCTTTGCCTTCCCTTCCCACCCTCGGGCATAAGGCCAGCATCTCAGCCTCCAGACAGGAGCCCCTCTGTCCCTACAGGACAAGCTGACCTTTAACTGGCCTGAAGGTCCCACTGGTTCCAACCCCCTGCCTGGGGGAGCAGATCGGAGGAGAAAGGAGGGCGGGTAAGGGGGTGGGAGAGGAGCCCAGGGCCTCCCTCGTCCCCTTCTTCCTCCCTCTTCCTCGTCTCTGGTACCAGCCTCTGGCTCCTTCCGCCCACTTCCTTCCCTCGGGCTGACTCTGACCCAAGTCCCATCCTTTCCGTAGCCCCTCCTTTCCCCTTAATTATTTTACCTTCTGTTTGCCTGGCACTTTATAGTTTACTAAATGTTTTTACGTTTATCATCACATTGAATCCACACCAGGGAGAGAAGGAGAGACATTGAAAATTCCTTCAGACTGCCAAGTGTTCTTGTTTAAAATGCAAACATCCCCAGGACGATGAACAATTAGGCTGGCAGCCACCTGTACCTCAGGACTGATTCACTGCATCCTCTTCCTCCTCCCAGCTACTGGGTTCAAGGGGACGAGATTGGAGGGAGGAGTACTTTGGGGGCGGCCTCAGCATAGTGGGCAGGGCTTAGTGTCTGGGCCTCTGGGGGCAGGAGAAAGAAGAGCAAGAACTAAGCAAGTACAAAGACAAACTCGGACCACTGCAACACAGCACGTGAATTTTTCTCATCAAACCCAGAACTCTAGCTCCACCAGCACCTTCATCCCACTCCCTCTGAACTCCATCGCTCATTCTGGAGTGTCCAAGGTCAGAGAGAGACACTTTATGCAGAAAAACACCAAAAAGACTTTCAGGGTGGAGTCAACAAATCCAAAACCTTGGAGATGGAGGCAGGGTGAGGGCCCCTGGACTACCTAACCCAGCTCTGCCACGTGGCCCAGGGTCCCCTCCCCAGGACCAGCTTCAACTGGGTGCAGAAGCACAGAGGCTGGGTGCTGGTGTCCTTGAATGAACACAGGCTGGTCATGGGTATAAATCAAAGGGGGTCTCAGTTACCCCATCTGAAAACTGATGGGGGATGGGGGAAAAAGCCTGTGACCAAACCCCAGACAGGGCGTCTCAAGAGTTCCTGAGGTCCAGACAAGCTCGCTTCAGAGGCCCCACATATTCAAATGAGCCACATAAATCAACAGAACTCATACATAACTCTCAAGAGCTGATATGAGTTGTGAATGACCATGTGACATAATGCTAGGGTTTGCTCTAAATTAAACAGGTATTAATTTCAATTCTGCTGCTTTCTTTTCAAATTTTGGAGCCTACCGGTTTGTTTCCAGCTCGCAAACATTTTCGTTGGCTGTTGATGAAAGCTTGTGGGCCCTGAATACTGTGTCCACATTCCTAGTGCTCTGATCCCAGAGGACTCAGGCAGCGAGCCTGGAGAAATCTAACAACAGGGTTAAAAGAAGCCTAACCAATGCAGTGTTTGCAGCACAGCAGGGTACCTCAAGCTTCATGCACGGCTACTTCCTCCAAGGAGGCCTCCCAGACCACTCCAGATCTCAGGAATCCCTCCCCTGCCTATCTCAGAGCATTTGCTGCCTATGAGACTCAGCTGGCACCAGGAATACACACTTCTATGGCTGGTTTGTGGCATTCTTTGCTCTGCCTTCATAGCTTAACACATGCATGTTTAGTTTTCTCTTCCCCCACTGAACCGTGAGCTCTCAGAAATGTCTTGGACTTCTCTGCCCCCCCAATCCTCTGAACCCAGTATGGTGTCATAGCAAACCAAGAGACCCAAGGCCATCTGAGCAGGGCTATGCAATTGTCTAGAGGGACTAGAAGTCACTGGTCCCACCTACCCTCCATGCCATCATCTCGATGCCCATTGAAGTTGTCATAGGAATCCCAGCGGATGAGGGGGTCAGAGGTGTTATAGTCCACGGACACACTCGGCCCATTCTCCAGGTGTTCCATGCCTTAGAAAATGGGAAGGGAGAAGAGGACAGCAAAGAGAAAGGAAACAAAAAGAAAACAGATCAGCAGCTGGAAGAACAGAGGAAGCCAACAAGCTCCCCAAGGATGCTCCCTAAGGGACTTCTCATTTTCTTGACCATGCGGGGTGGAACCAGTGGCTTAAGTTGGATGGAGAACCCAGGAGTCTGGTTTCTTACATTCTTGAAAAAGCTCACACCAGGTCATAACGGTAAATCAGGACAGCAGCACTGAGCAACAAAGACCCCCGGAGCAGAGCTGGGGGGGAGCTCTCTGGCTAGGTGGCTGCCTCTTTCTCTTCTGTGCCCCAGGGGCCCCTATGACAGTGCCAAGAGTCCAGAGAGGCTGGCCCTGGAGTCAGAGGGGAGGGTGGGAGAGACTTGCAGTGGGCTGCACGGGGCCAGGGAGGAGCAGGCAAGTCACAGCCTTGACACTGAGAGGACACAGGTCATCCCAGCCATTCCCCTGCCCCTTCACTTAAGAGGCTCTTTCCTCCAGGCAGAAATCTGAGGAGAGAGGCAGAATCTCGCCTACACTTTCAGAGAAAGCCCAGGATGTGGACAGAAAAGCTACTTAAGTCAGGCCTTCTGGGGCGAGTTACCCTTCTGACCCAGTAGTCCTTTCTTTAATCTACCCCAGAGTCCCTCTGTCTGTAACCTGACTTCATCTCTTCCTATTTGGTTCCCAAATAAGATGGCGAACAACTGGTCTCCACATATAACCAGTCTAAAGGCTTAACGGCTATTATTAAATTGCCCTTCTCATCTTCAGGTTGAACCACCTCAGTTCTCATAAATCCTTATCGTCCATCCAGCACCTATGAGTGTCCCCTGGCCACTCACTCCATCCACCATGACCCTCAGTCTCTGAATATAATAGGATGATGACTTAATGGGGCCAAAATAGTTTACCCAACCCAGCGCCTGTCTACTTTTTTATTTTTATTATCCAGAGATTAAGTCACTGGTTCATGTTCAGCTGGGGGTCCACTATGCTACCCAGATCCTCTGCTGCGGGTCTGCCTCTCAACCCCAGGTGACTTGCTCTTTGTAGAGCAGACCAGTGGGGAAATGGTGGAGGTGAGCTGAGGTGGAGCAGGGCCGGATGGAGGGAAGGGAGCGAATCAGCGGGTTCTCCCTCAGCTTTTACCTTGAATTTTCTCTGGTCCATAAGAAAATACAAATTCAACTTTGCCGTATTCTGGAAATCGATCGTCTGAAAAAGGAGAAGGAAAACAAAAATGGGCAACCGATTCCCAAAAAAGGAGGCCACAGAAAGTTTTCTTCTAGAAAGGATTAAAGTAATATACGTATTTACTGTTGCTATTTAGTCACTAAGACATGTCTTCATGGGAAATAGATGGGGAAACAGTGGAAACATTTTCGCAAACAGACTTTATTTTTGGGGGCTCCAAAATCACTGCAGATGGTGACTGCAGCCATGAAATTAAAAGACGTTTACTCCTTGGAAGAAAAGTTATGACCAACCTAGATAGTATATTCAAAAGCAGAGACATTACTTTGCCAACTAAAGTCCGTCTGGTCAAGGCTATGGTTTTTCCTATGGTCATGTATGGATGTGAGAGTTGGACTGTGAAGAAAGCTGAGCACCGAAGAATCGATGCTTTTGAACTGTGGTGTTGGAGAAGACTCCTGAGAGTCCCTTGGACTGCAAGGAGATCCAACCAGTCCATTCTGAAGGAGATCAACCCTGGGATTTCTTTGGAAGGAATGATGCTGAAGCTGAAACTCCAGTACTTTGGCCACCTCATGCGAAGAGTTGACTCATTGGAAAAGACTCTGATGCTGGGAGGGATTGGGGGCAGGAGGAGAAGGGGACGACCGAGGATGAGATGGCTGGATGGCATCACGGACTCGATGGACGTGAGTCTGAGTGACCTCCAGGAGATGGTGATGAACAGGGAGGCCTGGCGTGCTGCGATTCATGGGGTCGCAAAGTCGGACACGACTGAGCGACGGAACTGAACTGAACTGAACTGAACTGAAGTCATGTCTGAGTCTTTTGCGACCCCATGGACTGTAGCTCTCCAGACTCCTCCGTCCACGGGATGTTCCAGGCAAGAATACTGGGATAGGTTGTCATTTCCTTCTCCAGAGGATCTCCCTGACTCAGGGAACAAACCTGCACCTCCTGCACTGGCAGGCGGATTCTTTAGCACTGAGCTACCAGGGAAGCCCAACATGCGTACACATGGTTGATAAAATAGTGAGTAACATGTAGGATGATGCCAAGTCTCCTGCCCACCTTAGTCCAGTCCTACCTACCTAAGGTAACCACTTCTTACCACTTCTATTTTCTGTTCTACTAGCAGCCACCTCTAAGACTGTATACAATAACCACAGTTTTTATGCCACTATTTTAAATCAGTTTTAAATAATCTTCACTGATGCAACACTATGAAGATAAATAATTTGGACCGCTTATAGTATTCCCACCTCCCTTCTTAAATCTTGTTACGATTATTAATCACCCTTCTGATTACTCTGAAACTTTAAATATTGCAGTTGAGCCTCCCCTTCTTGATCTTCCATTTTTGATCGTGTGCTGACTCCCTCCCTACAGGAGGAGAAAATTTTTGCCCCTCCCTTCCCCCACCTCTCCACAATCCCGTTTATCTTGTCGGTTATTCCTTTACCTTCCTTGTTAGAACTGATACCATTTACATTCTCTTCTGCAAATATAACAGCATCTTCTGTGTTTGCCCTCCTGGCTCTGGGACAGGGAAACTTCCTCACAGAAACATCGTTCTCCCTGCACGAGCCAGACCACACTGGGGGCTCAGGCCTCCCCTCCTCAGAGCTCCAGCCCCATGCTCTGATCTCTGCCTGAACTCAGTCTGGACACAGATCACAGCCACTGCTTGTCAGAAGGGAAGTCACAGCAGGGGTGGTGCCCCTCACTGGTCCACCTGTCACGCCCGTGCGCATCTCCATCACTCAGGCATCGCTTCACGGTATCACGTTTGTGTGTCTCTTCCTCCCGTAAGGCTGTGAGCTGCCAAAGGATAGGGCCTGACTTCTTTCTGTTTGTGTCTCCAGGGTCTAGCACATGCCTGGCACATACGGACACTCAGGTGATGCTGGTGGGTTTATAGATAGATAAACAGATGGGTGAATGGATGTAGACATGTCCCAGACCTGAATGTGATGCAGATAAAACTTAATGGATAGAGGAAAGAAGCAAAGAGAGATGGCTCCTTGATCACCCCCCTTCCCCTGGAAAAACGGTCACCCTTCACTGCTGCTGCAGCCCCTCCGTTAAGTCCTTTTATCCAGTGGTATAACTATTCCTTGCTACGTCTGCCTGTCTACTCAACAAGCCTACCTTTGAAGGCATCATCAAGGTCCTCCTTTCCAAAGACAACTCCCAGGTCATGGATGGCACAGGTGTGGAACTGCACGCGGAAGATGACATCTCGAGCTGGGCTCCGGAACTTCTTGTGGTAGCACTTCAGCTGGTGGGAGAGACAGCAGAGCCCATCAGGGGCCCAGAGGTAGGAAGTTAGTTCCAGGGCGCCTCCTTATCAGCTCCATTTCTGGGCCCCAAACTCACTGAGGGAGCGGTCACCCATCCCCAACAGGATCTCAGAGCTCTCTGGGGAAACTTCCAGAACAGCAGTGGTTGGAGGCCAGTCCTGCCCTCTGGGGACAAAACTACCCTCCTGAAAAGTTCCTGCATGTAAAACAGATAGCCGATGGAAATTTGCTGTATGACTCAGGGAACTCAAACCGGGGCTCTGGAGGTGTGGGAACAGGTGGGATGTAGCACTTCAGCTGGTGGGAGAGACAGCAGAGCCCATCAGGGGCCCAGAGGTAGGAAGTTAGTTCCAGAACACCTCCTTATCAGCTCCATTTCTGGGCCCCAAACTCACTGAGGGAGCAGTCACCCATCCCCAACAGGATCTCAGAGCTCTCTGGGGAAACTTCCAGAACAGCAGAGTTTAGAGGCCAGTCCTGCCCTGTGGGGACAAAACTACCCTCCTGAAAAGTTCCTGCGTGTAAAACAGATAGCCGATGGAAATTTGCTGTATGACTCAGGGAACTCAAACCGGGGCTCTGGAACAACCTAGAGGTGTGGGAACAGGTGGGAGGTGGGAGAAAGATTCAGGGGAGGGGGAAATATGTACACTTAGGGCTAATTCATGTTGATGTACAGCAGAAATCAAATCAATATTGTAAAGCAATCATCAATCAATTAAAAATAAAATTTTTTTAAAAAGAAGTTCCTGAACAACAGTCAAAATGGAGAAAGTAGAAGTGGATTTAAATTGCAAGTGAAGCTGGAATTGAGGCAGTCCTGGTCACCAGCAGGAAGCCCGGAGATAACAGCTCACACAGAGCCATTATTTCCCTGGAGATGCTCCAGAACAAGAGGCAAGCCCAAGGAAGCATATCCCACTGTGAGGAAGTGGATGGACAAGGACCTTCCAGGCTGGAAGGCCTTGCAGGGCCGCTGAGAGCCAGTCAACAACCCCAAAGCTGGTGGCCCACCAGGAGTGACACACTTATCCAGAGAGACAGGAGAGGAGCAGGATGAAAAAAGAAAGAAAAAAATAAACAGTGGGGGGGCGGGGGAGAGCTTAAGACGGAGGAGTAACTCACCAAGATATCTCCCTTCAAGAGCAGCCCAGGCTCAATGGTGATGCAGATGCTGGTCTGGCTGTCTCCTTGGACGTTGCTATGGGAGAGAGGCGGGCAGAGGGACAGAGGGCTGCTAAGGGGGCTGAGCAGTGTACCTTCTTCCAGCTGCCCCTCCACCAGGGGGCTGTCGGGAAAGCTCACTGACACATCCCTCAGCCCTCCTCCTAGAGAAGGTTCTAGACAGCCCTCCAATCCCTGTCCCCAGTCCTCAGCCTCAGTTCTCCAACATTCCTGGCCTCTCATTCCTGTGGAATACCTACTAGATGCCAGATGTGTAGACAGGTTGCATGGCCTGGTAGATCCGGAGAAATGGTCGACACCCTGTAAAGGAGGGGTGGTGTTAGCCAAGACAGCAAAAATAGCGAGAGGAGGAAGGGGGAGAGGAGAGATGCAGAAAGGAAGGACCAACCAGGAGGAAGAAAAGTGAGCAGGGGAAGGAGGAAGAGAGGAAGGAGAAATGGGAAAAGAAAGAGGAAAAAATGCTAACTTTTCATTAAAGGCATTTTGAGGGACTTCCCTGGTGGTCCAATGGTTAAGGATCTGCCTTCCACTGTTGGAGACACGGGTTTGATCCCTGATCGGAGAACTAAGATCCCACCTGCCACTAAGCCCACACACAACTAGAGAGAAGCCTGCGTGCTGCTACGAAAGTCCCCATATTCCGCAACAAACCCCAACGCAGCCAAAATTAAATAAACAAATCAATATTTGTAAAATTATAACAAAATAATAAAGACATTTTGAGTTTAAGAACGTGGTCACATGCAGCATCACCTGCCGGCAGGCACTGCCAGTATTAAACCCACTTTGCAGATGAATCAGCTGGGGTGCAAAGAAACAGGAAGTGGTACAGTTGAGACTCCAAGCCTAAGACTTGGCAGCTAGCCAGCATTTTTACCATCTAACACTGCCTCCTCAGAGAAAGAGACGGAAGACAGGAGGAGAATGGAAGCCAGGGGGTTCAGAGAGTTACCTCCTTTAGACTCGAAGTTGGGGATGCCGTGCATGATCACATGGTGCAGAAACAAGGGCTTGTTGTTCATTTTGATGGAGCCAGAGAGCAGGCCGCTAAAATAATGCACGTACCTGGAGCAGGGAGAGGGGCAGCTTCAGCCAGGGAGGCCTGTACTAGAATACAGCCATCCTGTTTCCTTTTTCCCCAGAACACTGCTCTAGGTGGCCCTGCCAACTCCCCACCATCTCCATCAGTCCCCAGGTCTCCTGCCACCTGGGGTCTCCACCCTTGCTGCCTGTACAGATACTGATACACCTAGAGTGGAGTCCAGCCAAACCTCCCACTTGGGGTTCTCCAGCGCCCCCTGGTGGTCAATGTGGCCATCTCTTTCCTGCTTCACTCCCAGCCCAGGAATCTCCAACTGGACCAAATTTCCTGCCATACATCCCAGACAGGCATCATTTAGCTGTTCACTACAGAACAAGGCAGAATGATCAACCATCAAACAGCTCTGACACCCTGACCCCCAGCCCAAACCAAGTTTACATCTATACCCACAGGCCCCAGTTCTGTCCCTACAGATGCACCAGCCACATAACAATATAGCAAATAGTAAGAGCTTACGTGAACCGCAAACTTCCAGATGTTCAAGCTGGTTTTAGAAAAGGCAGAGGAACCAGAGATCAAATTGCCAACATCCGCTGGATCATGGAAAAAGCAAGAGAGTTCCAGAAGAACATCTATTTCTACTTTATTGACTATGCCAAAGCCTTTGACTGTGTGGATCACAATAAACTGTGGAAAATTCTGAAAGAGATGGGAATACCAGACCACCTGACCTGCCTCTTGAGAAATCTGTATGCAGGTCAGGAAGCAACAGTTAGAACTGCACATGGAACAACAGACTGGTTCCAAATAGGAAAAGGAGTACGTCAAGGCTGTATATTGTCTCCCTGCTTATTTAACTTATATGCAGAGTACATCATGAGAAACGCTGGACTGGAAGAAACACAAGCTGGAATCAAGATTGCCGGGAGAAATATCAATAACCTCAGATATGCAGATGACACCACCCTTATGGCAGAAAGTGAAGAGGAACTAAAAAGCCTCTTGATGAAAGTGAAAGAGGAGAGCGAAAAAGTTGGCCTAAAGCTCAACATTCAGAAAACGAAGATCATGGCATCTGGTCCCATCACTTCATGGGAAAGAGA
>SJYX01023540.1:33373-67614 GCA_006410675.1 Oreotragus oreotragus | reverse complement strand
GAAAAAGTTGGCCTAAAGCTCAACATTCAGAAAATGAAGATGATGGGATCCGGTCCCATCACTTCATGGGAAATAGATGGGGAAACAGTGGAAACAGTGTCAGACTTTATTTTTCTGGGCTCCAAAATCACTGCAGATGGTGATTGCAGCCATGAAATTAAAAGACTCTTACTCCTTGGAAGAAAAGTTATGACCAACCTAGATAGCATATTCAAAAGCAGAGATATTACTTTGCCGACTAAGGTCCGTCTAGTCAAGGCTATGGTTTTTCCTGTGGTCATGTATGGATGTGAAAGTTGGACTTGAAGAAGGCTGAGCTGAAGAATTGATGCTTTTGAACTGTGGTGTTGGAGAAGACTCTTGAAAGTCCCTTGGACTGCAAGGAGGTTCAACCAGTCCATTCTGAAGGAGATCAGCCCTGGGATTTCCTTGGAAGGAATGATGCTAAAGCTGAAGCTCCAGTATTTTGGCCACCTCATGCGAAGAGTTGACTCATTGGAAAAGACTCTGATGCTGGGAGGGATAGGGGGCAGGAGGAGAAGGGGACGACAGAGGATGAGATGGCTGGATGGCATCACTGACTCAATGGACATGAGTCTGAGTAAACTCCGGGAGTTGGTGATGGACAGGGAGGCCTGACATGCTGTGATTCATGGGGCCACAAAGAGTCAGACATGACTGAGTGACTGAACTGAACTGAACTGAATGGTCTAGTGGTTTCCCCTACTTTCTTCAATATAAGTCTGAATTTTGCAATAGGGAGATCATGATCTGAGTCACAGACAGCTCCTGATCTTCTTTATGCTGATTGTATAGAGCTTCTCCATCTTCTGCTGCAAAGAATAAAATCAATCTGAATTCAATATTGATCATCTGGGGATGTCTATGTGGAGAGTCATCTCTTGTCTTGTTGGAAAAGGGTGTTTGCTATGACCAGTGTACTCTCTTCACAAAACTCTGGTAGTATTTTCCCTGCTTCATGTTTTGCTCCAAAGCCAAACTTGCCTGTTACTCCAGTTATCTCTCGACTTCCTTCTTTTGCATTCCAGGCCCCTATGATGAAATAGGCATCTTTTTTTTGTGTTAGTTTTAGAAGGTTTTTAGACTTCAATGGCTCTGCATTGTCCTCAGGAGAAGCTGGGACCCAACTCTTCTCATGGTTTAGAGAATCCTCCAGGATAGGCTTGGGCAGTCTCGTATTTTTCTTCTTCCTCTTCCCCTTCCCCTCCCCCCTGCTTTCAGCCATTGGCAAATCATTTTCACTTCCTGAAACTCTTTCCATTGTCCTCTCTTGTTCTCTCTCCCACATTTGAGTTTCTTCTTATGTTACTTCTTGCACCTGTAACACTTTTTGCTTCATCCTTTCTCTCCATGCTACTTTACTGCTCAATATCCAGTGGGGATGGATGGGTAGAGCTATATAACAGGTGCTACATCCGTGAAGAGAAGGACCTATGAACTCAAATTTCATGACCTCCGCATTGTTGTGTGTCGATGTCTGTTTATTGTTTGCAGAACACTGACTGAGACACTATGAAAGTACTTTTTAAATGCTGTTTGAACTTTTGGTCAATACATTTAAGTAAATTGGACTGATATAAGCAGAGTGTGCTCATAGGCAAGATAGGAATGACACAAGCAAGGTGTACAGGAAATAGAAATTATTTTCCTGTTTGGGGCAAAGAGTGAAGGTAATTCTTTTGGAATATTACTATTCTTTTTCTTTCTTTGTTGTTTTTTAAATATAAATTTATTTATTTTAATTGGAGGTTAATTACTTTACAATATTGTGTTGGTTTTNGGAATGACACAAGCAAGGTGTACAGGAAATAGAAATTATTTTCCTGTTTGGGGCAAAGAGTGAAGGTAATTCTTTTGGAATATTACTATTCTTTTTCTTTCTTTGTTGTTTTTTAAATATAAATTTATTTATTTTAATTGGAGGTTAATTACTTTACAATATTGTGTTGGTTTTGCCATACATCAACATGAATCTACCACAGGTTACACATGTTCCTAATCCTGAACCCGCCTCCCTCCTTCCTCCCTGTACCACCCCTCTGGGCTGTCTCAGTGCACCAGCCCCAAGCATCCAGTATCATGCATTGAACCTGAACTGGCGATTCGTTTCATATATGATATTATACGTGTTTATTACTTTTATTGATCTTACATTTCCTCACACTCACTTTTTCCCATGAATGAAATAGTCAGGTTTTGATAATGCTGATATAACAAATGCATGCTTTCAAAAATAGTTCTGTAGTTGATTCCATAATCTCCCTTGTAACCATTTCCCAGAGTTTCCTAGGTCTTGCCTTCGTGAGTCTCAGCTCTGTTTCCTGGAAGTCTATTTATTTTTTCTTGATCACTCCACAGTGAGAAGCAAGAACAGCTGCTCTCCATGGCTATGCCTGTTCATACCATTGAAGAGTCCTGTATCTCACCTATCCTTCAAATAGCACTAGCTTCTTGAAGGAAACACTGCATCTGCAGACTTAACTGTGTTTTGTTTGGATTTCAAGGACACTGCTTGTCCCAGGTTGGTTGCTGCACTGCTGCATGACCACCTCCTCATGTCCCCTGAGACACGCCTTGACTGTGCTCCTGGCTTTCTGTATTTTGCATCATATACCATGCAGGGAACTGTCTGAAATGCTGGCCATTGGCATGAACCTTTCTCAGTATTTTTTTTTTTCTTCTAAAGGTGAGAAGAGCAAGCCGCATAATTTACCAGCACTTCCTGGGTGGCTACACCTTCTTTTCTCTCCTGTCTGGCCTAACCCAGCTGCCATCTGTTCTCCTAAGCACCCGGGGCCCTCCTGTGCTTGACAATACACTGCACTGTTACATGAAGAAAAATGAACTGTGATGGGAACCTGAAATTCTTTCTCCTTCTATAGTGTGTCTAGTTTCCTGTGTTTTGTTGATTGCAGCCAGTTTGTATATACATGCTTGTAAGTTACCTTTGCTTAGTTTTATTCCAGAGAAAAAACTTAATGTAAATAATGTGTATTATTTATTGATAGCACCCTGGATATTAGATAAACATATAGGCAGGGAGTTTTTAGAAAGCATGTATTATACACTCAAAAGAATAAAAGGAGTTGTTTCAGTCTAGTAGGGAAGTTATATATTTAGGGAATTTTTCAAAATATGCTACTCCATCAGTTTCACTGGTCAATTGACTCTGCTTTAAAAGCACATTTAAAAGAATATAGATAAGAAGGATATCTATCTGTTGGATATATTCTAATTTATATGTTATATATGTCTATCATTTACAAACTCCTTAATTTCTCAGCTGATCACTGCTATTTTATTTGGAGTTCACATTATTATCTAGGAAAAATATGCAATAAAATACTTGATAATGAACAATGAGTATTTATTTTAAAAGTTGAAGTAGACTTTTGGGGTTAATTCTTTAATAGTCAATGTAATTTTAATTTTGATAGCGAAAGATGCTCTTGTGCCAGTAAGCACCACATATACATATACTCTATTAGTAACTTTTAACCACAAANTCACATTATTATCTAGGAAAAATATGCAATAAAATACTTGATAATGAACAATGAGTATTTATTTTAAAAGTTGAAGTAGACTTTTGGGGTTAATTCTTTAATAGTCAATGTAATTTTAATTTTGATAGCGAAAGATGCTCTTGTGCCAGTAAGCACCACATATACATATACTCTATTAGTAACTTTTAACCACAAATGCATTGATTTCTATTGCTTTAATTCAAAATGACTATATATATTCAAATAAAAAATTTTATTTATCAAATTTTCTTGGAAAAAACCTTATATTTAGTAGATCAAACTTTTAATTTTTTCATTAAAATTTTTAATTAATAGTTTCATTAGATATTTCTTTTTTCACAATTTGGATAATAAGCAAAAAAATTTAGAATGATTAGCATTCAATTTTGTATTCAGGAATATAATAAATAAATAATCTTAAGTCCTCAATTTTTTCCTTTTCAGCAAGGGAAATTTGAATTTTTTGAAATTTTGAATGTCTATTTACTTCAGTTTTCTCTAAAGTAAGGAAGGGAGAGGGTGAGGAATAAGAAAAATTAAAATCAGAACTATGTTAGGTAAGGCTCAAAGATGTCATATTGTCCTAAAAAGAAAATGACTTTTTATTAGCTTGAGACCATGAAATAGTTTCCATTTTATATTATATAGGCAGTATTATAGGTATAAATGACATATATCTATGGGTTTATCCACAAGATATTCCTAAACCAGCTAACACTACTGACATTCCTATTATCATTAACTATTTAGGGTTTATCAGAAATGCTCTGTATTTATATCATGTTTACATGGGTCTACAGGTTAACTGTAGAAACTAGTTAGAGTCTATGCTTACTTGGTATATAACTTTGGCAGATTTACTTAATTTCTCCAAGTCTCAATTTCCTTCTCTGTAAATGGAACTGGTACAAGTTTTACTTTGATAAAATCAAGGGTCAGCAAACTATAGCCCACAGGCCAAATCTGCAGCCTATTTGGGAGCAGACAAGGAGGCCAAAATAGTGTTTCTATTTGTGGTGAGTTGTGAAAACAAAACAATAAAAGCAATGGAGACTGTAAGAGACCCTGCTGCTGCAGCTAATTCACTCTAGATCGTGTCCAGCTTTGTGATCCTGTGGACTGTAGCCCACAAGGCTTCTCTGTCCATGGGGTTTTCTGGGTAAGAATACTGGAGTGGGCTGCCACACCCTCTTCCAGGGGATCTTCCCAACCCAGGGATCAAACCAGACTCCTGCTTGAATTATCTGCATTGGCAGATGGATTCTTTACCACTAGAGGTACCTGGGAAGCGACCCTAAGTGACTGTAGAGCCTAAAATATTCACTATCTGGCCCTTTATAAATAAGTTTTCTAACACTTAAATTATATCAGCTAGTTATCTTAAGATTAAATGAGATTATTCGTGTAAAGAATTTGGTAGGAGACCAGGCATATGGAAGAGGCTCAATAAATGTCACTTGTTACAGTTTTGGGTAATTATAATTAGCAAATGATATTAATATTCTTCTTAATGGGTCCACCGATTGGTTAAGGCCCATTTTATCTGTATTATCTCACTAGGTCCTATTGTAATAGCATATGTGATAGATAAAATAGAAAGCCATTCTTATTTAGAAGGATGTAAAATATTCTGTATCCCTGGTGGCTTAAACGGTAAAGCATCTGCCTACAGTGCAGGGGACCTGGGTTTGATCCCTGGGCCAGGAAGATCCTCTGGAGAAGGAAATGACAACCCACTCCAGTACTCTTGCCTGGAAAATCCCATGGATGNAGAAGGATGTAAAATATTCTGTATCCCTGGTGGCTTAAACGGTAAAGCATCTGCCTACAGTGCAGGGGACCTGGGTTTGATCCCTGGGCCAGGAAGATCCTCTGGAGAAGGAAATGACAACCCACTCCAGTACTCTTGCCTGGAAAATCCCATGGATGGAGGAATGTAGTAGGCTACAGTCCATGGGGTCGCAGAGTCGGACATGACTGAGCGACTTCACTCACTTCACTAACAATGTACAATTTCCGATTCATTTTTATTCACTAATGAATTAATTTTATTATACTTAATGCAACTCTGATGTGAGAAGCTGTGTCTTGGGAGAAGGGAAATCTGGAGGTAGGTTCATAAAAACATGTCAAAGATCACTGGAAAGGAAATCACTTAATGTTCTTTCTTTGTGGGTTATTTTTATTTCTCTTGTAAAAGAAAGAATGTTAGTCACTTGATTTCTTCTTTTCTGAAGAGAGGCTTCAAATTGGAAAGAGTGATGTTTTCCCAAAGGGTGAAGGGTCAGGGGTAGCTGGAAGGGAAGATATGAAAGGGAAATAAGTCTATTGTTTTGTTTTGTTTTACCTTCAGAGAATGTAGAGCATTAAATCCCTTGCTTTCTGAATGCCTGGAAATCTTATGTGAGCCCACCACCATAAACTAAGGTTCATACAAGTAAACATCTCTCCTTTCCTTNTGAAGGGTCAGGGGTAGCTGGAAGGGAAGATATGAAAGGGAAATAAGTCTATTGTTTTGTTTTGTTTTACCTTCAGAGAATGTAGAGCATTAAATCCCTTGCTTTCTGAATGCCTGGAAATCTTATGTGAGCCCACCACCATAAACTAAGGTTCATACAAGTAAACATCTCTCCTTTCCTTAAGCATTAGCTTGAAATGCATTAAAAAAATAAATGAACTCTTTTCAGCTGTCCTGATATTAGACCCACTGTCCTAGCCAGTGGGTTTCTGGGAATGCCATCATGATGGGACCCAGCCAGCAGAGGGACAGAGTAGTAGGATCTGCTCAGAGTAGTCTGGTTTGGACTCAAGCTTCAGTCCAGTTAAATGTATAGAAAAAAAAAAAAAAATTAAGGTTCCCCTCCACAGAAAGAAAGAAAGAAAGCAAGAAAAACAGGAGGGGTTCAAGTTAAAAGCTTAAGCATTAGCTTGAAATGCATTAAAAAAATAAATGAACTCTTTTCAGCTGTCCTGATATTAGACCCACTATCCTAGCCAGTGGGTTTCTGGGAATGCCATCATGATGGGACCCAGCCAGCGGAGGGACAGAGTAGTAGGATCTGCTCAGAGTAATCTGGTTTGGACTCAAGCTTCAGTCCAGTTAAATGTATAGAAAAAAAAAAAAATTAAGGTTCCCCCCCACAGAAAGAAAGAAAGAAAGCAAGAAAAACAGGAGGGGTTCAAGTTAAAAGGGAAGGCCTTATAAACAGATGTGTCTTGGTCAGCAGAAGCAAGATTCATAACGCCATGGCTGGGTAGAAATGAAATAGGCCATGAATTCCTCACCAAATTCCTGTGAAAAGAGGATTCTGGTGTTACTACTAAGGATTTCTTTGTTCTTCATCATCATGATAGCCAAGCCACAGGCTTCTAAAGCCCTTGATTAAGAGAACTATCATAACCCTATGAATGTCTGGCCCCACACAATAGTAAAAGGCATCCTTCGGGTTCTCTATTGCATGGATACTTCTGTTACACAGTTTCCCACAGTAAAAAAGTGATGGATTGTCTAAGTGCTTTAATAAGATGGGAAAGAAAACATCCCCATATATCCACAATTTAGGACCAGTTCTGAAAATGCAGTACAGCCAGTCTTGTTTAATTCAAAGTGAGGTAGAGGAGAAGCAAGATGGCTTTGAAAGCTCCTGGTAGGTAGAGATTAAGTGAAGCAGACAAAAGGAGAGTGTCTTGGTATGTCATACAGGGTGCCCACCAGTCAGAGGAGCTACAGGGAGAACCAGCGCTAAAAGGCCTGCTGGATAAGGTGAGTCCCCATGTGTGAAACTAAACTCTGAAGAGACAAACTCAAACTCTTAAGTTGCTGATGAATCTATCCCATTCAGCTGTACTCCAGATCAATGATTCCTAAACTTAAGAACAGATGCACATTTCTGAAGATTCAGGACTTTTCTGCAATGCTCCTCACCAAATCTGACTTGAACTCATAGGATGCTTGTTAAAAACTCTTTTAGTTCAAAACTATCCCTTTTAGAGATATTTTAAGATAGCACTGCTAAGCAACTTGGTAACAATTTTTACTTCGCAAATGATTATATAAGTAGGCAAGCTAAAAGTCATTTAAAAGCAAGATATTATTGATGTCATTTACATCATGAATCCTTATTTTTACTATCATCTATCCTGGATCTGCCCCATGACCTGGCAATTATTACCCAAGGATCTCATCCTTTAGGGCACACAAAGCTACTTCTCCTGTTACAAACATATCAATGGGGACAGAGCAGGGAGAGTGAGGAGAAATAAAATGGCTGATGTGCCCACCTAAGACTATAAACACTACCCCTCTGAAGTGGGAACATTTAAGATTTATTTCAGACCTACTTGTAACCTCTGAAGATATCTGTGTATCCAGGGGATCTTCTCGACCCAAGGGTAGAACGCATGTCTCTTATGTCTTCTTCACTGGAAGGCAGGTTCTTTACCACTAGCACCACCGGGGGAAGCCCCATCTGTGTATGTTGTCCCTGTATAAAGAGAATTCCAGGACTCATATCTGGACTTAGGTCAAACATTGTGAGTGAGTGAGTGAGTGAAGTGAGTGAAGTCGCTCAGTCGTGTCCGACTCTTTGCGACCCCATGGACTGTAGCCCACCAGGCTCCCCCTTAAATTGCTGATGAATGGGATTTTCCAGGCAAGAGTGCTGGAGTGGATTGCTATTTCCTTCTCCAGGGGATCTTCCCAACCCAGGAATCGAATCCGGGTTTCCCGCATTGCAGGCAGACACTTTACCTTCTGAGCAAAAACTATTTTCTACTGAATCCTCCTTGAGATTCTGAAATACACCTCCAGAGGCTTTGTCTATAGGAAAAATCTTTCTTCCAATAAACACCAATGGATTGTTTTAATAAGTAGACAAATGCTAGAATATAACCAAGTTGTAAAATGGGTTATAAGTATTGGGTTGCTTTGCCTTTAATAATCCGTGATTACTGTCAACTCAAAGGGAAAAAAAAAAGGTAAGGGACTGGATACTCCTTCAACACATAGCATCTGTGAAATGACTGTCTGGGCCAAAAACTCTCCAAAAAAGTGCTGAGGTACAAAGGGCGTGGCAGGAGGTATTGTGTCAAAGGAGTCAATGAGAACCCCGTGAAAAGCTTTGCAGAGATGCATCTGTGCTGTGTGTGTCTTCAGTGAATACCAGGCCAAGACTAGAATAGCTTCTTAAGGGGATGTCCTTTAATTTTTTTCTTATATTTTTCTTCTTCTTTTCTTTCTGTGCTTCCAGCTTCTCTTCTTCCTCTGTATAATCCTTCCCCTTTTCCATTAAATTTTCTGGCATTTAAAAGACATGGCTAAATGTGGCTTAGATATTAGAAACTTGGAAAAGATTGCTTTTGTTGACTTTTATTTTTTCATATATTTTGGTGATCCTTGAACTTAGAAATGAATGTCAGTGTGGGTGGCAAGAATGAAGAAAGGACAAGCATGTATTACCTATAGGCTAAGTGCCAGGAAAAGAGCTAGCCATTTTATTATTATGCTGAATAATCACACCAACTTCATGAGGTAAATATTAATTATTTTTCCTTATCAAGTGAGAGAAAAGTTTCAAAATTGCAAAATGCCCAAGATCATGCTGTTTGTAAGTATCTAAGGTAGATATGAAACCACTTCTATTAAAAAAAGTGAGATGCTAAACAGTAACTGGGAGCAGAGGGCAACTTACTTACATATAGCAGCCAATAAAGGCTTATTTATAGAAATACCATTTGAGCTACAATCTGAAGGATAAAAAGGAGCTGGCTTTGCCTAGAATGGGAAGCTGAGTGTCCCAGGCAGAGAGAACAGAAGGCCAGGGTGGAAGGAACATCATAAACAAGGGAGAGAGGTGAACACAAAGAGATGGGAGAAATCTCTAGGCATCTGATGTTGTTGAAATGTATATACATATTAATATATTTAATATTCATTCAAAGTGTAGTGAAAAGCCATTTAAGGGTAAGAGACAGAGGAGTGAAATGATATCATCACCCTGTTTATTTAATTTCTATGTAGAGTATATCTTGCGGATGACTCACAAGCTGGAATCAAGATTGCTGTTGGAGAAATATCAACAACCTCAGCTATGCAGATGATACCACTCTAATGGCAAAAAGTGAAGAGGAAATAAAGAGCCTCTTGATGAGGGTGAAAGAGGAGAGTGAAAAAGCTGACCTAAAACTCAACATTCAGAAACGAAGACCATGGCATCCTTCATGATGCTATGGCAAACAGATGAGGAAGAAATGTGACAGATTTTATTTTCTTGGGCTCCAAAATCACTGCAGATGATGACTGCAGCCATAGAATTAAAAGACCCTTGCTCCTTGGAAGAAAAGCTATGACAAACCTAGACAACATATTAAAAAGCAGAGACATCACCTTGCCAACAAAGGTCCGTATAGTCAAAGCTATAGTAGTCATGTATGCATGTGAGAGTTGGACAATCAAGAAGACTGATGGCTGAGAACTGATGCTTTCAAAGACTGTTGGAGGACTGTTGAGAGTATCTTGGATGGCAAGGAGATCAAACCTGTCAATCCTAATAGAAATCAACCCTGAATATTTATTGGAAAGACTGATGCTAAAGTTGAAGCTCCAATATTTTAGCCACCAGATGCAAAGAGCCAACTCATTGGAAAAGACCCTGATGCTGAGAAAGATTGAAGGTAAGAGGATAAAGGGGCAACAGAGGATGAGATAGTTGGATGGCATCACTGACTCAATGGACATGAGTTTGAGCAAATTCCAGGGGATAGTGAAGGACAGGGAAGCTTGATGTGCTGCAGCCCATGGTGTTGCGAAGAGCTGGACATGACTTAGGACTGAACAGCAACAACAAGAACAAAATCTACCTGGTTCTTGAATGCATCTTTTCATCTAGTACTCTAGAAGTGAAAATATATCTTACAGCTCCATGCTGTGGCATCAGAGATGATACAGCAGATTATGAGTTTTACTTTCTTTCCTTATTCCAAACCCATTAATTAATTAAAACACCATTGCTTCTCTCTTATCTGAATGACAGTGGATAAACAACAGTTTGTGACATTGAGATGATAAGATTTATTTCAGAATGCCATTGTCCCTGTCTTATCTGTGTTAGAGTGGATAAACTAGAGTGGCCACCTTTCTGTTCATCAGGGACTGTGCAGAATCCACGAGAAAGAGACCCTGGAGTTGTTTAGTGATATGGTCCTGCCAATAACATTTAACATTGGTTTAAACATTATGAGTCCTGCTTGGTAAGAGAATGGTTCTGGAACCACACTTTTTTACTTTGAATCCTCACTTTGCTACTTACTATCTGGGAATATTTGGGCAATTTGTTTAACTTCTCTGTCTCAGATTTTTCATCCTTCATGTGGGGATAATAATAGTGTCTTCCTCATGTGACTACTGTGAGGAAGAAATGAATTAAAATCTATAGAGCATTCAGAACAGTGCCTGGAAAATAGATGAACTAATAAAGGGTAAGTGTATCTAAAAACTGTCAGATTAGAGCACAAATTAAATCTACTCTTAGAGATAGTCTACCAAAATTTGTTTCATCTTTTTTTTTTTGCAAGTGTGCAAGAAGATAAACATTCCTTTTCCACTATATGTATATTAATGAAACATTTGTAGGTGCTGACTTAAAAAATTGCATAGTATGAAAGTTGGAAGTTAAGTTTTATTGGGGGCAAGTGAGGACTATAGCTCAGAAGAGTGCATTTCACATAGTTCTGAGAAACTGTTTCAAAGAGGCAGTGAGGAAGGTCAGTACATATGCAATTTTGGTGAAGGAAGAGTACATGTAATCAAGCACATAGATTTTGTGGAAAGTTTCTACTAGCCAAGAGAAGCAGTTGTCATTATGAAGGTTTTTATTGCTTTTCTAGAGATGAGAAGATACAAGAACTGAGCTCATAAAATTGACTCTTGAAAATATTTGACTATCCAAAGACCTGTTCTGGCCGTTTTTCCCCGAGCACAGAGTGCCTCATTTCAGCAGCTCCAGTAGCATATGATTTAGTCCTTGTAGAGGTAGGTGCAAGTGCCAATGGCAAGTTAACATGGTTAATGAAGTTGTAGATATCGGGAGAGCTACTTGAAAGAAAGAAAAAACAGGACACTTGAGAACATCAATATTTTAAGAAAAGAAAGAGGGGGCACAAAAAATAGACTATCAGAAAGAATGTTCTAAAAAGGCAGAATAGGTAAAAGAGGGCTAGAGTAACAAGTGAGAGCAGGCCGACAGTGGTAAAGAGATCAGCAAAATTAAGAGTAAAAACAGATCCCCAGTGATTGTGCCACTAGGACAGTATTGATCTTTATTCAACTGGTCTTGGGGTAGACTTGGAAAAAGAAGCTGGCTTATAGCCAGGGGTTAAAACCTAAATATGAAGTGAAGAATTATAAACAACTCTTCTAATAGGAAAAAGGAAGAGAGGGGAAATTATAGCTTTGAAAGGAGGCTGGAATTATGGGTGTAAAAGTGTATGTGTGTATGTACACCCAAAATATATGGAAGAATGAAACCTTGTTTTTAATGTGGGAATATAATGTAATGGAAAAGAGAACATATACATCTGAAATTAAAGACATATTGAATGAGTTTTCTAAAGGATGATGTGATAGACTCATTGTAAGAGAGGCAATTAAGAGCATCCTGACTGAATCTAAATTTTATCTCTAGCATTTCCTAGCTGGAGCCATGGGCATGTTGCTAAAATCTCTCTGTGCTTCAGTTTCCACATCTGTAAAATTGAGATAATAATAGGACATACCTCAGGTGGCTATGGTAATGTATTGTGCCCACATGTGTACCAAGCATATAGTAAAGCATATACCAAGCATATAAGCATATACCAAACACATTAATTTTATGCAATAGAATTAATAGCTATTTTCCTAAAGGAAGGGAGAGAACATTTTCTTTGAGATTGAGGAGGAAGTCAGGCAAAGGAGTAACTAAACTGTGAAAGACAAGGGAAGAGATTTGAGAAATGTCTTAATGGAAACCCTCTACTGCTGCTGCTAAGTCGTGTATAGTCATGTCCGACTCTTCATGACCCTGTGGACTGCAGCCTACCAGGATTATCCACCATGGGGTTTCCTGAGCAGGAGTACTGTAGTGGGTTGCCATTGCCTTCTCCTGGAAGCCCTCTATTACTTCAATAAATAGGAATAAAACTTCGGACAACAAGAAGTTAGGAACAGGGTCTGAAATGTAGATAAAGTGGTAAAATTTGAGCATAGGTTCTGGAAAATGGCAAAGAAAGATGAAATAAAAAAAGATGATCAAGAAGGACTTAGGGCATAGGTGATACAAATACGCTTGGCAAAGAATCAATGTGCCTGCATATGAGATTTTCTCCAGCAGGTTTTACCAGCTGGTAGATGCTGTTACCACCCTACACGGACCTTGCAGGTCAGAAGTGAGCAGAGATGGAGAAAGGGATCTGCTATCACAGTCATTCAGTAAGTCATTCCATTAGGAATGCTAATATCTTTTAAAAGCTTTCATTATTGTGTCATTTTAAAACATTTTATTTATTTAGTATTTCTTTACTTTTTTTCCTTATAGAAAAATATACATGATATAAAATTTAAACATTTCTAAGTGTGCAACTTGGGGCTTCCCAGGTGGCACTGGTAAAATAACCTGTCTGCCAATGCAGCTAGGTCTAAGAGACCCGGGTTCTATCCCTAGGATGAGAAGATCCCCTGGAGGAGGAAATGGCAACCCACTCCAGTAGTCTTGCCTGGAGAATTCTATGGACAGAGGAGACTGGTGGGGTAGAGTCCATAGGGTCACAAAGAGTCAAAGATGACTGAAGTAACTTAGCACTCACATATGACATGCATGCATGCAAGCATGTAACTTACTGACAGTTAGTACCTTTACACTGTCATGCAACAATTACTACAGCACATTTCCAGAAATTGTTTTATCATCCAAACTGAAACTCTGCACCATTAGATAATAACTCTCCATTACCCTCTTCTTCTAGTCCCTGGCAATAGCTATTTTGTTCTCTATCTTTATCAGTTTGCTATTCTAGGTACTTCATATAAGTAGAATTATATAATCTTTTTCCTTTTTGTGTCTGACTTATCTAACTTAATATAATATTTTCAAGGTTCATCCATGTTGTACCATTTATCAGGATTTCATTCCTTTTTGAGGCTGAATAGTATTCCATTATGTGTATGTAACATATTTTATTAATGTATCATATCTGTCCATGAACATACATGTTGTTTCAACCATTTAGTTATTGTGAATAATACTGCTATAGATCTATATCTATATCTCTATCAATAGCAAGTGCAGAAATGCCAGGTTGGTTTCATAAACAAAAATCAATCAAATTATTTCACCATATTAACACCAAAAACAAAAATAAAAACATATGGCCTTCTAAATAGAGGCAGAAAAATCTTTTAATCTAATTCTATATTCATTCATGAAAGAAAAATAAAAACATAGAAAACTAGGAATAGAAAGAAACATTTTCAATCTGATAAACATCATGTACCTAAGAAACAACATCATTTTTGTTGGTAGAATATTGAATGTTTTCTACTAAGGTTAGAAAAAGACAACAACCTTACTCTATTTTTGTCAGTGTTTTATTAGAGAGCTTAATAATGTAGCAAAATAATAGAAAAGGTGATGGTTAGATGGAAGAGTAAAACTGTGTTTCTTTGCAGGGTATATGTGTGTGTTGTAGAAAATCCTAAGGAGTCTATGGAATTCTACTAAAAATAATACATGATTTTAGCAAGGATACAGGTTCACTAAAATAAATTTTATTTTTATAACAAATATAATTGAAAGAGTGTAGTAAATAACTGAAAAATAAAATATAATTTGTATTAATAATTATTTAAAACTTGGGAATAAAATTAACCAAAAGCATATAAAATCTCTATATCCAAAGCTCAAAATGTAGATGAGATACATTGAAAAGGATCTAAAAAATTTAGAGCTATATTGGGCCACTGGTTTGGAAAACTTTTTGTTGTTAAGATGTCACTATTCCTCCAATGATTTGTAGATTCACTGCAATCCAAATTAAAATCATAGTAGGCTATTTTATCAAAATTAATATGATTCTAATTTTATATGGGGAGACAAATGATGTATCTAGATTAATTGAAACAATCTTGAAAATGAACATAATTGCAATCTTTATACTATCTAATTTTAAGAATTATTTTAAAGTTTTAAAGCCAACCCAGTTAAGATTGGTCAGAGTTTGCTTAATAGACTCACAAGCCAATTGAACAGACTGGAGAGTCTAGAAATGAATCTACAGATAAATGTCAGTCAATTTTAGATAGAGATGCAAAGGCAATTCAATGTTGAGAGGAAATCTTTCCCCCCACCCGCCATGATTGGGCAGCCATCACAGCCATCATTTTAGCCTGTTTCTATCAGACCCAAAAGTTTGCTGTCAGTCCTTGCTTGTACCCCTACCATCAGCAATCATTAATCTGATTTTATAAAGGAACTTCTTTTCAAACAAATGGTCAATAATAACTGCATAAACACATCAGAATAAAATTAAACATAATGTCTATTTCACAATATATACAAACATTAGAAATGGATCATTAAAAAAAGAAATGGATTATAGACCTGAAAGCAAAAATCTAAAGTAATAATCTTTAAAAAATATTTAAGAATATCTTTATGACCTTGAGTTATGTGAATATTTCTTGGCCAGGAAACAAAAAGCAACACAGAAAATTAAAATTTTAAATGAATTTTAAAATTTAAAATGAATGAGTTTTTCACAGTGTCCCTCAAAATAAACCATTATGAAAATTAAAAAACAAGTCACAGGCTAGAGAAAATACTCATGGCACATACATCTGACAGAGTATTTACATCTAGAATACTAAAATAGATTTTATAAATCATTAGTAAATACTTTGACTACCTGATGAGAATAACTGACTCATTGGAAAAGACCCTGATGCTGAGAAAGACTGAGGGCAGGAGAAGGAGAGGGTGACAGAGGATGAGGTGGTTGGATGGCATCACTGACTCACTGGACATGAATCTAGGCAAACTCCAAAAGGCAATGAAGGACAGGGAAGCCTGGCATGCTGCAGTTCATGGGGTCTCAAAGAGTCATACCTGATTTAGTGAATGAACAACAATAAAAAGTTTGATTACTCTAGCCAATATAAACAGACAAGATTATTGAGCAGTCACATATCAAAAGATATGGCAAACCAAAAGTCCGCTGAACCATTCTCCACTGGAGTTAAATAAAAACCATTTCATGCTCGTTTGAAGAACTGAAGACTGATAACATGAAATGTGATGTTATGGAGGAACTAGAACTTTAATGTTACTGGTAAGGGTTCAAAGCAGCACACCCCTTTCGAAAACAATTTGGCTGTTTCTTACAAAGTTAAATGCACTCCATCAACCCATTGCCCAGAAATTCTACCCTTAGGTAGTTACTAGAGAAATGAAGCATATATGCACAAAAAGCAGTGCACCAAAATGTTTATAGCAAATTATTTGTAGTAGCCACAAACTACAAAACCCCAAATATCCTTAAGAGGAAAACATATAAACTCTGATATATTCATATGATGGAATCCTACTCAGCATTATAATAGAATAAAACACTACATGGGTTTTCCTGGTGGCTCAGTCAGTAAAGAATCCTCCTGCAAGGCAGGAAACCTGAGTTTGATCCCTGGGTTGGGAAGATCCCTTGGAGGAGGGCATGGCAACCCACTCCAGTATTCTTGCCTGGAGAATCCCCATGGACAGAGGAGCCTGGTGAGCTACACGACGGAGCGCCTAAGCATAGCACATGCAAGATGCTGTGTGATGGGTGACAATGAAGGATTAATCAACAACAACAAAAAATATCTGGTTGAATGAAAGAATCCAGACAGTAAAGCTTGTAATTACAAATTACAAACATTTCAAATACAGAAAGAAATAGTCTATATTGACTGAAATCAAAACAGTAGCTGCCTGTGAGTCTTGAGAATGATCATAGGGCAGCATGAAGGAACTTTCTGGAATGACAGAAAAGTTCATTGCATTGGGTACATGACTGTATATATCAGCTAAAAACCATTGGATTATACATTTAACATGTGGACATTTCATGGTATATAAACTTTGCTTAAAGTTAAAACAAGTCTTACCAAAGTTGGTTAATAAACAAGAAAAAC
Source organism: Oreotragus oreotragus (assembly GCA_006410675.1). Classification (NCBI taxonomy): domain Eukaryota; kingdom Metazoa; phylum Chordata; class Mammalia; order Artiodactyla; family Bovidae; genus Oreotragus; species Oreotragus oreotragus. The sequence goes on along the minus strand of SJYX01023540.1, from coordinate 50,865 downwards.
ATTAACAGGAAGAGGAGGCACCTGCTTCATTAGCATTGACTTCTCTGTGACTTCCTGAATGCTATGCCCTTAAATAGTTCCTCACTGTCCTTTCTTCTCTAACTGACCCTTCACACACTCTACCCTTCTCTCCTTTGTTTCCACCTTCCTTACTTGGCAGTCTCTGTTCTTTTTAATAACTCTCTTCAATTCTCCTCTTTTTCAGTCTTAAGACCTATTCTGATGCCTCTTATTCTTATCAAGGTGTAAGCGAGAAATATTATATTAAACTGTTCACTTTCTGCCAAATATTTATTTTTGATAAGCAAAATGCGAGAACTCAGAATCAAAGAAGTAGGTTGGAAATTTTGCACTATCAAGACAATAAACTTAAAATATTATCTTTTATATTTTTAATCAGCTGCTCAACTAATACCAAATTGTCAGAGTTGATGAACCTGGAGATAAACTGAAGACCTTTAATCTTGGAAGAAGTGGGCAGATATTAACCAAATATGTACTTAATGAATGTAGATAAACAAAATGACAAATGTTTCTGAAGAAAAGGAAAATTTTCTAGGACTCTTTCCTCTTTCACTTATCTTCCGTATGTTTTACCTTCTATTCTACCACTGAATATTTGAAAAATCATTCTAGTGAGTCTCTTTAATTCTGTGAACCTTGCTATACACCTTGCTCAAGTCCTGTTGTCTCTCACTTTTCCCAAGGTATCCCCTTAGTCATCTCTGTGATTTCAGTTGGGTCTCCCTCCTTTCTTCCCGATTTTTGTTCTCCTTTTACTTTTCATGCTCTCATGGATTTTCTTCCAACCTCCAGCTACACTAAGAGTGGGTGTTTTGGAAACAGATTATACTCTTTCCTTTCTCTGTACCTTAGCACAGACTATTTCCTTTTCCTGAAAAGTCTGCACCTAGGCACAGACTTCATGAAGATCCCAGTAGTTAGCTAACATTTTAGAGGAAGGCTTAATATGCTCTCTCCTGTGCGTGCTTCCCTTTGATGATGGTTGTTTATTATTATACATACCATTTTGTCCTCTTCCCTGCTAGATTGTAAACTCCTTGAGAAAGGGATTATGATAATCTGTGTAATCTAATTTCTGGCCCAGTGTCTGATCCATTGTAAGCATTCAATGAATATTTGTTGACAATGTTTTATGAGAAATCTTTTTAGGATTTAACTAATCTTCTGTTTGTTTGAAATGTTTGTGTGTGTGTATATTTGTTTCTTTTTGTTTTTGTTTTTGTTTTATTTTTGGTCTTATTTCTTTACTTACATACATATACACACATGGAAAACCATTAATAAATGTTACTGGAGGAAGGTGCCAAAAGAAGTAGTAACATATATAGGTATATTCTCTGGAGTTTAACATTCTTGCCTTTTTTTTTCATGAGATAGCTTCTGAAACAACAGTCCTTACTGTAAGAAATTAATGAACCAAAGCTGGATTTATTTTAGGAATCCTGTTCGTAAAAGGAAAGTAAAAAGACTAGTTAATATTCTTTTAAGAAGATGATTTTCCTTTACCCTGTTTACTTATGTGCAAATCACTGACCCACTTTTAACATGATGAGGATAATAGGTAGGTTTGGGTTGGTATCAAAATTAAAATCTAAAGTCTGCATCTAAATTATGAGTTGTTTGCTTGTGAGAAATTTCCTAACTGGGACGGCTTCCAAAAGCACTTTACTATAGCTTCATGGAATTTTCTCAACTGTTTTATTTGTTCCTTCTCCACACCTCTTCCCTCATGCATAGAGGCACATCTGTCTGTTTTCTGCCTTATCAAGCATGCATCTACATATGCGAGGAAAACTCCACTTCCTCGGCTAAAAACCTGTATCTGATTGTGGTAATAAAGCTCTACTTCCTCAGTTCAAAACATGCCATCAGACAAGACCAATTACTTCAAATGACTCATAGTAACAGGCAAAGCAAGAGTCGTCTTTTCAAAGCCTTTGAACTTCTCCTGCTTCAAAGGTGTACTAAAATGTGGTTATGAGGCGATTGTCTAAAATTGCCAAATTACCAGTTTCCAAGCTCTGATCTTCATTATTTTGCATAACTAGACAAAGGAAATCAGTGAGATTACCTACCAGAAGGAAAAGAGACCAAAAAAAAAAAAAAAAAAAAGGAGACAAAAAGTAACCATGACATAGGTGAAGCTGGAGGCAGTGATGCCTCTCAGGCAAAGGGCAGGAAAGGGCTTTAATTAACTGTTGATAGAAACAAGTTACTAAGTTAAGCAAGTAAATATTTTTCATTATCATTCTTCTTCAGAAAAACATATAAAAATATTACTGAGAATAATTAGCGAATATCTTTCTTAAAGAATCCATTGTCCAGAAGTTTTGCCTGATACTTTGAATTCTGGTGAAATATTTCCTGATATTCACATTTATATGTCTGAAATGTCAATAGTGGTAAAAGTAGTCAAAACTCATAATTTACTGCTAGCTATCTAGGGATTTGTGTGAACTGAATTTGTGTCCATACGGGCTCCTGTTTTTCCTCCAGGTGGGAATTTAGTTTGACTTTCTCAAGGGAAATATTTTCTATATGTTTACAGCCTTCACTACCATTCCTTTCAGTAGCATAAATGACTTTATTTTACTTCTTGTAAACATCTTTAAAAATGTCTACCTTCTTTATAAAACTTCTTCCTAAGCACAGTAGGGGCAGCTGAGCCTAATAGCTATGGGCAAGTTCTGTAGAGCAAGATGCCTCTGTTCAAATCTTGGTTCCATCTGTACATTCAGCTAGATGACTTTAGATGAGTTACTGACTTCCTGACTTAGTTTCTGCATCTGCAAAATGGGGATAATGCAATGGTACTTTCCCTAAGGGTTGTAATGAGCATGAAATATTTAAGAAGCATTTCAAACAGTACTTGGTACTTGTTAAGCCTTATATATGTTTTGTAAAATATAAAGTATATATGTTTAATTTACTTTTTAAACCTTGTATAAATTGAGAGCATAATGATTGTGCCTTTTAAAAGTGAGATAATCTGATGAGAAAAAAGTGCTGAGGACCATTGCCTGGTTAAGGAGAACTAGTTGGTAGTTGGAGCTAGTTAATTTCTCCTGTAATCTGTACCACACCTAGCCACAAATGCTTTCCCCCAGCAGAAAGTCCAAAGACACTACCGAATCCAGTGAACTAAGCCTTGTCTTCAAATATTTTTGCTTATTTTCTTAGTGTGTCATCCCCATTAAAATAAGGAGGAAAATTTTCCAACCCTTGAAAACATGCTTTTTCTTAGCAATAAATGAGCAATTTTGATGAGGTGATATTATTCANCCGAATCCAGTGAACTAAGCCTTGTCTTCAAATATTTTTGCTTATTTTCTTAGTGTGTCATCCCCATTAAAATAAGGAGGAAAATTTTCCAACCCTTGAAAACATGCTTTTTCTTAGCAATAAATGAGCAATTTTGATGAGGTGATATTATTCACACTTTATAAATGCATAGCCGTCAGACATGGTACAACCACCAACTCTTAGACATTTAGACATTTAGATCACGAGAGACACTTTAGATTATTTAGTTCAAGTCTCTCACTTTACAGTAGAAAGAGGAAACTACAGTGAAACAGACAGATAGGCTTTCCAAGATCATAGTCAATTAGGCTTGGCTTTGAATCATACTGTTGGAGAGCTTACCTTTTGAAGTCAGGCAATGCTGAGTTCAATTTCCAACTCTCCTACTTCTTTACCACTGAATGCATCTTAATCTTAGCTTCTTCAACCCTGCAAATATAGTGAGATGTTATTTGTAGATGAGCTAATAATTGTAAAGCAATTAATACATTGGCTGACAGCAAGCTCTCAATAAATCATACCTATTTTTATTGTTACTCTTATTATTTCCTTCTCTCCTGTCTTCCATCATAAAGCCAAATACCATATGTTAAAATAAATATTGGTCTCCTCCACGTGATTGTTGTCAAATCATACTCTCTCATTGGCTCCCCTTCACAGTTTATTCAGCACAAGATGGTTTGTAGATGCCTATAGTTGGCACCTTAGTTTGTGGGGCAAATGGTGACTAAGTCAAACTTTCACACACACACACACACACACATAGCACAGATCCTATAAACAAACCGATAGAGTCAAGGTTTGTCTCATCCACTTTGTGTCATCAAGCTATTGCACAGGAAATGGAGTGTATTTAATATTAGTGACTCTGTATGTGTCATTTAATCGTCTCTATTGATTGGATTTCGTGAGTGTGGGGCCTGAACAGAGCTTTGATTAGACTGTAAGGATTCTTGGCCATTTTCTTTTACTTGACACCATATCAATGTACCTTCTGGTGTGATATCACTTTCATAATCAATATCTGAAAAAAACCCTTGTACATAGGCCTCCAGGAAGAGACGGTACTGCCTCTAAGTATCCTTAAACACAGATTAAACTCTCTCCAATTGAAAAAGGTTTACTGCATGTTTTAGAGCAGGATAGAGGAGAAAATAAGAACTGAAAGGGGTCTCCATAGACTTCTTGTATAATTTAAGCATCATTTTTTATTTAAAAGTGTCACATTCTCCCTTTTAATCTTGGCTTGCATTTGAGAATGGATCATTTCTATCAGTGAAATTTTACAGTTTCAATCTAGTGCTTTTTTTTCCTAGATGTAATAATAGTCTATAAATATATTATTTGGGCAAATTGATATCTTAGATAGACTATTCTTGCCCAAATTCATTTTGCATGGATTTTACTGCTGTGAAATGTCCACTGGGTCTCCCGGACTAATCTTCCACTGAAGCAAAGTTTATTTTTCTATTTGCCAAAGTTGTTCCATCACGAATTCACAGGGCCCAGGCTCCAGATTGAAATAACACAAACTAAGCAGCACTAAGCAGCAAATGTGTCTCTTTATACTAGGTTCATGGAGTTTGCGGTGGTATCATAATGCTGACTGGCAAAGGGGCTAGGATAAAATGCTTATTTATCTCTCCTCTAAAACATAGAATTTTCTCAGAGGTCAGCTCCTGTGATCTTCGTGGTCAGTGTTGAGTTGAGACTCCTGGGAGTAGATGAGGTGATCTGAATAATTTCAGACTATTTTAAGTAACAAAACCCAGCGGCTTGGAAATAACATATTCTATCATGAAAATGTAAATTTCCACTAAAATGAGTTACCTGGCATCAATGTACCCGGCATTATACCCTGAGATGGAAGTTTTCTGCCACGGAGTGATAGGGACAGATGGATAAAGAGAATGAACTCCTGTACTACCACTGTCTTTTTCTTTTTTTTAAACAATACCTCTCTGTCTGTAACTTTATCATCACCTCCTGCAGGTTCCTGTCTTGTGTTCTTCCTTTTGTCATATGTTTCTTTAAAGCAGCGCTTGGCAAACTAAAGACCCTGAGCCAAATCTGGCAGCTTGTTGTGTAAATAAAGTTTTATTGAAACTCAACCACACTCACTTGTTTAAGTCTTGTCTATGGCTGCTCTCCCATTGCACTGGCAGAGATAAATAGTTTCAGCAGAGACCATCTGGCCAGCAGAGTCTAAAACATTTGGTATCTGGTCCTTTGCAGAAAAAGTCTGTAAACCCCTGCATTAGAGCAACAAGTTTTCATTGTGAAAGGACAAGTATTATGTGGAACAAGTTGGAGGGAAATGCAATTCTTCCCCAAAATAACATCCTGTTCTCTGATAAAAATTGTGTTTTCTGTTTTTGTTAATTTTAATGGGGTGGCGGCTGCATGACACTGGAGCAACTGTGAGGAGATATCCCAAGTCCAAGGGCAGAGAAGCCCAGCAAATGGTAGGGGCTGGAGTGGCAGCTCCACAGCGCTGGAACAGCTGTGAGGGGATACCCCGCATCCAAGGACAAAAGAGAAGCTCCAGTAAGATGGTAGGAGGGGCAAAACTGTGTTTAGAACCAAACCCCATACCCACCAGAGATGCTCAGAGGGCTCAAATAAACCTTGTGAGCAGCAGGACCCAGGACTCCAGAGACTGAGCCAGAGCTGTGTTTCAGTGTCTCCTGCAGAGGTACAGATCAGCAGTTGCCTGCTGCAGGGGCAGGGGCTCTGGGTGCAGGAGACCTGGGTATGGCATAAGCCCTCTTGGAGAAGGTTGCCATTAACCCCACCATAGAGCTGCCAGAATTTACACAGGACTAGGGAAACAGATTCTTGGAGGGCACAAACAGTACTTTGTGCACATCAGAACCCAGGAGAAAGGAGAAGTGAACCCAAAAGAGACTGACTCAGACTTGCTTGTGAGTGTCCAGGAGTCTCCAGCAGAGTCGTGGGTTGGTGGTGGCCTGCTGCAGGGTTGGAGGCACTGAGTGTAGCAGTACATGCATGGGACCTTTCGAAGGAGGTCTCCATTATCTTCATTACCTCCACCATAGTTTAGATAAGTTCAGTTCAGTCCCTCAGTTGTGTCCGACTCTTTGCAACTCCATGGACTGCAGCATGACAACCTCCATACCCATCACCAACTTCCGGAGGTTATTCAAATTCATGTCCATTGAGTTGGTGATGCCATCCAACCATCTGATCCTCTGTAATCCCCTCCTCTTCCCATCTTCAATCTTTCCCAGCATCAGGGTCCTTTCCAATGAGTCAGTTCTTCGAATCAGGTGACCAAAGTATTGGAGTTTCAGCTTCAACATCAGTCCTTCCAAAGAATATTCAGGACTGATTTCCTTTAGGTCCCATGGACAGAGGAGCCTGGTGAGCTACACGACGGAGCGCCTAAGCATAGCACATGCAAGATGCTGTGTGATGGGTGACAATGAAGGATTAATCAACAACAACAAAAAATATCTGGTTGAATGAAAGAATCCAGACAGTAAAGCTTGTAATTACAAATTACAAACATTTCAAATACAGAAAGAAATAGTCTATATTGACTGAAATCAAAACAGTAGCTGCCTGTGAGTCTTGAGAATGATCATAGGGCAGCATGAAGGAACTTTCTGGAATGACAGAAAAGTTCATTGCATTGGGTACATGACTGTATATATCAGCTAAAAACCATTGGATTATACATTTAACATGTGGACATTTCATGGTATATAAACTTTGCTTAAAGTTAAAACAAGTCTTACCAAAGTTGGTTAATAAACAAGAAAAACATTAACAGGAAGAGGAGGCACCTGCTTCATTAGCATTGACTTCTCTGTGACTTCCTGAATGCTATGCCCTTAAATANACCATTGGATTATACATTTAACATGTGGACATTTCATGGTATATAAACTTTGCTTAAAGTTAAAACAAGTCTTACCAAAGTTGGTTAATAAACAAGAAAAACATTAACAGGAAGAGGAGGCACCTGCTTCATTAGCATTGACTTCTCTGTGACTTCCTGAATGCTATGCCCTTAAATATTTCCTCACTGTCCTTTCTTCTCTAACTGACCCTTCACACACTGTACCCTTCTCTCCTTTGTTTCCACCTTCCTTACTTGGCAGTCTCTGCTCTTTTTAATAACTCTCTTCAATTCTTCTCTTTTTCAGTCTTAAGACCTATTCTGATGCCTCTTATTCTTATCAAGGTGTAAGTGAGAAAAATTATATTAAACTGTTCACTTTCTGCCAAATATTTATTTTTGATAAGCAAAATGTGAGAACTCAGAATCAAAGAAGTAGGTTGAAAATTTTGCACTATCAAGACAATAAACTTAAAATATTATCTTTTATATTTTTAATCAGCTGCTCAACTAATACCAAATTGTCAGAGTTGATGAACCTGGAGATAAACTGAAGACCTTTAATCTTGGAAGAAGTGGGCAGATATTAACCAAATATGTACTTAATGAATGTAGATAAACAAAATGACAAATGTTTCTGAAGAAAAGGAAAATTTTCTAGGACTCTTTCCTCTTTCACTTATCTTCCGTATGTTTTACCTTCTATTCTACCACTGAATATTTGAAAAATCATTCTAGTGAGTCTCTTTAATTCTGTGAACCTTGCTATACACCTTGCTCAAGTCCTGTTGTCTCTCACTTTTCCCAAGGTATCCCCTTAGTCATCTCTGTGATTTCAGTTGGGTCTCCCTCCTTTCTTCCCGATTTTTGTTCTCCTTTTACTTTTCATGCTCTCATGGATTTTCTTCCAACCTCCAGCTACACTAAGAGTGGGTGTTTTGGAAACAGATTATACTCTTTCCTTTCTCTGTACCTTAGCACAGACTATTTCCTTTTCCTGAAAAGTCTGCACCTAGGCACAGACTTCATGAAGATCCCAGTAGTTAGCTAACATTTTAGAGGAAGGCTTAATATGCTCTCTCCTGTGCGTGCTTCCCTTTGATGATGGTTGTTTATTATTATACATACCATTTTGTCCTCTTCCCTGCTAGATTGTAAACTCCTTGAGAAAGGGATTATGATAATCTGTGTAATCTAATTTCTGGCCCAGTGTCTGATCCATTGTAAGCATTCAATGAATATTTGTTGACAATGTTTTATGAGAAATCTTTTTAGGATTTAACTAATCTTCTGTTTGTTTGAAATGTTTGTGTGTGTGTATATTTGTTTCTTTTTGTTTTTGTTTTTGTTTTATTTTTGGTCTTATTTCTTTACTTACATACATATACACACATGGAAAACCATTAATAAATGTTACTGGAGGAAGGTGCCAAAAGAAGTAGTAACATATATAGGTATATTCTCTGGAGTTTAACATTCTTGCTTTTTTTTTTTCATGAGATAGCTTCTGAAACAACAGTCCTTACTGTAAGAAATTAATGAACCAAAGCTGGATTTATTTTAGGAATCCTGTTCGTAAAAGGAAAGTAAAAAGACTAGTTAATATTCTTTTAAGAAGATGATTTTCCTTTACCCTGTTTACTTATGTGCAAATCACTGACCCACTTTTAACATGATGAGGATAATAGGTAGGTTTGGGTTGGTATCAAAATTAAAATCTAAAGTCTGCATCTAAATTATGAGTTGTTTGCTTGTGAGAAATTTCCTAACTGGGACGGCTTCCAAAAGCACTTTACTATAGCTTCATGGAATTTTCTCAACTGTTTTATTTGTTCCTTCTCCACACCTCTTCCCTCATGCATAGAGGCACATCTGTCTGTTTTCTGCCTTATCAAGCATGCATCTACATATGCGAGGAAAACTCCACTTCCTCGGCTAAAAACCTGTATCTGATTGTGGTAATAAAGCTCTACTTCCTCAGTTCAAAACATGCCATCAGACAAGACCAATTACTTCAAATGACTCATAGTAACAGGCAAAGCAAGAGTCGTCTTTTCAAAGCCTTTGAACTTCTCCTGCTTCAAAGGTGTACTAAAATGTGGTTATGAGGCGATTGTCTAAAATTGCCAAATTACCAGTTTCCAAGCTCTGATCTTCATTCTTTTGCATAACTAGACAAAGGAAATCAGTGAGATTACCTACCAGAAGGAAAAGAGACCAAAAAAAAAAAAAAAAAAAGGAGACAAAAAGTAACCATGACATAGGTGAAGCTGGAGGCAGTGATGCCTCTCAGGCAAAGGGCAGGAAAGGGCTTTAATTAACTGTTGATAGAAACAAGTTACTAAGTTAAGCAAGTAAATATTTTTCATTATCATTCTTCTTCAGAAAAACATATAAAAATATTACTGAGAATAATTAGCGAATATCTTTCTTAAAGAATCCATTGTCCAGAAGTTTTGCCTGATACTTTGAATTCTGGTGAAATATTTCCTGATATTCACATTTATATGTCTGAAATGTCAATAGTGGTAAAAGTAGTCAAAACTCATAATTTACTGCTAGCTATCTAAGGATTTGTGTGAACTGAATTTGTGTCCATACGGGCTCCTGTTTTTCCTCCAGGTGGGAATTTAGTTTGACTTTCTCAAGGGAAATATTTTCTATACGTTTACAGCCTTCACTACCATTCCTTTCAGTAGCATAAATGACTTTATTTTACTTCTTGTAAACATCTTTAAAAATGTCTACCTTCTTTATAAAACTTCTTCCTAAGCACAGTAGGGGCAGCTGAGCCTAATAGCTATGGGCAAGTTCTGTAGAGCAAGATGCCTCTGTTCAAATCTTGGTTCCATCTGTACATTCAGCTAGATGACTTTAGATGAGTTACTGACTTCCTGACTTAGTTTCTGCATCTGCAAAATGGGGATAATGCAATGGTACTTTCCCTAAGGGTTGTAATGAGCATGAAATATTTAAGAAGCATTTCAAACAGTACTTGGTACTTGTTAAGCCTTATATATGTTTTGTAAAATATAAAGTATATATGTTTAATTTACTTTTTAAACCTTGTATAAATTGAGAGCATAATGATTGTGCCTTTTAAAAGTGAGATAATCTGATGAGAAAAAAGTGCTGAGGACCATTGCCTGGTTAAGGAGAACTAGTTGGTAGTTGGAGCTAGTTAATTTCTCCTGTAATCTGTACCACACCTAGCCACAAATGCTTTCCCCCAGCAGAAAGTCCAAAGACACTACCGAATCCAGTGAACTAAGCCTTGTCTTCAAATATTTTTGCTTATTTTCTTAGTGTGTCATCCCCATTAAAATAAGGAGGAAAATTTTCCAACCCTTGAAAACATGCTTTTTCTTAGCAATAAATGAGCAATTTTGATGAGGTGATATTATTCACACTTTATAAATGCATAGCCGTCAGACATGGTACAACCACCAACTCTTAGACATTTAGACATTTAGATCACGAGAGACACTTTAGATTATTTAGTTCAAGTCTCTCACTTTACAGTAGAAAGAGGAAACTACAGTGAAACAGACAGATAGGCTTTCCAAGATCATAGTCAATTAGGCTTGGCTTTGAATCATACTGTTGGAGAGCTTACCTTTTGAAGTCAGGCAATGCTGAGTTCAGTTTCCAACTCTCCTACTTCTGTACCACTGAATGCATCTTAATCTTAGCTTCTTCAACCCTGCAAATATAGTGAGATGTTATTTGTAGATGAGCTAATAATTGTAAAGCAATTAATACATTGGCTGACAGCAAGCTCTCAATAAATCATACCTATTTTTATTGTTACTCTTATTATTTCCTTCTCTCCTGTCTTCCATCATAAAGCCAAATACCATATGTTAAAATAAATATTGGTCTCCTCCACGTGATTGTTGTCAAATCATACTCTCTCATTGGCTCCCCTTCACAGTTTATTCAGCACAAGATGGTTTGTAGATGCCTATAGTTGGCACCTTAGTTTGTGGGGCAAATGGTGACTAAGTCAAACTTTCACACACACACACACACACACATAGCACAGATCCTATAAACAAACTGATAGAGTCAAGGTTTGTCTCATCCACTTTGTGTCATCAAGCTATTGCACAGGAAATGGAGTGTATTTAATATTAGTGACTCTGTATGTGTCATTTAATCGTCTCTATTGATTGGATTTCGTGAGTGTGGGGCCTGAACAGAGCTTTGATTAGACTGTAAGGATTCTTGGCCATTTTCTTTTACTTGACACCGTATCAATGTACCTTCTGGTGTGATATCACTTTCATAATCAATATCTGAAAAAAACCCTTGTACATAGGCCTCCAGGAAGAGACGGTACTGCCTCTAAGTATCCTTAAACACAGATTAAACTCTCTCCAATTGAAAAAGGTTTACTGCATGTTTTAGAGCAGGATAGAGGAGAAAATAAGAACTGAAAGGGGTCTCCATAGACTTCTTGTATAATTTAAGCATCATTTTTTATTTAAAAGTGTCACATTCTCCCTTTTAATCTTGGCTCGCATTTGAGAATGGATCATTTCTATCAGTGAAATTTTACAGTTTCAATCTAGTGCTTTTTTTTCCTAGATGTAATAATAGTCTATAAATATATTATTTGGGCAAATTGATATCTTAGATAGACTATTCTTGCCCAAATTCATTTTGCATGGATTTTACTGCTGTGAAATGTCCACTGGGTCTCCCGGACTAATCTTCCACTGAAGCAAAGTTTATTTTTCTATTTGCCAAAGTTGTTCCATCACGAATTCACAGGGCCCAGGCTCCAGATTGAAATAACACAAACTAAGCAGCACTAAGCAGCAAATGTGTCTCTTTATACTAGGTTCATGGAGTTTGCGGTGGTATCATAATGCTGACTGGCAAAGGGGCTAGGATAAAATGCTTATTTATCTCTCCTCTAAAACATAGAATTTTCTCAGAGGTCAGCTCCTGTGATCTTCGTGGTCAGTGTTGAGTTGAGACTCCTGGGAGTAGATGAGGTGATCTGAATAATTTCAGACTATTTTAAGTAACAAAACCCAGCGGCTTGGAAATAACATATTCTATCATGAAAATGTAAATTTCCACTAAAATGAGTTACCTGGCATCAATGTACCCGGCATTATACCCTGAGATGGAAGTTTTCTGCCACGGAGTGATAGGGACAGATGGATAAAGAGAATGAACTCCTGTACTACCACTGTCTTTTTCTTTTTTTTAAACAATACCTCTCTGTCTGTAACTTTATCATCACCTCCTGCAGGTTCCTGTCTTGTGTTCTTCCTTTTGTCATATGTTTCTTTAAAGCAGCGCTTGGCAAACTAAAGACCCTGAGCCAAATCTGGCAGCTTGTTGTGTAAATAAAGTTTTATTGAAACTCAACCACACTCACTTGTTTAAGTCTTGTCTATGGCTGCTCTCCCATTGCACTGGCAGAGATAAATAGTTTCAGCAGAGACCATCTGGCCAGCAGAGTCTAAAACATTTGGTATCTGGTCCTTTGCAGAAAAAGTCTGTAAACCCCTGCATTAGAGCAACAAGTTTTCATTGTGAAAGGACAAGTATTATGTGGAACAAGTTGGAGGGAAATGCAATTCTTCCCCAAAATAACATCCTGTTCTCTGATAAAAATTGTGTTTTCTGTTTTTGTTAATTTTAATGGGGTGGCGGCTGCATGACACTGGAGCAACTGTGAGGAGATATCCCAAGTCCAAGGGCAGAGAAGCCCAGCAAATGGTAGGGGCTGGAGTGGCAGCTCCACAGCGCTGGAACAGCTGTGAGGGGATACCCCGCATCCAAGGACAAAAGAGAAGCTCCAGTAAGATGGTAGGAGGGGCAAAACTGTGTTTAGAACCAAACCCCATACCCACCAGAGATGCTCAGAGGGCTCAAATAAACCTTGTGAGCAGCAGGACCCAGGACTCCAGAGACTGAGCCAGAGCTGTGTTTCAGTGTCTCCTGCAGAGGTACAGATCAGCAGTTGCCTGCTGCAGGGGCAGGGGCTCTGGGTGCAGGAGACCTGGGTATGGCATAAGCCCTCTTGGAGAAGGTTGCCATTAACCCCACCATAGAGCTGCCAGAATTTACACAGGACTAGGGAAACAGATTCTTGGAGGGCACAAACAGTACTTTGTGCACATCAGAACCCAGGAGAAAGGAGAAGTGAACCCAAAAGAGACTGACTCAGACTTGCTTGTGAGTGTCCAGGAGTCTCCAGCAGAGTCGTGGGTTGGTGGTGGCCTGCTGCAGGGTTGGAGGCACTGAGTGTAGCAGTACATGCATGGGACCTTTCGAAGGAGGTCTCCATTATCTTCATTACCTCCACCATAGTTTAGATAAGTTCAGTTCAGTCCCTCAGTTGTGTCCGACTCTTTGCAACTCCATGGACTGCAGCATGACAACCTCCATACCCATCACCAACTTCCGGAGGTTATTCAAATTCATGTCCATTGAGTTGGTGATGCCATCCAACCATCTGATCCTCTGTAATCCCCTCCTCTTCCCATCTTCAATCTTTCCCAGCATCAGGGTCCTTTCCAATGAGTCAGTTCTTCGAATCAGGTGACCAAAGTATTGGAGTTTCAGCTTCAACATCAGTCCTTCCAAAGAATATTCAGGACTGATTTCCTTTAGGATGGACTGGTTGGATCTCCTTGCAGTCCAAGGGACTCTCAAGTCTTTTCCAACACCACAGTTCAAAAGCATCAATTCATCAGTGCTCAGCCTTGTTTATAGTCCAACTCTCACATCCATACATGACTATTGGAAAAACCATAGCCTTGACTAGACAGAACTTTGTTGGCAATGTCTCTGCTTTTTAATATGCTGTCTAGGTTAGTCATAATTTCTCTTCCAAGAAGCAAGCGTCTTTTAATTTTATGGCTGCAGTCGCCATCTGCAGTGATTTTGGAGTCCCCAAAAGTAAAGTCTGTGACCGTTTCCACTGTTCCCCATCTATTTGTCATGAAGTGATGGGACCAGATGCCATAATCTTAGTTTTCTGAATGTTGAGTTTTAAGCCAACTTTTTCATTCTCCTCTTTCACTTTCATCAAGAGGCTCTTTAGTTCTTCACTTTCTGCCATAAGGGTGGTGTCATCTGCATATCTGAAGTTATTGATATTTCTTCTAGCAATCTTGATTCCAGCTTGTGCTTCATCCAGCCCAGTGTTTCTCATAATGTACTCTAACTTTTTCATTCTCCTCTTTCACTTTCATCAAGAGGCTCTTTAGTTCTTCACTTTCTGCCATAAGGGTGGTGTCATCTGCATATCTGAAGTTATTGATATTTCTTCTAGCAATCTTGATTCCAGCTTGTGCTTCATCCAGCCCAGTGTTTCTCATAATGTACTCTGCATATACAGGGTGACAATATACAGCCTTGACTTCTCCTTTTCCATCATAGTTTGGCTGCAGGTAAACAACAGGGAGGGAACACAGCCCCACCCATCAACAGAAAATTGGATTAAAGATTTACTGAGCATGTCCCTGCCCATCAGAAGAAGACCCAGTTTCCCCTTCAGTCAGTCTCTCCCATCAGGAAGCTTCCATAAGCGTCTTATCCTTCTCCATCAGAGGGCAGACAGACTGAAAACCACAATCACAGAAAACTAACCAATCTGATCNCAACAGAAAATTGGATTAAAGATTTACTGAGCATGTCCCTGCCCATCAGAAGAAGACCCAGTTTCCCCTTCAGTCAGTCTCTCCCATCAGGAAGCTTCCATAAGCGTCTTATCCTTCTCCATCAGAGGGCAGACAGACTGAAAACCACAATCACAGAAAACTAACCAATCTGATCATATGGACCACAGCATTGTCTAACTCCGGAGCTATGCATTATAGGGCCACCCAAGATGGACGGGTCATGGTGGAGAGTTCTGACAAAACCTGGTCCACTGGGGAAGGGAACGGCATACCACTTCAGCATTCTTGCCTTGGGAACCCCATGAGAAGTATGAAAAGGCAAAAAGATAGGACACTGAAAGATGAAATCCCCAGGTCAGTAGGTATTCAATATGCTACTGGAGATCAGTGAAGAACTAACTCCAAAAAGAATGGAGAGATGGAACCCAAGCAAAAACAACACCCTGTTGTGGATGTGACTCGTGATGGCAGTGAAGTCCAATGCTGTAAAGAGAAATATTGCATAGGAACCTGGAATGTTAGGCCCATGAATCAAGGCAAATCGGAAGTGGTCAAATAGGAGGTGGCAAGAGTGAACATCAACATTTTAGTAATCAGTGAACTAAAATGGACTGGAATGGGGTGAATTTAACTCAGATGACCATTATCTCCATTATTGTGGGCAAGAATCCCTTAGAAGAAATGGAGTAGCCATCATAGTCAACAAAAGATTCCAAAATGCAGTACTTGGATGTAATGTCAAAAATGACAGGATGATCTCTGTTTGTTTCCAAGGCAAACCATTCAGTATCACAGTAATCCAAGTCTAGGCCCCGACCAGTAATGCTGAAGAAGCTGAAGTTGAAGGGTTCTATGAATACCTACAAGATCTTCCAGAGCTAACACCCCAAAAGAGATGTCCTTTTCATTATAGGGGGCTGGAATGCAAAAGTATGAAGTCAAGAAATACCTGGAGTAACAGGCAAATTTGGCCTTGGAGTATAGAATGAAGCAGGACAAAGGCAAATAGAGTTCTGCCAAGAGAATGCACTGGTCATAGCAAACACCCTCTTCCAACAACACAAGAGAAGACTCTACACATGGATATCACCAGATAGTCAATACCAAATTCAGATTGATTACATTCTTTGCAGCCAAAGATGGAGAGGCTTTATACAGTCAGCAAAAACAAGACCAAGAGCTGACTGTGGCTCAGATCATGAACTTCTTATTGCTGAATTCAGGCTTAAATTCAAGAAAGTGGGGAAAACCACTAGACCATTGAGGTATGATCTAATTCAAATCCCTTATGATTATACAGTGGAAGTGAGAAATAGACTCAAGGTATTAAATCTGATAGAGTGCCTGAAGAACTATGGATGGAGGTTCATGACATTGTATAGAAGGCAGGGATCAAGACCATCCCCAAGAAAAAAAAATGCAAAAAAGGCAAAATGGTTGTCTGAGGGGGCCTTACAAATAGCTGAGAAAAGAAGAAATGTGAAAGGCAAAGGAGAAAAGGAAAGATATATCCATCTGAATGCAGAGTTCTGAAGAACAACAAGGAGAGAGAAGAAAGTCTTTCTACGTAATCAATGCAAAGAAATAGAGGAAATAACCTAATGGGAAAGACTAGAGATATCTTAAAAAAAAAATTAGAGATACCAAGGGAACATTTCATGCAAAGATGGGCACAAAAAGAACAGAAACAGTATAGACCTAACAGAAGCAGACAATATTAAGAAGAGGTAGTAAGAATACAAAGAACTATACAAAAAAGATCTTAACCTCCCAGATAACCAAGATGGTGTGATCATTCACCTAGAGCCAGACATCCTGGAATGTGAAGTCAAGTGGGCCTTAGGAAGCATCACAATAAACAAAGCTAGAGGAGGTGATGGAATTCCAGTTGAGCTATTTCCAATCCTAAAAGATGATGCTATGAAAATGCTGCACTCAATATGCCAGCAAACTTGAAAAATTATCAGTGGCCACAGGACTGGAAAAGGTCAGTTTTCATTCCAACCTCAAAGAATAGCAATGTCAAAGAATGTTCAACCTACCCCACAATTGCTCTCATCTCTTACACAAGAAAGTAATGCTCAAAATTCTGCAAGCTAGGCTTCAATAGTACATGAACCAAGAATTTCTAGATGTTCAAGCTAGATTTCAAAAAGGCAGAGGAGCCAGAGATCAAATTGCCAACATCTGTTGGATTTTAGAAAAAGCAAGAGAGTTCCAGAAAAACATCTACTTCTGCTTCATTGTCTACACTAAAGTCTTTGATTATGTGGATCACAATAAACTGGATAATTCTTAAAGAGATGGGAATACCACACCACTTCACCTGCCTCCTGAGAAATCTATATGCAGGTCAAGAAGCAACAGTTAGAACTGGAAATGGAACAACAGACTGGCTCCAAATTGGGAAGGAGTACATCAAGGTTGTATATTATCACCCCACTTATTTAACTTATATGCAAATTACATCATGCAAAATGCCAGGCTGGGATGAAGCACAAGCTATAATCAAAATTGCTGTGTGAAATATCAATAATCTCAGATATGCAGATGACACCAACCTTATGGCAGAAAGCAAAGAGGAACTAAAGAGCCTCTTGATGAAAGTGAAAGAGGAGGGTGAAAAAAAAAAAAAAAAAAAAACTGGCTTA
>SJYX01023540.1:0-16593 GCA_006410675.1 Oreotragus oreotragus | reverse complement strand
TGGTTTTTCCAGTGGTCATGTATGGATGTGAGAGTTGGACTGTGAACAAGTTGAGTCCCGAAGAATTGATGCTTTTGAACTGTGGTGTTGGAGAAGACTCTTGAGAGTCCCTTGGACTGCAAGGAGATCCAACCAGTCCATTCTAAAGGAGATCAGCCCTGGGATTTCTTTGGAAGGAATGATACTAAAGCTGAAACTCCAGTACTTTGGCCACCTCATGCGAAGAATTGACTCATTGGAAAAGACTTTGATGCTGGGAGGGATTGGGAGCAGGAGGAGAAGGGGACGACCGAGGATGAGATGGCTGGATGGCATCACGGACTCGATGGATGTGAGTCTGAGTGAACTCCGGGAGTGGGTGATAGACAGGGAGGCCTGACATCCTGTGATTCATTGGGTTGCAAAGAGTTGGACACGACTGACTGACTGAACCGAACTGAACTGAACTTGTACTAAGAAAATGAAAACCTAAAGGAAACATTTTATCAATATTACTATTTAAAATTCTAATTATTTAGAATTGTAAGAAGAAAAACACTCTAAAAAATTGTATTGTGCTCTCCTGTCTTGAAACACAGTGGTAAAATAAAGCTGAAAACTCAAACAGTAAGGAGGGTAAAGCAAAGAAAGGATAATGCCAAGGGCAAGGTTAAGAAGGATAACCATAGGACCGAAATGCCCAAGAGAGGGAAACCCACTACAGCTGAAATCCTATCTTACTCAGGGGCTTCCCTGGTGGCTCAGACAGTAAAGAAGCTACCTGCAAGGCAGGAGACCTGGGTTCAATCCTTGGGAAGAAAAGATCCCCTGGTGAAGGGAATGGTTATCCAATCCAGTCTTCTTATTAGAGAATTCCATGGACGGAGGAACCTGGAAATCAGTCCTGAATATTCATTGGAAGGACTGGTGCTGAAGCTGAAACTCCAAACTTTGGCCACCTGATGTGAAGAACTGACTCATTAGAAAAGACCCTGATGCTGAGAAATATTGAAGTCAGGAGGAGAAGGGGATGACAGAGGATGAGATGGTTGGATGACACCACCGACTCAATGGACATGAGTTTGAGTAAACTCTGGGAGTTGGTGATGAACAGGGAGGCCTACAGCTTGCTGCAGTCCATGGGTCACAAAAAGTCAGACAGGACTGAGTGACTGAACTGAACTGATGTTGAACACAAGAAATTTGTAGTTGCCATCTCCACCAAAGTTGGTGTGAAAATCCCCAAACATTGCATTAATGCCTGCTTCAAGATGAACCTGCAGAAGCCCATGGTGAGATTCTTGACACAGAGAAACAAATACCAGATTAGAGGGCAGTGCAGTATCCATCAGAAAGCTCTGGGCTCTCCAAGTATGCCAATAATCATAGTGATTCTGAGGTCCATGATTATCTGCGATCAGTGTTCTCACAAATGGAGATTATCCTCACAAATTGGTGCTCTGAATTTTCAGCAAGGAATGCTAATTAAAATAACTGAAACGTTAAAAACATAGTATTGCTTGAAAAGTCATTCATACCAGCATATGTTTTCAGCTCAGTTCTTTTTTTCTTGAGATATTGGTACATGGAGAGAGCGAATATTTTTTGACCAAAGGTAAAATTTTCATGATAGCCAATTCTTCAAAATATTTTATTTTAAAATTAGACATTTTTGTCATTGACAAATTTGATTCCATATGCAGATTGCAATTATGAAAAAGTGAAGTAATTATTCAATACAAATAATAACTTAGTATCATTTTTCCCAGGAATAAAAATGAGGTTTTTTTAAAGTACAATACCATCTCATTAAAGTCATAATGCTATTGATATACATGAATTTTTCAGTGAGCCTGGATTTATTTTTTATGTATCATATATCAGATAATCCGAATGTAATGGTTCACAATTTCAAAAGACATTGATTTTATTTGTAGAAATAAAAATAGACAATTAGTAGATAAAATATATATGCTCCATATATAAGAAGATTTATGTTATTTAATAAATAGCAACACATATTGTTTTCCCCTTATTTGGGGGAAACATTTAGATTCCATAGAACAAATTACAATGCTTGACAAAGGGAGTAATGCCCAGCTAATGGAGGACTCTGAGAGAGTAAGACCTGCCTGGTGTTTCGGAAAGTATTGGAGCTAGCATAGGTTTAGTTTATTAGTGTTTCAGTTTTGAAAATCAACAACCCAGTATGAAACTTACAGGAAAATTGATAACCAACTACCCTCAAAAACATCCATTGAGATATTTTGCAGCACTTAGGATTCATCCAAGTATAGCATTTGTAATATGGGAAAATAGCCTTCCATAATAACCCTTCCTTTAAAATGGTGGCAATTGCCAAGGGCCTAATATAATATGGCAAAAAGTGCCTGTGTTTTTCAATCAAGAGCTGATTTAATCTTATAAAAACTATAGTGGTTTTATTGAACTCCTATCTAGTCTCTATTGGTCTAGTCATGTAGATAGAAATTCACTTCCCCTTTTGGTTTTTTCACTTAAGATGTTTTGGAAAAGGAAATGAAAATTACCAAGATAATGTAGTTGATTGTAAGGACAAGAAAGCTTTGAAGCTGAAGTAGTTTAGTTGGGGAGTGTCAGTGAGGCTTCCATGGAGTGCTTAGGTGTTTCCTGCCAGTTGGAATGGGGCACTCTTCTTGAAGGATAGGAAAACAGTGTTTGTTTCACATTATCTTTAACACGTCCAGCAAGCAATCCTTTGGACTCTATTGCATAATTCATCTAGCACCACTGTCTCACATAACAGTTGTTGTACACATCTATTGAGAGACTGACAAGTGAATCAATTTTAAAAGTAGAAATAAGTAACTTTGATGAACATTTACATTCTCAAATGAAAGAGAAAGCATTAAAGATTATTCATGATGCACACATCACTGAAAAATTTTGGAGATATAGAGAAAAGTGAATTATAGACATTGAATCCTAAAAGGCAGGGTGAGTTTTTGATTCTCCACTAGAGTATTCCTTAGTTATCTCTTTGTGCAATAAGAGGGACATGAAGAATGATTAATTAATAGGAAACATTGTGGTGAACTTAGATGACTTTGCACACAACATTTCAATCTCCAGTGTTGCCTCACTAACCTCCCAACTTCAGTCACAAAACTGGCTTGGTGGAACAAATCTAGCTCTTTGGTAGAAAAAAAAAATACGATGTCTTAGCATTAAATAAATATTATTTTTATTTAAAACATGCAGTCCTTGTAGCTAGGCTCAAGATTTCCTGAAATTAAGTCCATGTCTGACATTCCATTTTTTTAGGAACACATCTTAAAAGAATACCCAGCGCCATTGCCCCTTTGTCACTGATCTTTCTCTCCCTGGTACAATTTTTCTTAGTGGTTCAAGACTTCTTTTTGAATATTAGTGCTTGTGATTGGATTCCTGCTACTTATTCCTGGATCTAATGGTCCTGACAAGGTCCTTGCTTGGAATTTTGTCTATTTTATGGGAAATTCATTACTGTTTATCACTGAATAACCCAGACACAATTAGCCACCTAAAGTTTATCTATTGAATACTCAATATATTTTAGTAGCTGTGTTATATGTAGAGATACAGTAGTAAATAGAACAACATGTTATCTATCTCCCTGAGATTTACAAGCTAGTGAAAAAGCTGGCACTGCACATGTATTCAGAATGGTGATGGATGCTGCAAAGGGCCATGACAAAAACCTATGGACGTGTGCATCCAGGTATCTCGTTTGGTCTGGACGATCCAGGTATGGCTTCTCACGAAAGCATGTTTGAACCGTGACCAGAAAAGAATTAGCAAAGTGAACATGAAGAGGAGAATATTTATGCAGAAGGAAAGATGCATATAAAGACCTAGTAGCATAAACAGATGGCAGTTGACAAGAACTTACCGATAGTGATGTTAAGCAAACAGGAAAATTGACAGAAATAACTATTTCCGGTCATATCTTCATTTGGAATAAAATGTTCACATTTAGGGTGAATATTTGTTTCTAAATTTATTCTTAATGTATCACTTTTAAAAAGTTAATAATATTATTAAGATGTTGGGCTCAATTGCATAATACTGTTTGGACATTTTTTATTGTGATATTTATATCACAATATATATATATATATTGTGATATAAATAATATATATATATAATATATATATAATATATATATATAATACACATTATGGGGGACAACAATTTGACTCAATTATTATTAGTCTTGACAGCCCAGCTCAATTCCTGGGTTGGGAGGATCCACTAGAGAAGGGATAGGCTATCTACTCCCACTTTTCTTGGGGTACCCTTTTGGCTCAGCTGGTAAAGAATCTGCCTGCAATGCAGGACACCTGGGTTGGATCCCTGGGTTGGGAAGATCCCCTGGAGAAGGGAAAGGTATTCTGGCCTGGAGAATTCCATGGACTACAGTCCATGGGGTCGCAAAGAGTTGGACATGACTGAGCGAAATTCACTCACTTGTTCAGAATCAAGTGCATACTGTCACTCTGTGCTTATGCATTTAAGTTCTCCAAATCATCAGAAAAATTGGTGTGAGAGACAATTGTGGAGTTGCTGTTTCAAGTCTTCTCCATAATGACTCAGGATGGGACAAAGAATGCTGTCTGATGCAAATAAGAGCTGCAGAGCAATGTTGTAATTCAGATTGCTAACGTGGACAGAAATAGTTGGTGTAGACTGGAAGAGGAGTCAGCTTAAGGAGGGGGAGTTAAGTTTGTCTCTGCCCAAAGCCCTGCTCTCATCTTGAAGATTTCAAGGCAATTTAATAGTGTGATCTTTTTAGTAAGGCACGGATTTATCCCATATTTGAATAGACCCAACTTAAGTCTTTTGCTAATCAAAAGACTGAAGAGTGAGCTCAAGTATCAAATTTAGGAACATTTGAGAATGCACCAGAGCTTTTTCACAAACCTGAATTGATCTGGGCCTGCTTGGTTTTACCTTAGGCTATTTTTATGAAAAGGTTTCATATCTGAGAGAAACAGAGATACAACTTCAAACCTTGAAGGGGTAGCAAGGATAGGTATTAGGCAGCTTCTAAAATGCCACCCCCACCCCCCCACTGATCCCAGTGTCCTGTTGTGAATGCACTTTGGTAATGAACTCCCTCTGAGTGTGCGTGTGTATGGCTATACCTAGCAAATCATTTCTAACAAAAGAATATTGTAAGAAGGTTGACATGTTCTTATAAGACTAAACATTTAAATATCTTGAAGTTGTAGCACTAGGCATTTATCCAAGTGAAATGAGAACTATGATCATGCAAAAATCTGTACACAGATGTTTGTAACAGCTTTAGTCATAATAGTAAAAAGACTGACATTAGCCTAGATGTCTTCAACAGGTTGATGATTAAACAATGTCATTTACCTACCCTGGAATAAAAGTCAGGAATAAACAGGGACAGCAACTATTGATACATACTACTTAACTAATCTCCAGAGAATTTTGTTGAGTGAAAAAAGTCAACCCCAAAAGGCTGCATATTGAATGATTTGATTTCTATAACAATTTTGAAATGACACAATTACAGAAATGGAGAATGGGATAGTGGGTTTCAGAGGTTAAGGGCAGAATAGAAAGGGAAGAAAAGAGCAAGATAAAAAATAAGTGTGTAGGTTAAACTGTTCAATATCTTGCTATGGTGGTGGCTACACAAACATAAACATGTGATAAAATTGTGTGGAATTAACTACATATGCCCCTTTTATGGATCACTGCCTTGTCGTAGTGAAGCTATGAGCCATGACATGTAGGGCCACCCAAGACAGATGGGTCATAGTGGAGAGTTCTGACAAAACATGATCCACTGGAGGAGGGAATGGCAAACCATTTCAGTATATTAGCTGTGAGAACACCATGAACTGTATAAAAAGGCAAAAATATATGACATCAAAATATGAGCTTCTCAGGTGGGAAGGTGTCCAGTATGCCGGTGGGGATGAGTGGAGGAAACTACTAATAGCTTCAGAAAGAATAAAGCAGCTGGGCCAAAGTGGAAATGACCTTCAGTTGTGGATGTATGCCAGCAAATTTGGAAACTCAGCAGTGGCCACAGGACTGGAAAAGGTCAGTTTTCATTCCAATCCCAAAGGAAGGCAATGCCAAAGAATGCTCAAACTACTGCACAACTGCACCCATCTCACACGCTAGTAAAGTAATGCTTAAAATTCTCCAAGCCAGGCTTCAGCAATACGTGGACCGTGAACTTCCAGATCTTCAAGCTAGTTTTAGAAAAGGCAGAGGAAGCAGAGATCAAATTGCCAACATCCACTGGATCATGGAAAAAGCAAGAAGTTCCAGAAAAACATCTATTTCTGCTTTATTGACTATGCCAAAGACTTTGACTGTGTGGATCACAATAAACTGTGGAAAATTCTGAAAGAGATGGGAATACCAGACCACCTGACCTGCCTTTTGAGAAATCTGTATGCAGGTCAGGAAGCAACAGTTAGAACTGAACATGGAACAACAGACTGGTTCCAAATAGGAAAAGGAGTATGTTAAGGCTGTATACTGTCACCCTGCTTATTTAACTTATATGCAGAGTACATCATGAGAAATGCTGGGCTGGAGAAAGCACAAGCTGGAGTCAAGATTGCTGGGAGAAATATCAATATTCTCAGATATGCAGATGATACCACCCTTATGGCAGAAAGTGAAGTGGAACTAAAGAGCCTCTTGATGAAAGTGAAAGAGGAGAGTGAAAAAGTTGGCTTAAAGCTCAACATTTAGAAAACGAAGATCATGGCATCCAGTCCCATTACTTCATGGCAAATAGATAGGGAAACAGTGGAAATTGTGGCTGACTTTATTTTTCTGGGCTCCAAAATCACTGCAGATGGTGATTGCAGGAATGAAATTAAAAGATGCTTACTCCTTGGAAGGAAATTTTTGACCAACCTGCTGCTGCTAAGTCGCTTCAGTCGTGTCTGACTCTGTGCGACCCCATGGACTGCAGCCTACCAGGCTCCTCTGTCCATGCCATTTTCCAGGCAAAAGTACTGGAGTGGGGTGCCATTGCCTTCTCCATGACCAACCTAGACAGCATATTATAAAGCAGAGATATTACTTTGTCAACAAAGGTCCTTCTAGTCAAGGCTATGGCTTTTCAGTGGTCATGTATGGATATGAGAGTTGGACTATAAAGAAAGCTGAGCACCGAAGAATTGATGCTTTTGAATTGTGGTGTTGGAGAAGACTCTTGAGAGTCCCTTGGACTGCAAGGAGACTCAACCAGTCCATCCTAAAGGAGATCAGTCCTGGGTGTTCATTTGAAGGACTGATGTTGAAGCTGAAACTCCAATACTTTGGCCACCTGATGTGACTCATTTGAAAAGACCCTGATGCTGGGAAAGATTGAGGGCAGGAGGAAAAGGGGACAATAGAGAATGAGTCAGTTGGATTGTATCACCAACTCGATGGACATGGGTTTGGGTGGACTCCAGGATTTGGTGATGGACAGGGAGGCCTGGTGTGCTGCGGTTCATGGAGTCGCAAAGAGTTGGACATGACTGAGCGACTGCACTGAACTGAACTGTGGATGTATCTGGTGATGAAAATAAACTCTGATGCTGTAAAGAACAGTATTGCCTAGAAACCTAGAATGTTAGGTCCATGAATCAAAGTAAATTGGTTGTGGTCAAACAGGAGACGGCAAGATGAGTAAACATTGACATCTTAGGAGTCAGTGAACTAATATGGACAGGAATTGGTGAACCAAATTCAGATGATCATTACACCTACTACTGTGGGCAAGAATCCCATAAAAGAAATGGATTAGCCCTCATAATAAAAAAAAGAGTCTGAAATGCAATACTTAGGTGCAATCTTAAAATCGACAGAGTGATCTCAATTTGCTTCCAAGGCAAACTATTCAAGATCCTAGTAATCTAAGTTTATGACCCAAACATTAATGCCAAAGAAGTTGATCAGTTCTATGAAAACCTATAAGACCTTTTAGCTGCTGCTGCTACTAAGTCACTTCAGTTGTGTCCAACTCTTAGCGATCCCGTGGACTGCAGCCTACCAGGCTCCTCTGTCCATGGGATTTTCCAGGCAAGAGTACTGGAGTGGGTTGCCATTTCCTTCTCTGAAGACCTCTTAGAACTAACACCAAAAAAAGATGTCCTATTCATCATAGGGGATTGGGATGCAAAAGTAGAAAGTCAAGAGATACCTAGTGTAACAGGCAAGTTTGGCCTTGGATTACAAAATGAAGCCGGGCAAAGGCTAACAGAATTCTGCCAAGAGAATGCACTGGTCACAGCAAATACCTTTTTCAACAACACGAGAGATGACTTTACACATGGACATCACCAAATGGTCAATACTGAAATCAGATTGATTACATTCTTTGTAGTTGAAGGTGGAAAAGCTGCATATAGTCAGCAAAAACAAGATCCAGGGTTGACTGTGGCTCAGATCATCAGCTCCTCATAGTTAAATTCAGGCTTAAACTAAAGAAAGCAGGGGAAACCACTACGTCAGCAAGATACTACTTAAATGCCCTATGAATACAGTTCAGGTGATTAATAGATTCAAGGGATTAGATCTAGTAAACAGAATGCCTGAAGAACTATGGATAGAGTTCAGTAATATTGTACAGGAGGCAGTGAATAAAACTATTCCAAACAAAAATGCAAGAAGGTGAAGTGGTTGTCTTAAGAGGCTTCAGAAATAACTGAGGAAAGAAGAGATGCCCAAGATGAAGCTCCCCTAATTTGGCCACCTGAGGAGAACAGCTGACTGACTGGAAAAGACCCTGCTGCTGGGAAAGATTGAAGCAGAAGGAGAAGAGGACCACAGAGGATGAGATGGTTGGATGGCGTCACTGATTCAATGGATATGGAAATGGACAAACTCTGGGAGATGGTAAGGGACTGGGAAGCCTGGAGTGCTGCAGTCCATGGGGTCGCGGAGAGTCAGACACGACTTGGCAACTGAACAACAACAACTACAAATGCGCCAAAGGACAAGTGCAACTGGAGACATCTGAATAAAGTTTATGGGTTACGTCAATGTCAATATCCAGAACGTTATATCTTACTGTAGTTTTGAAAGATGTTACCACTGGGTGAATCTGGACAAAGGGCACATAGACTCTTTGTATAATTTCTTAACAACTGCACGTAATTCTACAATTATTTCAGTGAACAAATTCTATAAAAGACTAATGGGATGTCACTTGTGAAATGAGCTTACAAGAAGACCTGACCTCTCTCTCTCTGTTTCTTGGTCTCTCTCCCTCTCTCTGTCTCTTTTAAACCTTGCTCTGAGGGACACTAGCTGCTGCTGGGTTGTGAGTAGCCTTATAGAAAGTCCCACATATCAAAAATTGATGTCTCCAGGCAATAGCAAGCAAGAGCCTGAATCTCACAAATTGTTGTGAGTCCCTTAGAAATGGATCTTCAGAGATCTTCTCACAGCTACCTGAGTGGCTTGACAGCAGATGTCCCCTACTCTCATCAAGTCTTGGGGTAACTATAGCACGTGCTTATGCCTCAGTGCAGAGGCACCCAGATAAGCCAAGCAGGATTCATGACCATAGAAACTGTGAGATGACAAACACCTGCTGTTGCATTGCTTACAATAGCCAAGACATGGAAGCAACCTAAATGTCCATCAACAGGTGCATGGATAAAGAATATGTGAGACACACACACACATATACACACACACTGAAGTACTTTTCAGTCATATAAATGAATGAAACTTTTTCATTTGCAACATGTGTGGACTTGGAGGGCATATTCTAGAGTGAAATAAGTTAGAGAGACAGATAAAGATAAATACTGCATGATATCACCTATATATGGATTCTAAAACATACAACAAACTAGTGAATAAAAAAAAGGCAGCAGACTTACAAATATCGAGAAGAAACGTGGTGCCAGTGGGAGGAGGGTAAGGGAGATGGGCAGCATAATGTAGGAGATAAAAAGGCACAAACTGTTAGGCATAAAATAAGCTACAAGGATATATTGTATAACACAAGGAAAAAAGTATTTTATAATTATTTGTAAGTGGAGTATAACTGCTATAAACTGTGTATCACCATATTGTATACCTGTTAACATGTTTTATAGCAACTATACTTCAATTTGAAAAGAGCAAACTAGGAAAAAACTGGACATCTGTTGCTTTAAGCTGCAGAATTTGGGGATAATTTGTTAGGCAGCAGTAGATAAATAAGGGAAGAATCATATATCTGACAATGATAGATCCTAAACATTTTCCTCATTAGTTTCTCATAGTGTCTGATGGGATGGCAGTGCCCTACTCTCTGTCTTTCTTTCATCCTTTTTACAAAAACAAGCAAACAAACAAGCTTTAGCCCCATAGAATGTGTCAGTCCTCTCCAGCCCTACCCCAGCCTCCTCTTAGCTTGCAAGGGTAGCAGGAATGAATCCCTTGTTCTCTGGCTTTTGCTGGGTTGAACCAATGAGAAAGCACCTCAGGAGACCAGCGGGCAGGAGAGAAGTTATGTTTGTCTTTTCTGGCTCCCTCCCTGTAAGGTCACCCTGTTAAGCCTTATCCATTGAAGGAAGTTTCTCCCTGTCTTAAAGCAGCCTGAGGTCCTGATCTCTGGACTCTTCCTTTCAGGTCCAGGGGTGAATATCACCCCTGAGGCTGTTAACACTGTTTTCTTGTATCTATTCTTTGTGGTTGCCCTACATTCCACCACATCTTGGCACATAGTTCTTTGCAAACTATCCCCCTTTGATGATGAGATGTATTCTTTGTGAGATTGCAGTGGTTTTTCCATCTTATTTCCCTTTCGCTTCCCTTTCTCTACCTTTGGCTTCTTTCCCTTTCTTTTCTTCCTGAATTTACCTTGATGTTCTTTCTAATGTTAATCCATTTGACCTTTCCGATTTTCCACAAAGATTATTACTTAGAAGGCAGAAACTGCCAAACAGTTGCAAAGGTGTTGATTATTTTAGTTTAGGGTTACCTTTTAAAGTTGTGCAGCTTTTGTGTGGCAGAACAATCTCCAGGCAGAGGAAGCAAAGTAGGATTGAAAGCCATACTAGACCATGTTCCACCCACCAGACTGTGGAGCAGGACATGCCCTGACTCAAGAACATGTCACATCTATTTCTTATAAAGGCACCTTTACTGGCCAAGTTGTACTCCCAGAGAGGTCTCTCTGCTGTCCAAAGAAGATTCTCTTTCTAAATGACACCAAAGACAGTCTACTTTCTGAATCTCTGTTTTGTCTCTGTCACATTGAAATAATAATAATTTAAAATATCCTGAAAATGTGAAAGAAGCGTTTGTGAATCAGGGTGTGTAATTTTTAGTAATAGGAAGCTAAAAAGGACATTTGTCGTTTGCTTAGGTACACATTTTAAAAAAGCTAAAAAGGACATTTGTACTCTGTTTAGGTAAAGATAACTACTGTGTTTCCTTTTAGTTGGCAAGTTTTCTTTCATTTGTAATACTTCTATTTTCATCATCTTTCAGATTTCTGTAGCCTATTGAATGGCGACCAACACAATTGGCCTTCAGTGAAAACATGAAATTAAGCCGTAATGTAAGATATTTTTAAAGTTACTTTGGCACGTCAGTTTCACCAAAGCCCAGTGTGTTTAGAGATCCTCTCAGCTGAATAATGCACCCTCACAATTTATCAGCTGAACAAAATTTAAATGCAAGTGACAAATACACACACGAGCTGGGCATGCACATGGAATATCATCTTTGAAAAGTGTCAGGGAGTGTGGATAAAAGCTGATCTGTGAAGTCTCCAGAAACATCTCTCACTCACTCACCCATTCATTCACAGCACAATCTCTTTGACTATCTTAGAGGACGCTTTGTTTTGAGGTTTTCAAGGCTGCATGCTTTTCTAGTTTTTTCCTGCTCCGGGTCTGCAGTGCAGGGAATGACAGCCATTCTCTGGGAAACTTGTTTCCAAGGTGCCTCTAAATTTGCCCTGTGACATGGTTTTCTTGGTAGAGCCTAACCAAAAAGTACTGTAGAGGTTCTAGGCAATGATTTAATTTAGTGTGACTGTGATGTTTAAAATGGGTCTGTATCAGCTTCCTTTGAGTTTAAAATATGACAGTTTTATTTCTACTGAATATTGTTTAAACATTTAATTTCTTAAAGCTCTAAATGTTGGATGTATTCTTATTAAAACTACACTTTCATATCAGTTCTATTGATAAATATTTTATAAAAATAATGAGATTGGGAAAGATCATTTTAACCTATGATGTGTATTATTTGAAATATTTGATTTGTAAAGTAGGTAATGAGAATATCATTTTATATTTTAAAACAAAGCATTACTTGAATTTAAATGATACTTTTTTACCAAAAATACATAAATGTAAATTGGAAATGGGGCAATCATTAAGACAAAGATGTTTCTCAAACCTAAAATAAAGTTCCTTCAAAATATGTGATTTTATTTTTCTAAAGAAACATATTATCTCCAGTAAGTATCTAGCCTTTCTAAATAAAATAATTTAGTGACAGAAAAACATTTTGTGCATAGAGGTTTCAAGATTTTTATGAACATTTATTTATAAATATATGCAAGGATTCTTTTTTCTATACTTTCTCCTTGTTGGCCAGTTGCAAACTGATCACTTACAATTGTACTTGAGTGCTTAGTGACCAGAAAATTTACAAATGCTGCTGCTGCCAGAGAAACTGAAAGTGCACAAGCAGATTGAAGGAAATACTACAGGCAAAAATTAGGCATCATTAGTTGCCCCTGCTAATATTGCAGAAAATTGGAATGCTTGCCTCACTGAGAATTGGAAAACATTCTGAAGTTTATTTAGAACAACTAAAAAGATTTTTATGTATCCCATAGATATCATGATTTTGTGACATTTTGTTGTTATAGTTTGTAGCTACATTTTAAAAATTTATTTGCACTAAACAGATCAGAGATACTTTTTTAAAATTCTAAATATTTTATTTGTACTTTATGAGCATACATTTAAAATTTTACATACAGACAAAAGTTTTAGGACATAAATGCTGGAATTTATGACTATTTCTATTTCCACTAGATTTTACTAATACAGTGGTCATGTTGACATTCTAGGCTGTTAAAAAATTATGTCACATTTAAGATCTTTCTTCTGAAATTTTCCTTACTAAATCATCAATAAATCATTAGGCAGTTAAGAGTTTCTTAGTAGATTGACTAAATTTACTATTACATAAGATTCAGGTGGAAAACATTTATTGAAAAAATACTATGTTTAATAGCATAATTTTAGGTGTTACAAAGAATTCAAAAATAAAATATATTATCCAGTGAGGGAGACATACATACTGATAACCAAAATACCAATCAGAACATTTTAAATATTCTGATGGAGGTACACACATGCTGGCAACATTAAGAGAATTAGTATTTTGTGTTGCTTCATATAAATTCTTTGTAAGCTACTTTTTTTTTTTTTTTTTGCTATGTGATGACTTCCGTCTGTCTCACACCTCCCTTATTTTTTCCATATTTGAGAATGAACAAAAGACAGAGAGAGGAATGAGTATTGTGAGACAAAATAAAGTTCTTTAGAAGAATGTTTGTGTGTGTGCGTGCGCGTGTGTGTGTGTGCACATGCACTGTTGTATTTTTTGGGGAGACCATAGACAATTCCTCTTAAACACTTTTTTTTTCCTCTTGTGCCACTAATGGCTATATACTTTTCTTGATATTTTCAGTGTTTATGCTTACCGATGACCTTACTGTCAATATCTCTGTCAAGTACATTTCCTCAACACCTGTTATAAAACGCTACAGGCTTCCATGCACATGTGACACCATATTGGAATGATCCAGTTCATTTGACATAATGCAAATAGGTAGAATACATGTTGCCTAACATATTTAAGCACCATTATATTTTGATCAAGGGAGACTTTGGGAAGATTTTGGATGGCATAACAGATAAAGATTCTTTCAGCATGCTTCTTACTGAAACCAATCAACCAAAGAGATGCTATTGAGAAACATGCCTTTTTTGGTTAAAGATAATGCTGAGACATATGATAAAGATGTATAATTAAATTAAGGGTTTCACAAAACCATCACCCCTTTATCCATAAATATAAGTGGGTAGGCCTATTATTTTGTAAAGTATATGGATTTTGAGTTTACTTTCAATCCTTTCTGAAGAGTTTCTGATGCTTTTCTTTAAATAAATAAAAATGGGCACACAGTTGACATTCATTTGTAATTTTCATCTTTGAAGCATGTCCTATACTTACAGGAACCATGAAGCATTTAGCGCTATTAGTATGGAACTGATAAAAAGTTTTACCAGCCATTGATTTATCATGCTGTTAGTATAGAACAGAGTCAGCAAAATATAAAATAGAAAGAAAAATTTAAATTACTTCATTCATTCAATAAAAATCTTATATGCACCTACTATGTATGCTGCCTTTGTGTTTGGCCTTGCTGATTTATATCTGAGTAGGAGCCAGCTCCTATCAACAAAGTATTTATCACACACACACACTCTAGCAAAGATTTTTATCCCAGTTCAGGCATAAGGTGGTAACCAGAATCAAGACTCAATTATTTAGGAATTAAAAGTTAAAAACAATTCATTTTTTTCTTTCACTTTCATATTGTAATTGCATATCCTTTTATTTTTTTGACAGCAGGGGAGTCTAGGAGACAGGTAAGATGTTGGGTGCATAGAAATAGCCACAGAATGACAGGTATATTAATGTCATTTTTGTTGTTAAGCCACTAAGTTAGGTACAGATAGACTCTGATGATAATGATTACTATCCTTAATAAAGACCATACGACAAATACATGCTTCACTGTACATGCTGTATGGAGAGTTTAGGCCCATGATTCTTTTATTTCTGTATAAAACAAAAATATAAGTATTCTATTATGTAAAGTAAGTGCTCTTATTGCATGATTAAATTTATTTAATTCTTCTTCCAGAAATAGCCTGAGTTTTACTTTGTATTGCTAAAACTTAAGTGTGTAATAAGCTACTTTCCATTGTTTTTCAAAAATAATATCTCAAAGCCTACTGCATATAGTTTTATAAAGGCCTTCACCTATAAAAGTTATTGCCTAAAATACAGTTTCTGATGTAAAGAACTTATTATTTTTTTATTTGTAGAAGTCAACCCAAGTAAATAGTTAATACATATCATTTAAATATTTCTTGTAAATGTATCTTTCCATTGAATTATTATCAGAAAAAGAAAAGCTAGCATCTACTGGAAATGCACAGCTTCACTGTAACATGACATGCTCCCTAAGCATGGTTAGTCTTAGTTCTTTATTTAGTAATTGGGACTTAACAAAAATGCAGTCATGACTATGATGCACATCCAATAACAAATTGAGTAGGAAGGAACATAAGTAATGTTAGATTCATAAGCTGCACTGCTATCGTCATTTATACACAGGGCTTCGACTTGATTAGGTGGCATGGGATGATGCAAATGACATAGCAAATCTCTATTAATTGCAAAAGATTTCTCAAAGGATATAGATTTTAAATTACCCTCTAAAGAAGTTGAGTAAGAATGTTGGAGAAGAAATTCGTCCAGATATGATAGCTTGTTTCCGTACAGGAGTAAAAAGAAAATTAGGTATGTTGGAGAGGAATTGCACTTCGGGGGTTTAGTGTGAGGCCCTGAAGCCAGTAAGGAAGATTACTGAGTACATGCTGTGACCAGATATGATTAGGTTAGAGTCTGGGAAGCCAAGTGGCTGCTGTGATCACAACATTATTTAAGGGAAACAATTTGAGACAAAAGTCCAATGAGATGATAATCAGATGATAACAGTGATGACAGTGATAATAGACACATATATAACCTATGTATATACATATGTAAATATATATATTTTACATATATGGATCTCAGTTTAAAAATATCCTATTCTTTGCTTTTAATTTTCACAAAATCCTGTATTTAAAGCAATTATTAAGATATATTAAAAGAAAAGTAAATATGAAATGACATGCTAAAGATTCAGAAATATGTTATGGCAAAGGGAACTGAATCCAGATTTTCTAATATCAGGTCCAAGGCTCTTTTGAAGAGAAAATAGCAATGCTTCCTAATAAAGCAGCTGGGTAAGATGACTTTTTTAAGGTTGGCAATTCATTTATTACTGTATAATGTGATTATCAGATAAAGATGGCTTGCTATCTTCCTGTTAATTCAAAATAGTCTATTTAGAAATCTGACTAGAAGAAAACTAGGGGTATACTAATTATTCTCTGGAAGAAATACTTGGGTCAATTATCAAATGTTTCACTTTATAAAGTTATTTTTGACTCTTAATATAAGGAATACTGAAAATGTGCACATTGTATGAATTTTCACAGTGCTTTCAAAGGAAAGCATCCTGAACTGTGTAACAATGACTTGATTGTACTATAAGCATTGATGGCCATGGGAAGTTTGCTTAAGTGAAGACTGGAGAATTAGAGCCAAACTCTTACATACAGAGACTATAACTGGTTAAGAGACCCTAGCTCATGAAAGACAGGAAAATTAGATTGTTTCAGAGCTTTAAATAAATACATCACCATTTCAATTTAATTAATAATGTACGGCTTGAAT
>SJYX01023539.1:340872-354475 GCA_006410675.1 Oreotragus oreotragus | reverse complement strand
ACTCCCGGAGTTCACTCAGACTCACGTCCATCGAGTCGGTGATGCCATCCAGCCATCTCATCCTCGGTCGTCCCCTTCCCCTCCTGCCCCCAATCCCTCCCAGCATCAGAGTCTTTTCCAATGAGTCACCTCTTTGCATGAGGTGGCCAAAGTACTGGAGTTTCAACTTAGGGGTCAAAAATCACAGCCCTGCTCCCACTGGGAACCATTCTGTAAGGTAAGACACTATATATAATCATTCTTTACCCAAAGTACAGGCCATTGTTTTTTGCAAAAATATTGTAAAGTCTAATTCTTTTTTTAAAAAACTTTTAGTTTTGAAGCTTAGTCAATTAACAGTGCTTTGATAGTTTCAGGTGAACAGTGGAGGGACTCAGCCATAGATATACATGTATCTATTCTCCCCCAAACTCCCCTCCCATCCAGGCTGCCACGTGAGTTCCACGCGCTGTACATACAGTAGGTCTCTGCTGGGTATCCATTTTAGATATAGCAGCGTGTACACGTCCATCCCAGACTCCCTAACTCTCCCTGCCCCTGGCAGCCATAAGTTCATTTTCTAAGTCTGTGAGTCTCCCTCTGTTTTGTAAGCAAGTTCATACTATCATTTGTTTTTAGGTTCCACATATAAGGGATGTCATGTGATATTTCTTCTTCTCTGTCTGACCTACTGCACTCTGTCTGACTGTCTCTAGGTCCATCCGTGTTGCTGCAAGTGGCATTATCTCATTCTTTTTCGTGGCTGAGTAATACTCCATCGTATGTATGGACCACACCTTCCTTATCCGTTCCTCTGTTGATGGACATCTAGGTTGCTTCCATGTCTTGGCTATTATAAACAGTGCTGTGATGAACATTGGGGTGCATTCATCCTTCCGGATCGTGTTTTTCTCCAGATGTATGCCCAGGGGTGGGGTTGCAGGGTCATATGGCAGCTCTATTTTTAGTTTTTTAAAGGACTTCCATGCTGTTCTCCGTTGTGGCTGCACCCATGTACATTCCCACCAACAGTGTAGGAAGATTCCCTTCTCTCCACACCCTCTCCAGCATTTACTGTTTGTGTATTTTTTGGTAGTAGCCACTCTGGCTGGTATGAGGTGATATCTCATTGTGGTCTTGATGTGAATTTCCCTTATAATTAGTGGTGTTGAGCGTCTTTTCATGTGCCTCTTGGCCATTTGTATGTCTTCTTTGGGGAGATGTCTATTCAGGTCTTTTGGGGAGACGTCTATTCAGGTCTTCTTTGGGGAGACGTCTATTCAGGTCTTCTTTGGGGAGATGTCTATTCTGCCCACTTGTTGATTGAACTGTTGGTTTTTGTGCTGTTAAACATCAGGAGCTGTTTGTAAATTTTGGAGACTAATCCCTTGTCAGTCACATCAATATTGTTACATAAGATAATCAGCCTTTAAAATAGTTTACAGATATTTTTTGACCAGTTGCTTTTAGAGCTTCTTTCAGAGAAGAAACCAGATCCGACCTTTTTATTGTTGGCGCTTGTTGAAAACGAGCTTTCTTTCCAATGGTAAAGCTTCATTTTTGAAGTGTTGAAGCTGTGCTTGCTCCCATTCAGTTGTGGCAGGAGAGGAGATTAAGGTAATTACAACACTCAGTCTATGTCTTACAAGCACTTTGTTTTGTCTCTGCAAGAAATACCATTCCAGTCATTTTCCCCAAGAAATACAGATGTTTTACCAACATGATATGCTCTGATTAATGCAGCATTATGCTTTGGGCAGTATTACGAAATAGCTGGCAAGTGCTTTCTGTATTTAAATATTGTAAAAAGAAAATAAGTTATAACTGTTATAAAGCAGAACTTTCGTTGCAGTTTTTTAAATGTTGGAGTCACTTTGTATGTTTGTTTGGTCAATGTTTCTGCAGTATTTATTAAAACATACTTTTTTTGTTTCTTCAAATAAAAAAGTAACCATGTCTTTGTCAAAATGTGAGCTGCCTTTCATTACCTACTTCCTGATTTAGCTGTTTATTTTTCTTTGATAGAGTTGATTACNTTTCTGCAGTATTTATTAAAACATACTTTTTTTGTTTCTTCAAATAAAAAAGTAACCATGTCTTTGTCAAAATGTGAGCTGCCTTTCATTACCTACTTCCTGATTTAGCTGTTTATTTTTCTTTGATAGAGTTGATTACAGAATATGGCCTCACATTTCCTGGATGGGTAGGCCTTGGAATTATTTGCTTCTTGGCAGACGTTGGGATTTCTTGGGGGAAGATACATCTGTGTATATAAAAGCTTTTCATGATGATTTCAAGTCTCAAGAAGGAAGTGGAGTGTAATTAGAATGAGTAATTTGATCATAAACAGAAAGAGCCACCATACTGCCTACGATTAATTCATAGAAAATGTGGGGATTTCCTTCAACCCTTCAGTAATAACAGTATGATACAGTCTCAGATCCCAGGTTAATTCTGATAATAGGGCTAGTTTGTTTCTGTGGCCTCTGTAGCCCCAAGCCTCAATTCCTCATCCAGCATCCACCTTGCAAGGTGTACTGTTGTTCACCGAGGCCTGTTGCGCAGATGACCCCAGACTCAGCTATTGCAACAATTAAAGAAAACAAACAAACAAAAAAATGGCCTTATTTATGGTAGCAGCATTTCTAAATAACACAGAACAGCAGAATTCAGGCTTCCTCAGTGACCTGAAAGTTGTAATGTCAGCATGAAAATGCTTAGGATCAAGAGAACCATGGTGGCCCATGAACCCAGTCTTTTAGCTGAGACTCTTACATGCAAGTTTTACAAAAATGTCCAGAGATACTCCATGTGGGTATCTCACAGCTATTTAGGAAAATTCAGCTATTGCTACACAGTTAAGTCACTTCACATAAACACTACATCCTTGTGGCTTTTTAAAAAATTGGAATATAATTTATTTATAATGTATTAAGTTTCTGCTATACAATGAATCAGCTGTGTGCATACATATATTCCCTGTTTCTTGGGCCTCCCTCCCCCCAACTGCCCAGGTTTCCTAATATATCTTATAAGAATCCTTTAAAAACTGCAATTATTTAACTTAAATTGAATACAAAGGTCTATACTTTTACTTGTTTTCCCTGGTGTTTTATGTTATTGATACCAACATTGCATGTTTTTATATTGTGTAACTATTAACAAAATATTGGTGCTAAAATTATTTTTAGTACTTCTGTCTTTAAAGCTAGATGATAAGAATTTAAAGTGATTTATACACCATCATTGCAGTATTAGAGTATTTTAGATTTGACTATATGCTTAACTTTACCAGTGAATCTTATGTTTCCATGTTGCTAATAAGCATTCTCTTTTTTCAACTTGAAGAACTTATTTTAACATTTCTTATAAGACAGGTTACAACCTCATGGAGTGTAACCTGACAGGCTCCAGGCAAGAATACTGGAGTAGGTTGCCATTTCCTTCTCCAAGACAGGTCTGAAAGTGAAAGTGAAGTCGCTCAGTCGTGTACGACTCTTTGCAACCCCGTGGACTGTAGCCCACCAAGCTCCTCTGTCCATGGGATTCTCCAGGCAAGAGTACAGGGGATCTTCCCGACCCAGGGATTGAACCCAGGTCTCCCACATTGCAGGCAGATGCTTTAACCTCTAAGCCACCAGGGAAGCTAGGTCTAGGGATGATAAATTTCTTACGCTTTTATTTGTCTGGGGAAGTCCTTTTCTTTCCTTCATTTCTGAGGGACAACTTTGCTAGATAAAGTATTCTTGGTTGGTACTTTCCCCCCCACCCCCTTGGGGCATTTCAAGTGTATCATTCTATTCTTTCCTGGTCTGCAAGGTTTCTGCTGAGAAATCTGCCTATAATCTTATTAGGACTACCTTGTACATGATAAGTCTTTTTTCCCTTGCTGCTTTCATAATTCTGTCTTTGGTTTTTGAATTTTATTATACTGCATCTTGTTAAAGATCTTTTTGAGTTGAATTTGTTTGAGGATCTTTGTGTTTCTTGTGTGTAGTTGGCCATATTCCCCAGACTTGGGAGGTTATCAGTCATTATTTCCTTACATATGCTTTTTGTCCTCTTCTCACTGTTATCCTTCTGATACTTCCATACTATGAATTTTCTTTCAGTTGATAGTGTCCCATAATTCATGCAGACTTTCTTCACTCTTTTAATTTTTTTTATTTATTTTCTCCTCTGAGTGGATAATATCAAGAGATCTGTCTTCAGGTTTGCAGGTTCTTTTTCTACTTGGTTTTATTATTATTGAAGGTCTTTGTTTCATTTTCCTGTCATTCATCTTATTCTTCAGTTCTAGAATGTCTGTTTGGTTCATTCTTATGATTTCTCTCACTTTGCAACTTCTCATTTTATTTATGCAATGCTTTCCTGAGTTGTCTATGTTCTCTTGACTCTTGCTGAGCTTCCTTAAAATAATTATTTTGTATTATTTTTCAGTTAACTCTCATATTTATGTTTCTTTGGGGTCAGTTTGGGAAGTTATTGTGTTTCTGGTGGTGTTATGTTTCTTTGCTTTTTCATGTCCCTAATGGCTTTATGTTGATGTCTGTGCATTTGAGGGGGCAGTAACTTCTTCCAATCTTTTCAAACTTGCTTCAGTGGGTAAAGACTTTAACCTGATGGTGGCTGAAAGACACTGACTGAGTTCCTAGGAGGGCACCTGGAGGGCTCTAGCTCCTGGGAGGGCACAGTGGCATGGTCTTTGTACATCTCCATCACCTGAGGTCAACATTGGTGAAGATTTCAGAGACCTTGCAGGTGGCGATGGTGGTTATGATTGTTGGGGTCATCAGAGGCAAAGATTGCTTGGATTCTGTTGTTTGTTTATTTATTTATTTATTTATTTTATTCTATGGAAGGAAGTTCCAGTTGAGGAGATCTCTCTTGGCCAGATTTTGTGTGCTTGCATTCTGAGTGGCATCAGAACTGGGGTCTTGTAATTATAGAACTACCACAGCCCCTGGGTCCTGGAGCATAGTTGTTCTTGCGATGTCAATGGTACTAGTTTTATGAGGTACAGACATGTACAGATCTCCCATGGAACTGTGTCTCAGCTCTCTATGTCTTGAAGCAGTAACTTGGTCCTGAGGGATGTGGATGTAGATGTAGCAGTGGTGGAGACTCAAAGATGACATGGTGCAGCAATGGCTTGGTTCAAGGGGACAAGGTACACTAGCATCACATCCTGGGGAGGTAGCTCAAGTCAAACTCTGGCCCTAGGGGAGCAGTTGTAGAAGAGCAGCAGCTTGGTTCTGGTGGTAGCAGCTCAAGCCTGTGACTTAGAATCCCAGGGACAGGGCACAAAACAGCTGTAGTGCATTTCAATGATGGTAGGTCCAAGCCATGATTTAGAACTCCAGGGAAAGTTGCAGAACAGCAGCAGCTGGGCCTGATGATGGCTCATTAAAACCACATGTTGGGAATATCCAGGTGATGATGTGCAAAGCAGCAGCAATATGGTTAGGGCTACAGTCCTGACTTACTACCTGCAGACAGGGCACAGAGCAACAGCAGTGCAACTCTGTTTGTCATGGATCAAAGCCACAACTTAAGGACCTAGAGGCAGAGTGCAGAACAGCAGTAGCTCTAGTCCTAGAGACTGCAAGGCACTGCAATGCCCTGATCCTGGAGGGTTAGGCACAGTAGTTACTGGGGCCCTTGGGAGCAAGTCTCAATACAATGACAAATCTAGCCCCAGGGAGGAGACACAACAGTAGGGACTCCAGCCAGCAACAGTAGGGTCTCCATCTACATCATCTAGATGTAGCATTTGTTTTAATGTTTTGAGTCCTCAATAGCAAAGAATTTAAATATCTATAGTGTAAAGCTTGTTGGTGTCTTCCTGCTCTTCTTTACCTATTGGGTGAAATTCTAAGGAGGCTCCTCCTGGTGCCAAGCTTCTCTGGGATGGTGGCTGGGGTGACACAGGTAAAATACTTCCTATGGTTTTCTATGTAGTCATCTTTACTTTTTGAGCTCCTCAGAGTTTCTAAGGTTTCTTCATTATAGTCCAGAGCTTTCTAGGAGTATTTTTGTTACTTTGCATTTTATTTATTGTTTATATAGTTTTTGTGTAAGAGGCAAGTGTGAAGAATTTCTAGGCCTCCATCTTGCAGTTGTCATCTCCCTATTTTATTTAAAAATTTTATTATATTTAAATTTTATACTTTATTTTGTCCTTTCTCATTTTATTTATCAAATCACTTAACCTCTCTAAGCCACAATTCCTAACCTGGAAATAAGAAAAACTGTACCTACTTCAAAATAATTTTTTTAAGGATAAAACATGTAAATTAGTACTATATTATAGAATTTATAGTATTAATTTACATGCTTTATCAAAATTATTTTCTCATTTTTTATTTGGCTGTATCTAGAGAGGAGCTTCCCAGGTGGTGCTACTGGTAAAGAACCTGCCTGCCAATGCAGGAGATGTAAGAGACAAACTTTCAATCTCTAGGTTGGGAAGGTCTCCTGGAGAAGGGCATGGCAACCCACTCCAGTATTCTTGCCCGGAGAATCACAGTTTTCTCAAATCTAGAGACCTTAGTATACAATTTGCACACTGTTGTTTGTCCTTCTCATGTGATTCTTCAAATACATGTAGATCATCTATTTTCTTTGCTTCTCTTTTTTTATAGCAATATCCTCTCTGTGTGTTTCTTCAGCTGGAAAATGGGAATGATTTAATTATACTATCTCACAGGGCAGAGTGAGAGAGGCACCCCAAATTTATCCCTAGAGTTGTTGGAAATGAAATCCAACACTTCTTGCTCCCCCTCTGGTGCTCCCTTCGCACAATAAGAAAGGCCTAGTGTAAGGACTCAATTCCTAATCTGGAAAATAAGAACAATTGTGCTTACCTCAAAAGCATTGTCTTGTAGATTATATGAAATGAAACTTCTTAATACATGCTTAATCAATGTTAGTTATCAGTATTCAGACACTATTCCATCCTGAAAATAGTGGAATTCCAAAATAGTGGAATTCCATAATTCCAGACACATTCCATTCTTCTCCGCGAGATCAATGCCTCTCCTTTGCTTCAAAACTCTAATCAAAATCTTTCATTTAGAGACTGGAGCAATAACTCTCAAAGTAGCTGGTGCACTGACCTATCCTACTGAGCAAAGGAAATGTCCATTAAAAAAAAAATCCTATGTTTAAGGAAAGAGGGTAAAGAAAATTTGTCTGTTTCTTGGACCAAGACAGTAGAGGTCTTTGGTGAATATTTTTCAACTGGCCAAACAAATTTTTTTAAAGCTGGTAAAAGGAGCCAAGAGATTGACAAATGTGGTTCTCTATGGAAAAGATATGCAAATTCTGTAGAACATTCATCAGATTTGTAGGAAAACCTGGAACTTGAAATGAGAAGTGGATTTGAACACCTGAATTTCTTTTTTTATTTAAAAATGATATTGCTATTGTATTATTATATGTATAATACATGCTCACTATTGAAAAATATAGAAAAAACAAATAAGTAGGAAAAAATCCTTAATAATTATTTAACTAAGAGATAACACTTTTCAAAGATTTGTTATATGGATATTCAGATGTTTTCAGGTGTGTAGGTATGTGTATGCATGTGTAAAATGCTAAATAATGAATTAATAAAAATTTTAACAAGAATGAGATTGTTATTCATGATTATTTGTGTTTTTTTATCTATATCTTAAATATTTTTCCATGAACAAAGTTCTAAATATCTTAAAAGCTTATGAAATTGCTTTTTTCATGCAATGTTTCAGGTTGGAAGAATCCTTTCATAATGCCTACTGAAAAGTTCATTTTTGTGTCAGCTGCAATATCTGCTGTCAGCTAATTATTCTATTTAACTAGGGGGACACTATGGAACTGATTTTGGTCAAATGAGAAATCTAAGCATTGAGGAGGTATGAGATTCCCAAGTACAAGTGGTCTTCTTTCTGCTTCCCTCAGCAGTCCTGAAATATATTTTTGAAAGTAAGCATAAAGAAATAGGATTTGCCCATTCCTTCAGCAGGTAATGACTCAGTTAAAAAGCATCTCTCTCATCGGT
The DNA here is from genome assembly GCA_006410675.1 of Oreotragus oreotragus. Lineage (NCBI taxonomy): Eukaryota > Metazoa > Chordata > Mammalia > Artiodactyla > Bovidae > Oreotragus > Oreotragus oreotragus. Next base: position 346,452 of record SJYX01023539.1, on the reverse strand, counting down.
AGTCATGTTGGAGATGCTCATCATAATTTTCTGTTCTGTAATAAAACTTCACTTAGAAATAGCTGGAAGGATTTCCACTTCTGTGGGAATGGGGATGGGGAGAAGGCAGAACCTTTGAAATACTAGAAGTGCTGAATGACTCCCATGTAACTGCCCATGAGGACAGAGGCTCTTGTAGAGAACTTAACTACCTACCTATACTAACATTTCTTGGGATTCTCGGCCTGCTGGCTGTGATTCCCCAAAGTCTTGCTACAGTGACATTTCTCAAATCCTGGACTGTCAGTCTTCATATGAGATACTGCATATGTCTTCTCATTCAAAAGAATTCTAGAGAAGATCTGAGACTTTTGGAATCTGTTCTTCACATCCACAATTTGTAAGTTTGTGAAGCTTTCATGGCTGTTAAATCCCAAAGACTGTAAGTAAGTATGATTGCTTCATATCATTTTTTGAAGATGTTTCATGTTCTGCCAAATTAAGAAAAAAACAAACCACATTTCTACTTCTTCCCTGTGGTGTGGTGCTGTGTTATTGAAAACAGAGAAAGCCTGAAGAACTCTCCAGTGGCAGGTCTTCATTTTATGATTCTTCAGTGATTTCACAATTTGAGGTTCTTTATTTCCATGCCAAAAAGAAAAGTATTCTTTTTATTCTGTTAGTTTCCCTAAAATCTGAAACATATCCAGACAGTTATTTTTGGGTCCCTGTTCTCACAATTTTTACAAATAATGTCCCTTTTTCTTTCCAAACATGAGTGTTAGAGACTCTGCCATAAATTATACTGAATATTAGCCCACCCATAAGTTACTGAAAAGTTTGTCTTATTTCAACTCTTAGACACACCTACTCTTAGACACACCTCAAGACACATTTAAACACCTACTCTTAGACACACCTAATCAGTAGTAAGAAAACGAAGTGGAAAAAATAAACCATCATTTTCTGGGTGATTATTAAACATCCGACACTGTACTGAGCAACTTGCCTATGCCATCCAGATGTCTGTTGATATTATCTTGTGCTTTGAGATTTTTGTAATATTGGCACAAATCCTCCAACATACATTGGTAGGTCTAGCGCTGCCCCTGTATTTTCTGTGAATCCTCATGGAATTATGGTCTTATAATCACATCTGGTTTTGAGTTCCTGCTTCCACTAATCTGCCAGATAGTTTTTCTATCTGACATCTAGCCAGTTAGAGAACTCTGTTCCTATCCCTTAATTTCTTCCCAAATTGTTCTCACAAGCAATGTGTAGCAAACAGCACACTAGCAATTTGGAATCAAAGAGAGTTTCCACTGATGCAAAATGAGCAACTTGGGACTTAATTTTAGACATGCATCTTCTTGCAAGTCTTTTGGCCATACTGCTACAAGGAATTTCCCATTGGTCATCTTATTCCACAAGCTCCGGAGCATATTTCTATGTTGCTCAGTGCTCTCTCTCTCTCAAGGCTTCCCTTATATCTTCCTGCTACTCTGTTTGCCAAGTTCCTCTAGAATCACTCTCCACAAACTTAATTCTCTTGCTTTATTGCATAAAATAATGATTTTCTATCCATTTACTTATTGTATTAGCACGCTACTTCTGCCATAACAGAATACCACAGACTGGTTTAAACAACAGTAACTTATTTTCTCACAATTCTGGGTGCTGGTAGTCCAAAAGAACAAAGTACCAGCAAGGCTGGTCTCCCGTCTTGGCTTGCAGATGTCACCTTCTTTTTTGGATCTTCATATGGCCTTTTCTCTGTGGTCACATTTTACTGGTTATCTCTTCTTCCTCCTATAGACACTGTCTCTCAGTCATGTCCGGCTCTTGTGACCCCATGAACTGTAGCCCACCAGGCTCCTCTGTCCGTGGGATTTTCCAGGCAAGAATACCATTTCCTTCTCCATTTTAGACACCAGTCCTGTTGTATTAAGTACCACCCTCATGACCTCATTTGCCCTAATCATCTCCTTAAAGACNTGTCCGGCTCTTGTGACCCCATGAACTGTAGCCCACCAGGCTCCTCTGTCCGTGGGATTTTCCAGGCAAGAATACCATTTCCTTCTCCATTTTAGACACCAGTCCTGTTGTATTAAGTACCACCCTCATGACCTCATTTGCCCTAATCATCTCCTTAAAGACCCTATCTCCTAATACAGTCCCACTGGAAGTTAGAGCTTCAACATGAATTTTGCAGGACATAATTCAGTCCACAACACTCATCTTAAGGTCTATCATTTTGTATCCAAAGACAAACTAACATAACATGAGAAATATACACCTACACATACTGGGGACTCACCCTTCAGAAATACCTACAGAATAGTAGATGCTTTGAGATTTCAATCTCTCCATTCTCTTCTCTCCTCTTCTTTCTTTTCTTTCTTCTTCCTTTTCCTCTTTTTCATCTTCTCCTTATCGTCCTCCTTTTTCTCTCTCTCTCTCCAGTCTAGCAATAGATGATGTAGTAGACTAAATAATGTGCACCCCTAATACCAGGTTCTAATTCCTGGGACTTGTAAATATTACTTAAAAAAAAACATACTTTGCAGATGCCATTAAGTTTATGATTTTGAGATGGGGAAATTATCCTGGATTATCTATGTGGGCCCTAAATGCAATTGTGTGTATCCTAATAAGAAGGAGATTTGACACATAGAGGAAGAGGTTATATGAAGATGGAGTGTAAAGATACTAGAAGACTGAAGTGATATGGCCACAAGCCAAAGAATACCAGCAACTATCAAAAACTCAAAGAGGCAAGAAACTGATTCCATTCTAGAGCTTCCAGAAGGAGTGAGGCCCTGCTGACACCTTGATTTTACCCTAGTGATACTGATTTTGTACTTTTGATCTCCAGAATTGTGAAATAATAAATGTGTATTGTTTTAAGACATTAAGTTCATAGTCATTTGTTACAGCAGTCACAGGAAACTAATACAGATGGGAAGAAAATAAACACCAGTTTTCTGACTGATGGAAATTTATGCCACCACCAGCTACACTCATCCAACATGCACACCTTAGAAGGCAAGAGAAACTATTTAGGGTGGGGTTTCAGTAATCTTTTCACTTATATATATATATTTCACTCACTCATTTTTACAAAAATCTTTTGAGGCAAGAATTCTTATTCTTCTTTCTTTTCTTCTTTTTATTTTCTAAATTATGGAAGTATGATAACACATTTATAAGAGACTTGGAAAATACAGAATAAAGTTATATATAGTTCCACTATATATTATAATTATTTTAAGTAGATAAATCAATATGTTTAGTTGGAGTTTTAATGCCAAACTCTCAATAAGTAATAGAATGAACAGAAAAGTAGAAGGATATAATAGACCTGAAAGGCACTATGAACAGATCTGATATTCTTAAGATTTATACAATTTGCATACAACAGCAGGATACAAATTCTATTTAAGTTACCATAGGCTATAAACCAGGAGACACTGGAACATATCCAGGGACATAAAACAAGGAACAAAATTTTCATAAGCTAAAGGTATTAAAATCATATACAGTCTGTTCTCTTATCACTGTAGAATTAGGCTGGAAATCAATATCAAAAGATATTTGAAAATAACCCACATATTGTCAAGTGCAATGTAACATTTACCAAAAGGGATCTTTGACTTAGCAATTGAAAGCCTTAAAAAAGTTAAAAGACTGAAAAAACACAGAGGGTGATTGCAGAGAAGTATTTAAATGAGAATTTAATATCAAAATAAGAAATTAATATCAAGGATAATTTAAAACATGCATTTGGAAATTAAATGTCCACTGTTAAATGAAGGGTGTATCTAAGAAACCATAACAAGGAAAATTAGAAAATATTTCTAACAGAATAAAAATGAAAAGAGAATTTATCAGAATTTGTTTCAGGCAGCTGAAGCAGCTCAGTGCAGCTAAACACAATGTGGAATCTTGAATAAAGTATGAGAACAAATAATGGACCCTAACATAAAATTTTTATATCGCATGTTAATTTCCTAATTTTTTAACATCAAAGGACTTCTTTATATTCTTAGAATTGGATTGGAAATTTTAAGCCTCATTCAAATATTTGTTTAAAATATCACTAAAATAATAAGCTTTATAGACTTTTAGCAGTAATACTACATGCCAGAGTAAATGAAACTATATAAAAGTTTTAAGTGTAAATAAATTAGAAATCAGCATTCTATTCATGTGCAATAAGTCGCTTCAGCTGTGTCTGACTCTTTGTGATACTATGGAATATAACCCGCCAGGCTCCTTTGTCCATGGCAATTTCCCAGGCAATAATACTGGAGTGGGTTGCATGCCCTCCTCCAGGGGATCTTCCCAAACCAGGAATAGAACCCGCTTCTCTTATGTCTCCTGCATTGACAGGAGGGTTCTTTACCATTAGTGCCTCCTATTCATACTTAGTCAAACAAGTGGGAAAAAATGTTTTAAGTTTCTTAGCAAAGCAAAAATTCATGTTTCCTAAAATATATGTATTTTATTATACATATATATATATATATACACCCACATACACACACACACACATACACACACACAAAAGCTTTTCTACCACATGGGATAAAGGCTTGAAAACAAACAAACAAACAACAACAAAAAAAGAGATGGAGAAATTGGAAAATGTAAATGAAATGGGAGCACTGAATATGAAATAGAAAAAGTGAAACAAACTAGATAAAAGTAAAAGATCATCATATAGTTCAGTTGTTTTTAAATATGGCTGATCATTAGGGTCATAATGGAACTTTGGTGATAAAAACAATACCTGGACATTTGTGTTTTTCAAAAACTTCCAAGATAATTCTAATGTGCATCTGGATTTTAAAAATGAATACAGATTTTTCTATTAAGTGACAGTTTTAGTGATATAGAATTCCATTATTTTCTATTAACTAATCATGATACAACCCACGCCCAAGGTAAGGAAAACCCAAGTAAGATGGTAGATATTGCAAGAGGGCATCAGAGGGCAGACACACTGAAACCACACTCACAGAAAACTAGTCAATCTAATCACACTAGGACCAGGGCCTTGTCTAACTCAATGAAACCGAGCCATGCCTGCAGGGCAACCCAAGGCGGGTGGGTCATGGTGGAGAGGTCTGACAGAACGTGGTCCACTGGAGAAGGGAATGGCAAGCCACTTCAGTATTCTTGCCTTGAGAACCCCATGAACAGTATGAAAAGGCAAAATGATAGGATATCAAAAGAGAATCTCCCCAGGTCGTTAGGTGCCCAATATGCTACTGGAGATCAGTGGAGAAATAGCTCCAGAAAGAATGAAGGGATGGAGCCAAAGCAAAAACAATACCCAGTTGTGCATGTGACTGGTGATAGAAGCAAGATCCGATGCTGTAAAGAACAATATTGCATAGGAACCTGGAATGTCAGGTCCATGAATCAAGGCAAATTGGAAGTGGTCAAACAAGAGATGGCAAGGGTGAACGTCGACATTCTAGGAATCAGCGAACTAAAATGGACTGGAATGGGTGAATTTAACTCAGATGACCATTATATCTACTACTGCGGGCAGGAATCCCTCAGAAGAAATGGAGTAGCCATCATGGTCAACAA
>SJYX01023539.1:301960-324650 GCA_006410675.1 Oreotragus oreotragus | reverse complement strand
GGGGAGGGATGGATGCTGCAAACAAATAACACTATCGTGTGCCTGCAGTGTCTCAGCCTTGCTGGACCTGACCCTGCTTGCGGTGCACAAACCGCTCAGGCTCTACGTTGCTCCGCCAGGAGCTGTCTGAGGCCGGCCCTAGGCTGCATGCCCTTCCCGGATCTAAGCCACTCAGGTTCGGCGCTCAGGTAGCCTTCAGCGGCGCAGGTTCAGTTGGGACTGCGTTTTGTGCCCTTCCCAGGTCCGAGTAGCTCAGATATTTGGCGAGTGCAGTAGCTGTGACTTGTCGCCTTTCCCGTATCTGCCGCTCGGTTTTCTGGGTGTACCGCTGGCACCTCTTGTGAGGCGGATGGTGACTGACCAGAACCCCCAGCAGTCTTAGCAAAGAAGCCTGCTTGCAGTTTGGTAGGTAAAGTCTTTCCGGGGCTGCGATTGCCCCCTTCCAGCCCTTCCGGCTCTGGCTGCCTGTCGCCAGTGGGGGATGGTCTGCAGCCGGCTAGTTCTTTTCTGCCCTTTGTTCCATGTGTGGACCTGGTGGTGTCTTATGTTTGAGCTTTTCGCTTGGAAGCCATCCCACAGTCTGGTTTGCTAGCCCCAGCTAGTCCATTCTGGCTACGCATGGCGGGACACTCCTGCCCGATTCTGAAAAGCACTGCAGCCCTCGCCTCCCTGCCCTGCCCCCACTGGGTAATGGCGGACGCAGGCGTCTGCGCTGCTTCTCTGCTGGGTGAGTTACTGTTGGGCCTGTAATCTGCTGGTTTCAATTATTCATTTATTTTTCCTTCCTGTTATGTTGCCCTCCGTGTCTCCAAGGCTCGCCACAGACTCGGCAGGGAGAGTGCTTCCTGATGTTTGGAAACCTCTCTTCTCAAGCTTCCCTTCCTGGCATGGGCTTCCCTTCCCAGGACGGAGCTCCCTCCCCCCCTCCTTTGTCTCTCTCTTTTTTTTTTTTTTTTTTTTCATCTTTTATATTTTTTCCCCTACCTGCTTTTGAAGTCAATGCTCTGTTTTTCTGGGTGCCTGATGTCCTCTGCGAGCATTCAGAAGTTGCCTTGTGGAGTTTGCTCAGCGTTGAGATGTTCTTTTGATGAATTTGTGAGGGAGAAAGTGGTGTCCCTGTCCTATTCTTCTGTCATCTTGGTTCTACCCCAGCATTGTTTATTGTATCCAAAAACCGGGATTCCCTCTCCCTTCACAATCAAGTTTCATGAAATGACAATTGCCTACTCACAGTCGTGACTCCTCTCACTTCTGCAATTAGCTGATTGTTCAGTCCCTCACTCATTTCTGACCCTTTGCAACCCCATGGTCTGCAGCATGCCAGGCTTCCCTGTCCATCACCAACTCCTGGAGCTTGTTCAGACTCATGCCCATCAGGTTGATGATGCCATCCAACCATCTCATCCTCTGTCATCCCCTTCTTCTGCCTTCAATCTTTCCCATCATCAGGGTCTTTTCCAATGAGGCAGCTCTTTGCATCAGGTGGCCAAAGTATTAGAGTTTCAGCTTCAGCATCAGTCCTTCCAATGATTATTCAGAATTTATTTCCTTTAGGATGGACTGGTTGGATCTCCTTGCAGTTCAAGGGACTCTCAAGAGTCTTCTCCAGCACTACAGTTCAAAAGCATCAATTCTTCAGTGCTCAGTTTTCTTTATAGTCCAACTCTCACATCCATACATGACCGTTGGAAAAACCATAGCTTTCACTAGACAGACCTTTGTTGGCAAAGTAATATCTCTGCTTTTTTGCTGTCTAGGTTGGTCAGAGCTTTTCTTCCAAAGAGCAAGCTTCTTTTAATTTCATGGCTGCAGTCACCATCTGCAGTGATTTTGGAGCCCAAGAAAATAGTCTTTTACTGTTTCCATTGTTTCCCCATCTATTTGCCATGAAATGATGGGACCAAATGTCATGATCTTTGTTTTTTGAATGTTGAGTTTTAAATCAGCTTTTTCACTCTCCTTGTTCATTTTCATCAAGAGGCTCTTCAGTTCCTCTTCTCTTTCTGCCATAAAGGTGGTGTCATCTGCATATCTGAGATTATTGACATTTCTCTCCACAATCTTGATTCCAGCTTGTGCTTCAGTGAGCCTGGCATTTTGCATGATGCAATCTGCTATGTTAAACAAGCAGGGTAACAATATATATCCTTTTTGTACTCCTTTCCCAATTTGGAACCAGTCAGTTGTTCCATGTCCAGTTCTGTTGCTTCTTGACCTGCATACAGATTCCTCAGGAGGCAGATGAGGTGGTCTGGTATTCTCATCTCTTGAAGAATTTTCCACAGTTGGTTGTGACCCACACAGTAAAAGATTTTGGCATAATCAATAAAGCAGAAGTAGTTGTTTTTCTGGAACTCTCTTGCTTTTTCTATGATCCAGTGGATGTTAGCTGATTGTAGTTATTGGTTTTTCCTCCATGGCAGTGTACCTTGAACAATTCTTGTTCTTCTGCTAGCTCTCAAACCTCATAGTACAAGGTCCCAATTCCAATAGGACCCTGCTCTGTTAGAGAAATGATAAATGATCTCAAAATGAAGGTTAAATTTCTGATAAACTCTTCATACCCATGTTATCAAGCATGTTTTGTCAGAGCCCAACAGAGTTTCAATGCACAGATCTCTTAGATCTGTGACCCCCAAATCTTGCCTCTTAGCTGGCTATCAGTGTATAAGCTGACCTATGTTCAGATAGTAACATTTGGGGCTCCTGATACAAGAATGCAATAAAAATGGCAGTAACATCTAAAGAGAACCAGAAAACTTTATTTGGAATAAGGTATTCAGTTCAGTTCAGTTCAGTCACTCAGTCATGTCCGACTCTTTGCGACCCCATGAATTGCAGCACGCCAGGCTTCTCTGTCCATCACCAACTCCCAGAGTTCACTCAGACTCACGTCCATTGAGTCAGTGATACTATCTTGCCATCTCATCCTCTGTCGTCCCCTTCTCCTCCCACCCCCAATCCCTCCCAGCATCAGAGTCTTTTCCAATGAGTCAACTCTTCGTATGAGGTGGCCAAAGTACTGGAGCTTCAGCTTTAGTATCATTCCTTCCAAAGAAATCCCAGGGCTGATCTCCTTCAGAATGGACTGGTTGGATCTCCTTGCAATCCAAGGGACTCTCAAGAGTCTTCTCCAACTCCACAGTTCAAAAGCATCAATTCTTCAGCGCTCAACTTTCTTCACAGTTCAACTCTCACATCCATACATGGCCACTGGAAAAACCATAGCCTTGACTAGACAGACCTTTGTTGACAAAGTAATGTCTCTGCTTTTCAATATAATATCTAGGTTGGTCAACTTTTCTTCTAAGGAGTAAGCATCTTTTAATTTCATGGCTGCAGTCACCATCTGCAGTGATTTTGGAATAAGTTATGCTGCTGCTGCTAAGTCACTTCAGTCGTGTCCGACTCTGTGTGACCCCATAGGCGGCAGCCCACCAGGCTCCCCCATCCCTGGGATTCTCCAGGCAAGAACACTGGAGTGGGTTGCCATTTCCTTCTCCAGTGCATGAAAGAGAAAAGCGAAAGTGAAGTTGCGCAGTCTGTCCAACTGTTAGCGACCCCATGGACTGCAGCCCACCAGGCTACTCCGTCCATTGGATTTTCCAGGCAAGAGTACTGGGGTGGGGTGCCATAAGGTATAATCACAGTCAGTTTTAATATATACACCCATTATTATCAATATCTTTTCTTTCAATAGCAATTATGGGCAAACCTATATGTGTTACTTACCCCATCGCAGTAAGACTCAGCAATACCGTTTCAATAACTCAGTCTATTTTTGCTAGATATGAAGTCATCTTCATGATATGATGACATCACAATGTCATTTGGCCTTTCATAAAACTACAGAATATGAAATCCTATAATGAACTTATAGATCACTTAGTTCCACTCCCTTGTTTTACAATATATAGAAACTGAGGCCAGAAAGAGGAATTAGCTTGTATTGGGTTACACAGCTATTAAAATAAGATCTAGAATCGCAGTCTCTTGACTCAAAGTCTTGATATTCTTCTACTTTGCCATACTGCTATGGATCATCATCTGAAAACAATTCCTAATGGGATGAATATTTAGTTTCCCATTTTCATTGTCCTCTTCATATGATCCTCTAAGGAAATTTTCTAGCATATCACAACTTGATAATATATGAAATTACATTTATCTCATTCAGTCTTATAACCAACTGAAATTGCTGTAGAAAAAAAAGCTCAATCTTTATTGGACATTTTCATTTAGCAATGTCTTTGTTAATCCTACTGTCCTAGGATTAAGTCATGAATTGCCCTAGGAAACTTGCAGGTTTACTGTCCAGTGATTACTCGGTGTTATCTAAAAGAAGGCATATTGGGAAGATCAAAACTAACATGTATATACTGATCTCTGATAGCAAGCCGTGCATGTGTGCTAAGTTATTTCAGTTATGTTCGACTCTTTGTGGATAGCAAAGCCACTAACCAGCAAAATGTTATAATACTAAAAAAATCAAAAAGTTGTTCAAGACCGGACACTTCCAGGAGATGGCAGTATAAGGCAGGTCTGGATTCAAAAGTGAAAGTGAAGTCGCTCAGTCCTGTCTGACTCTTTGCGACCCCATGGACTTATAGCCTATCAGGTTCCTCGGTCCATGGAATTTTCCAGGCAAGAGTGCTGGAGTGGATTGCCATTTCCTTCTCCAGGGGATCTTCCTGACCGGGAATTGAAACTTGTAAAAGGTGAGGGGTGGGGAGGGGAGGCAACTTTTTATTTCACAGTAATAGTTTTAAGATGGGAATGTGCCAGTAACNTTCCTCGGTCCATGGAATTTTCCAGGCAAGAGTGCTGGAGTGGATTGCCATTTCCTTCTCCAGGGGATCTTCCTGACCGGGAATTGAAACTTGTAAAAGGTGAGGGGTGGGGAGGGGAGGCAACTTTTTATTTCACAGTAATAGTTTTAAGATGGGAATGTGCCAGTAACCAAAACTTGTATACAAACAATAGGCACTGATGTAACAAGGTCAGTGTGAGATTTACTAGGCAGTGGCCACAGAACATTTCAAAGGAAATACTGAGATTAAATACATTTTGCAAACTTTGTTTTAAATATTTCTAAGAGGTAAACACTGTGTATGGTTAACGGTGAGATAACTTTTTCAAAGTAAGACTCTAATCATATTATGTGTGGGAACACTTGATCAAAGCTTATGATATTTACTTTTTATTGATTGTCTGACATGTCAGGCGCTATGTATTAGATATATATATACACAAATCGTAGCATCTAATCTTCATCCTGTGAAGTAACTTCCATTATCAAATTTTTATAGATTAGGAGACTAAGTTCAGAGAGTTTAATAGCTTTCCTTATAGAAAATATTTACACGTGAGATACAAAAATCTCATCTAACTTTTCATTATTTATCTTTACAATTTTCGACCTTTTTCTTTGGTACTTTTGTCCTTAATTCCTGATTACTTGAAAGTATGTTTACTTAAAGTGTAATAGACAGCATAGGGTTTTGCAGCATTGCCAAAAGAAGGATATCCTCTTCATTATCAGATGAAAACAATTCCTAGCTATCCAACTTTCCAAATAATAATGGCAATTTCCCCCTAAGTTTCAATTGTTTGTGGTTTACCTTTCTCTGACCTAGGATCCTGGCCTTTCAATCTGATTGGAGGTCTGATTGACAGATATAAAAAAGGAAATGCAAACTACATGTGTAAATATACTGGGTTTGCTCTTTGTGAGCACACAGTGAGTTGTAAATACAGTATTTCTCCTATCAACCTGAACCAAACAATTTGCTCTATTTACTGAACTGAAGCCTGGGTTCCTCCTTTGTGTAGATCCTGGTAGGCAGGATCACTGCACTCAACAGTTTGGGCATATAGAATGTTGCACCTACTTTGCCTTTTACTTATTTATTTATTCTCCTGTTTTTGTAGTTTGAAGTGCAAAAGAAAATTATGTCAAGCTTTACTAGAAGTCTTTTGGCTACCCAGAGACCTCAATAGGTAGCTTTTTTTTTTTTTCTGAGAGTTATCACAGTGTAGGATCTGGCCAAATATTCAATTTTGTCTGTATTCTAAAGCTGATTAGTCTCCAAAGACCTGACTTAAAATCACCAGCTTCACCAAAGACTGGCATTTAAACCAGAGAATTTGTTCATTATTTTATAATGATAGTTATAATTGTCAAAGGGATCATAATCATTCATTCTCTGATCAGCCCATTTTCCCCCAGTAACTTATAGGGGAAGTCAAAACATAATCAGAAGCTTGTTTATGGATCACAGGTATAGAACAAGAGGCATGAGCTGCATGATTTGACTCATCTGTAACATCAAGCTCTGGCTCTTCTACTTCCTAGTCATGGGGGCTTTGGGTGACCTACTTAAGTTTGTACCTCAGTTTCCTCTTCTGCAAAGTGGGAGTAACAATAATGCTTACTACTTTGTGGGTTTTCTGTTAGGATTAAATTAAATGCAAAGTGCATAGAACAATGCCTGGCACATATTAAGTGCTCAAAACATGTTAGTTATTATTTTTTTTTATTACTTAATATATTGTTTGCACAACAGAAATACCCTGAATTCACTCCACTGGACCTCTCTTACCAATCATTTATAGACTCTATCTTGTGTATGACTTTACTTTATCTACTTTGCTGGCTTTAACTAGTATCTTTGTGTGAATGATGTCCAAATCTATATCTCCATCCCTGTTAGCTCTTCTGAGTTTCACACTTACATATTCAGTAGCCAATGGGGCATCATCAACTCAAATGATGCTTCCCAAATTTTTCATGGCATGGTAAAAACATAGAAAATGGAAATAATTATAACAACACATTGGACTTAATGCATAAGGTAGTGCATGCCTGAGGTTTGTAACCTGATAAGCTGGGGACTTTAGCTGCCCCGGAAAACCCAGCCATGCTGAGGGTGGAGGAGTCCATGTTTCCATATATAATAACCCATTTGGGTCAAAGTTCTGACATAGATATCTCACTAAGTACCCCACACTCACTATGTCCAACATGAAGTAATTATCTCTTCCTTAAGGACAGATCTTCTACTCACTATAACCTACCTACTCAGATATATTAAAGGCAGAAACTGTAATATTTTCTAGATTTCTTCTCTTCCCAACTTCTGATATTTAGTCAATAAATTTTGCCCATTTTCTCTATCAAATCTTTCTGGTCTCTGTCACTTCTCTCCATCCACCATGGTCCTAGTTTAACCCCTGATCTCTACTCAGATGCTCAGTTGTGTCCAACTCTTTGCGATTCCATGGACTATAACCCACCAGGCTCCTCTGTCCATGGTATTCTCCAGGCAAGAATACTGGAGTGGGTTGCCAAACACTCCTCCAGGAGACCTTCCTGACCCAGGGGTCAAACCCCCATCTCTACGTCTCCAGCTTTGGCACAAGGATTCTTTACCACTAACTGGGAAGCCCCTAACCTTTGATCAGCACTGTTGTAATAGCTTCCTAAGCTATTGTCCTGCCATGCTCCACCTTCCCTTCCATCCTTCACACAACTGCTATGGTAATCTAAAACCAAACCTCACCTTATCATTCTTCTGCTTAAAATCCTTCAATGACTGCCCATAATTTAGAACTATGGTTTTAAAACTTTTCTTCTGAAGTGTCATGCAAGAAAGATGACCCCTCACAAGAACTCTAAAAGCAAGGAATGGCAGAGGGTGGTGGTGACAAGGACTACAAATTTGAAAATTCTTTGAAGCCTTATGTTTTATCTTAAACTTATTCACTGGCAATTTTGAATTCTAAATGATAATACATGTTTCCTTTAATATAGAAATATTGTTTCAAATTACATACCATCAAGTTAAAATTGATGCCTCATAAGCTTTGTCCCCTGCCTTGACATACTTGTTAACACAACTTGGAAAACCCCAGTGTAAGAAATTGGCAAAGGAGAAAGTCCAAGTTGGCTTCCATGGCCTTCATGATCTGGCCTCTGATTATCTCCATTCTCCCTCCTGTTGCTCTGGTAGCACTGAACCAGGTGTACTTCTGTGCCCACATCATGCTATTTCTGAACCTTCTACCAAGAAGCCTTCCATCTTCTCCTATTCCCATCCTTTTTGTTCAATCATCTGAATTATTCTAACTCTTCCTTTGATATCCAGTACATGTGTCTCAGATGTCATATTCTTCAAGACTCCTCTCCTGCCATGTGCTTGGCTGGATTAGGTGCTTTTCCTCTGTTACTCCCCCAGTGCTGTGGGTTTATATTGGTTGTAACATTTAACCCACTGCATTGATATTCTCTCTCTTTTACCTTTCTTTCACTCCCTATTAAAATATAAGTTCCTACAAAAGAGACTCTGTACATAAATCACTTTCTAGGTACTCAACAAAAATCTTAAAATTTGACTGAATTCTGAATAATTTAAACTTCTATTGTAGACTAATCCTCTCTTTGTTTTCTTTTTTCTTTTTATTTTTTAAATTTAAATTTATTTATTTTAACTAGAGGCTAATTACTTTACACTATTGTATTGGTTTTGCCATACATCAACATGAATCCACCACGGGTGTACACGTGTTCCCAATCCTGAAACCCCTCCCACCTCCTTCCCCGTACCATCCCTCTGGGTCATCCCAGTGCACCAGCCTCAGGCATCCTGTATCATGCATCAAACCTGGACTAGTGATTTGCTTCATATATGATATTATAAATGTTTCAATTCCATTCTCCCAAATTATCTCACCCTCTCCCTCTCGCACAGATCCAAAAGACTGTTCTATACATCTGTGTCTCTGTTGCTGTCTCACATACAGGGTTATCGTTACCATCTTTCTAAATTTCATGTATATGCATTCAGTTCAGTTGCTCAGTCATGTCTGACTCTTTGTGATCCCATGAACTGCAGCATGCCAGGCCTCCCTGTCCATCACCAACTCCCAGAGTTCACTCAAATTCACATCCAATGAGTCGGTGATGCCATCCAGCCATCTCATCCTCTGTTGTCCCCTTCTCTTCCTGATCCCAACCAAGCCCTCCTAGCACCAGAGTCTTTTCCAGAGTCAACTCTTCGCATCAGGTGGCCAAAGTACTGGAGTTTCAGCTTTAGCATCATTCCTTCCAAACACCCAGGACCAATCTCCTTTAGAATGGACTGGTTGGATCTTGCAGTCCAAGGGACTCTCAAGAGTCTTCTCCAACACCACAGTTCAAAAGCATCAATTCTTTGGTGCTCAGCTTTCTTCACAGTCCAACTCTCACATCCATACATGACTACTGGAAAAACCATACCCTTGACTAGATGGACCTTTGTTGGCAAAGTAATGTCTCTGCTTTTTAATATGCTATCTAGGTTGGCCATAACTTTCCTTCCAAGGAGTAAGTGTCTTTTAATTTCATGGCTGCAATCACCATCTGCATTAGTATACTTTATTGGTGTTTTTCTTTCTGGTTTACTTCATTCTGTATAATAGGCTCCAGTTTCATCCACCTCATTAGAACTGATTCAAATGTATTCTTTTTAATGGCTGAGTAATACTCCATTGTGTATATGTACCACAGCTTTCTTACCCATTCATCTGCTGATGGACATCTAGGTTGCTTCCGTGTCCTGGCTATTTTAAACAGTGCTGCAGTTAACATTGGGGTACATGTGTCTCTTTCAATTTTGGTTTCCTCGGTGTGTATTCCCAGTAGTGGGATTGCTGGGTCATAAGGCAGTTTTTTTTTTTTTTTCCCAGTTTTTTTAAGGAATCTCCACAGTGTTCTCCATAGTGGCTATACTAGTTTGCATTCCCACCAACAGTGTAAGAGGGTTCTCTTTTCTCCACACCAGTTTCAGCATTTATTGCTTGTAGACTTTTGGATAGCAGCCATTCTGACTTCCAGAATATTGGAAATAAAAGCAAAAATAAACAAATGGACCTAATTAAACTCGAAAGCTTTTGCACAATAAAGGAAACTATAAGCAAGGTGAAAAGACAGCCTTCAGAATGGGAGAAAATAATAGCAAATGAAGCAACTGACAAAGAACTAATCTCAAAAATATACAAGCAACTCCTACAACTCAATTCCAGAAAAATAAATGACCCAATCAAAAAATGGGCCAAAGGATGAAACAGACATTTCTCCAAAGAAGACATACGGATGGCTAACAAACACATGAAAAGCTGCTCAACATCACTCATTATCAGAGAAATACAAACCAAAACCACAATGAGGTACCATTTCACATCAATTCTCTCTTTGACTGGCAAATCCTTTCCTTAGATATGGTAATACCATCATCACTTTATAACCAAGACTAAACATAGTTGCATCTCTCTGCCCCTTTATGTGTTTATTTCATACTGTACCTCTTGGAGAAAAAAAACTCAATTATTTGGAGACACTTTATGTAGTCTACAAATATCCTTTTTTTTGTGTTATATACTGATTATTTTTAAAATGAAAACCATTTATTCTTTGGTCTGGGAGGAAATATAAAGAAAATAGAAATATCATAAACAACTAAGAGAAATACTAAATAAAGATGCATCAGACAATGGCAGAGGAGAAAAGTAACACTAGAAGTTTAAGATCATTGAATGAAAACTAGTTCTATCAGTGAAAAGTCTCATTTCTTATACACTAGATATCTTCCATTGTTGAATCTGTTTTGTTTGAATGTCATTTTAGAAAAAAAGATACTTTCTATCATCTTAGAAAGAGATACATGTCAAAGTGTACGGAGATTTCTATACAAACAATAGATTTTTGTAATGTGTTTGTTCATATAGTATTCTGTTAAGACTGAATTTGCCTAAGCTCCATATATAAATAAAATGATGATAGTTATGACATTTATACCTTAGGAACTCTAGAACTGTCTATTTGTCATTTTAAATTTCTCTCCAATATTTCTTTTTATCTTATCTTTTAGATTTTTGAAACGTTTTGTGCTATAGAATGGATTAAAACCATAGGATATCCAGTCTTTTACACCTTCAAAAACTATTACTCAGAATTAATATATAATGAAAGATACTTTGAAAACAAATATGAATTTTGTTTTGCAGTGAAATATCAATCTGCTAATTTTAGGCTATTTCAAGCTAGACTAAATAAAAATTTAGAGAAGCAGATTTTTTTTTTCCCATTGATAGTGACATGTTGTAGAATGTCATTAAATCTATTCTCCTGCTTCTATAGCCAATAGTTGGGAATAATGATTCCAAATCAGCAGTGCTCCTCAGTTTCTGAGGTATGTTACAAGCTACATTTTCAAAGCTGACTCGGTAAGATTATTGGCACATTCGTTGAATTGTAAATGCAAATCTGTATAGTATGTAATTAACATATTCCTGGAACAATAAATTATCTCTGTGATGTGAAAATGGAAACATTAGGCAAATCGTGTGAAAGTGAGTGAAAATGTTAATCGATCAGTTGTGTCTGACTCTTTGAGACCACATGAACTGTAGCCTAGCAGGTTCCTTTCTCAATGTAATTCTCCAAGCAAGAATAATGGAGTGGTAGGCTATTCTGTTTTCCAGAGGATCTTCCCGACTCAGGGATCTAACCTGGGTCTCCTGCATTGCAGGCAGATTCTTTACTGTCTGAGCCTCCAGGGAAGCCCCTGGTAAATCATAAATATTTTTATTTGTGAAAGAATTTAGAGATATTTTGAGTGCCACATTTCAAAGAAATGCTATTTAATTGCTGATGCTTTTATTGTTTTCCAACATAGTCCATACTTACCTTATTTAATTATATAGACTTGTTCATGTTTTCAAATAGCACAGGTTAACATAACACCTTTCCAAACTTCCTTAGAAAATGCATAATGAATATCCATAGCTACCCTGTAAGAACCCCAGACCATCATTTTCTCCCAAGATACTTTGAATGTCCTGTAGAAAATGAGGAGTGGGTGGGTGGGTGGTATATCACATGCTCCACAAAGAACTTTTGGCCACTCAGTGGCAACTGCCATTAGCTTCAATATTATAATCAAATGCAAGTTACATACAAAAACTTGAGTCTCAAGCAAATAATCGCTTACTTTTTCACATAAAAGCAAGTGTAGAAGTTTATCATTGCTGGTGTTGATTTAGTTGTTCAATAATGCCATCTGGGACCCAAGGAAGTTTTTTTTTTTTTTTTTTCTAACTTGCTTTTATTTATTTTTTAATGCATGAAAAGATTTTAAATCTCACATATAATTAATAAAATACAAATTAAATCATCAAAATCTTTTTAAAATAAGAAATACAATAATTAAAATCACAGATGCTATTTTTCACCTATTAAATAACAAGGTTAACTGTTGGCAAGGAGATAGAATCAGGTACTTCTGTATGTTGTTAGCAAAGATGTAAATTGCAGTCTGTTTGGAGGGCAATTTGATGATATTCAAAACTAAAATACACATTCCTGAGTTTTAAATCAACTGCTTAAAAGGTTCTCATGGAAGATGGCAGAGGAATAGGACAGGGAGACCACTTTCTCCTGCACAAATTTATCAAAAGAACATTTAAACGCTGAGTAAATTCCACAAAACAACTTCTGAATGCTGGCAGAGGACATCAGGCACCCAGAAAAGCAGCCCATTGTCTTCGAAAGGAGGTAGGAAAAAATAAGACAAAAAAAGAGAGAAAAGAGGTAGGGACGGAGCTCCATCCCAGGAAGGGAGTCTTTTTTAAGAAGTTACCAAACATCAGGAAACACTCTCACTGCCGAGTCTGTGGTGAGCCTTGGAAGCACAGAGGGCAATGTAACAGGGAGGGAAAATAAATAAATAATTAAACCCCACAGATTATGAGCCCAACGGTAACTCTCCTAGTGGAGAAGCAGTGCAGACGCCTGCACCGGCACTAGCAAGTGGAGGCTGCGCAGGGAGGCACAGGCTGCATTGCTTAGAGTAAGGACTGAGGCTGAATGCCCCAAGGGCAATCTGAGTGAACTAACTTGGGCTAGCAAACCAGACTGTGGGATAGCTACCACAGGAAAAGCCCTAACCTAAGACACCACCAAGCCCCTCCCACAGAAAAAAGGACTGAACTGGGATAGCCATCCATCCCCCTCTGGTGACAGGCAGCCAGAGCCAGAAGGGGGCAATTGCAGCCCTGGAGGGGCATTATCTACCAAACTGCAAGCAGGCTTCTTTGCTAACTAAGACTTCTTGGTGTTCTGGACGGTCAACATCCGCCTGAGAAGGTGCACCAGTTGTACACCCAGAAAATTGAGTGGCAGGGACGGAGGAGGTGATAAGTCGCAGCAACCATGCTTGCCGAACACCTCATCACCTGAGCTGCTCGGACCTGAAAAGGGCACAAAATACAGGCCCAATAGAGTCTGCACCTCTGAGGACTACCCGAATGCCTGAACCTGAGCAGCTTAGACCTGAGAGGTGAAGGCAGCCCAGGGCCGGCCTCAGACGGTTCCCGGCAGAGCAACCTAGAACCTGAGCAGTGTGGGCAGGGAGGGCACATATGCTGTGAGCAGGGGCAGGCCCAGTGTGGCTGAGACACTGCAAGCACACACCAGTGTTATTTTCTTACAGCGTTCATCCCTTACCACAGTTTGACTGAACAAGTGAGCCTAAAAAAAAGTGTCCACCACTGCCCGCCTTGTGTTAGGACAGAAATCAGACACTGAAGAGACCAGCAAACAGAAGAAGGTAAAACAGGGAACCACCTTGGAAGTGACAGGTGCAATAGATTAAAACCCTGTAGTTAGTACCGACTACATAGGAAGGGGCCTATAGATCTTGAGAAATATAAGCTGGACCAAGGAATTATCCAAAAATGAACTGACCCCACACTGCCTACAACAACACCAGAGAAAGTCCTAGATATATTTTTACTATTTTTATGATCATTCTTTTTTTTCTTTTTAAGTCCTCTATAACTCCTTTAATTTTCATTTTTATAACCTACTATTACTTTGCAAAAAAAAGGACTATTTTTAAAGCAAAGTTCATATATATATATTATAATTTTTGTGACTTTTTTTCTTTAATATTGTATTTTTTAAAAATCCAACCACTACTCTAGATTTTTAATCTTTGCTTTTTGGTATTTGTTATCAGTTTTGTACCTTTAAGAGCCCAATCTTCAGTACCCATTTTTACTTGGGAGTGAGATTACTGGCTTGACTGCTCTCTCCCCCTTTGGACTCTCCTTTTTCTCCACTAGGTCGCCTCTGTCTCCTCCCTCCCCCATCTCTTCTCTACCCAACTCTGTGAATCTCTGTGTCTTCCAGATGGTGGAGAACACTTAGAGAACTGATTACTGACTGGATCTGTTTCTCTCCTTTTGATTCCTCCCTTTTATCCCCCTGGCCACTTCTGTCTCCTTCCTTCCTGTTCTCTTCTCTGTAGAACTCCAAGAACATCTCTGAGCAGTCCAGACTGTGGAGCACACATAAGGAGGTGATTATTGTATAGCTTCCTCTCTCCTCTTTTGATTTGACCTCATCTCATTTGGGTCATCTCTAATTCCCTCCTCCTTCTTCTCTTCTCCATATAACTCTGTGAACCTCTCTGGCTGTCCCTCACTGTGGAGAAACTTTTCATGTTTAACCTAGATGTTTTATCAATGGTGCTGTGTAGAAGGAGAAGTCTTGAGACTACTGTAAAAATAAGATTGAAAACCAGAAGCAGGAGGCTTAAGTCCAAATCCTGACCACACGAGAGAACTCCTGACTCCAGGGAACATTAATCGACAGGAGCTCATCATATGCCTCCATACCTACACTGAAACCAAGGGCCAACAAGTTCCAGAGCAAGACATACCATGCAAATTCTCAAGCAACATAGGAACAATACACCCTGAGCTCCAATACACAGGCTGCCAAAAGTTACTCCAAAACCACTGACATCTCATAACTCATTACTGGACACTTCATTGCACTCCAGAGAGAAGCAATCCAGCTCCACCCACCAGAACACCGACACAAGCTTCCCTAACTAGGAAACCTTGACAAGCCACCTGTACGACCACACCCACAGTGAGGAAACTCCACAATAAAGAGAACTCCACAAACTGCCAGAATACAGAAAGGCCACTCCGAACTCAGCAATATAAACAAGATGAAGAGAAAGAGGAATACCCAACATGCTGGGAGCCAGCATGGGGAACCCCGCCCATGGCAAAGGTCATGAGGAAGAGGCCTGACAGGCAAAGACAAGATCAGGCCTCGAGGGAACCCCCCTGGACCTTCCCGAGCATCCACCCTAAAAATAGAGTCTGTCCGCCTTATTGCAGTATGCCTTTCACCAACTCTTCTGACACTAACAGGGGGCTATCCCTCCCCCCAAAACCTTTCTCTGAAAAGAGTTAACTTAGAGCTCCAGTTAATAAGTCTCCTGGGTGTAATAAGAGTGTTTCAATCCAAAAACTCCTCTGATGGCTCTCTAGCCTGCCTGACAAGTTTATCCGGCCTCTTACAACCACACATGCCTCCCAACCATGAGAGGCACAAGACTCTCTAAACTTTCTAAATACAGAGTCTTTTAAGAAGTTAGAAATTATTAGTGTAATATTAGTGAATTGTTAGAAATATACCAGTGGAGGGTTTCATTGTTGAGCCAATATTTGCTGCTAAGTCTCCATATCCCTTGTCCCTTATATACATTAATTGATATAACTGGCATAAGGGAAAAATAAGTAATAACCTTTGATATTAATCACATTAGACCTTAGGCTAGTAAATTCTTTTCTTGATTATAGCTCACTGCACCTTTGCCCTGTAGGAATGCAACTTTATCTGGTGCTTTCGGAGGGTGGCACCTAGTTGAAGAAAAATCACCCTTGGAAAAAATAAGTTTTCTGGTTGACTGACCATTATCAGAAAGAAAGGGTCATAAAATGTTAACAGGCCCCCTGTCCAAAAGATGATGCTAAACCACTTAAGACCTTTGTATGTATGCACAAAGAAGTGCCTGGTATCGATAAAGGTCAGGACTGCTGACCCCAAATGACTTTGTATTTCTCATTTATCTCTATGTACAACTTAAAGTATAAAAGCTTTCCTGAAAAATAAAGAGATGGACCAGTTCCTGGAAAGACTGGTTTCCCCTGTGTCTTCTTTTCTTTCTCTCTTTTTCAGGCTAATTCCCGCCTGGAGCACAGAGGCTCGCTGTGTCTACTTATTTGCCCGGGCTTCTAAGACCCACACTAGAGGGAGCCCAAGGCAGGGCACCCTCCGCTATTCAGGCAGGTGCCTGTGGCCTACGGAGACGGTGCATGTCCCTTGACTCGGGGCTTTATTGGCTTCCTGTGTAAACCAAGGACAGCCTCTTTTCTCCTCTATTTTCTCCACTACACTATTCTTTCCTAATCTCTCTTTATATCTCTAAATAAATAAATCTCTCCTCGCCGATGCCATCCCTGCTTCAAATTCCTTGGATCCACCGGGGCTGGACCCCAGCAAGTGGTGCCCGGAACAGGCTATTCGAAGGTAGGTCTCCCCCAGTACTCAATTTTCAGGACGGATAGGACCCCACTCAGGGTGCCTAGGACCCTCCTGCACAAGATAGGTAGGGTGAATAGGAGTGGGAAGTATTCTAAGGGTTGAAAGAAACCTGCTTTCTAAGGGTTGAAAAGAAACCCCCTCTTTGCAAATGTTGAAATGAAACCTTCTTTACAAAACTTAATTTTCTGACATAGGTAACAGTGAGTCAAAAGAAAGACAACTTTTTATAGGAGTAATCTTGCAATTGTTAAGTAAAAGAGGAATTAAAGTTAAGAAAACCAATATTCATTCCTTTTTTTCATTTGTACAAGAACAATGTCCTTGGTTTCCAGAAGAGGGCACTGTTAACTTAGATACTTGGAAAAGAGTATTAGATACTTGGGAAAGAGTAGGAAAACAGCTAAAAACTTACTATACTGAACATGGTCCAGAAAAGGTGCCTGCTGATGCCTTTTCCTTATGAAATATGATTAGGGATGCCTTAGACCCCGCTCCTGAATCTGAAAAGGTACATGTTAGAGAGGAAAGTGAAGAAAAAAAAGGTACCTGTAAAAGAGGAAAGTGTCAGACTTTATTTTTTTGGGCTCCAAACTCACTGCAGATGGGGATTGCAGCCATGAAATTAAAAGATGCTTACTCCTTGGAAGAAAAGTTATGACCAACCTAGACAGCANGAAATAGATGGGGAAACAGTGGAAACAGTGTCAGACTTTATTTTTTTGGGCTCCAAAATCACTGCAGATGGTGACTGCAGCCATGAAATTAAAAGATGCTTACTCCTTGGAAGAAAAGTTATGACCAACCTAGATAGCATATTCAAAAGCAGAGACATTACTTTGCCAACTAAGGTCCATCTAGTCAAGGCTATGGTTTTTCCTGTGGTCATGTATGGATGTGAGAGTTGGACTGTGAAGAAAGCTGAGTGCCGAAGAATTGATACTTTTGACCTGTGGTGTTGGAGAAGACTCTTGAGAGTCCCTTGGACTGCAAGGAGATCCAACCAGTCCATTCTGAAGGAGATCAACCCTGGGTGTTCTTTGGAGGCAATGATGCTAAAGCTGAAACTCCAGTACTTTGGCCACCTCATCCGAAGAGTTGACTCATTGGAAAAGACTGATGCTGGGAAGGTTGGGGGCAGGAGGAAAAGGGGATGACAGAGAATGAGATGGCTGTAGGCATCATTTACTCGATGGATGTGAGTTTGAGCGAACTCTGGCAGATGGTGATGGACAGGGAGGCCTGGCGTGCTGCAATTCATGGGGTTGCAAAGAGTCGGACACGACTGAGCGACTGAACTGAACTGAACTGATAGTTGATCTACAATGTTAGTTTCAGGTGAACAGCAAATTCACTTATACATATATATACATATCTTTTCCGTTATGGTTTATTACAGAATATTGAATCTAGTTCCCTGTGATATACAGTTAGGGCTTTGTTGTTTATGTATTTTATATACAGTAGTTTGTATCTGCTAATCCCAACTCAGTTCACTTCAGTTGATCAGTTATGTCTGACTCTTTGTGAGTTAGGTTATTTATTTGACTTTTTTCTTGTTTCTTGAGGTATGCCTGTATTGCTATGAACCTTCCCCTTAGCACTGCTTTTACAATGTCCCACAGGTTTTGGGTTGTTGTGTTTTCATTTTAATTCCTTTCCATGTATATTTTGATTTCTTTTGTGATTTGTTGGTTATTCAGCAGTGTGTTGTTCAGCCTCCATATGTTGGAATTTTTAATAGTTTTTCTACTGTAATTGAGATTTAGTCTTACTGCATCATAGTCAGAAAAGGTGCTTGGAATGACTTCATTTTTTTTGAGTTTACCAAGTCTAGATTTATGGCCCAGGATGTGATCTATCCTGGAGAAGTTTTCGTGCACGCTTGAGAAAAAGGTGAAATTCATTGCTTTGGGGTGAAATTTCCTATAGATATCAATTAGGTCTAACTGATCTATTGCATCATTTAAAGTTTGTGTTTCCTTTTTAATTTTCTGTTTAGTTGATCTGTCCATAGGTGTGAGTGGGGTATTAAAGTCTCCCACTACTATTGTGAAGGATGAGATGGCTGGATGGCATCACGGACTCGATGGACGTGAGTCTGAGTGAACTCCGGGAGACGGTGTTAGACAGGGAGGCCTGGCATGCTGTGATTCATGGGCTCGCAAAGAGTCAGACACGATTGAGCGACTGAACTGAACTGAACTGAAGAAAAAGAGGCTATACCTTCTTATCGGCAGTTAAAAGAAATGCTAGCCGCTATGACTGCCAATGAGCATGTAAAAGACAGAGATGAAAAGAAAGATCAGCCTTCCCCTGAGGATGAGGAAGATTTAGAGGAAATAGCAGCTCAATACCATTCTGATGAAGACTGGCCTCTCTTAGATAAAGATGCTCCCAAGAGTTAAAGAGAAACCTCCCCAATCAGACCATCTGCTCCCAGGAGTTCAAGAGAAACTTCCCCAGTTAGGCCATCTGCTCCCAGGAGCTTGAGAGACACATCCCCAATTAGACCATCTGTAAGATTTAAACATCAAACAGTTAAAAGATCTCCGGAGTATGAAAAGAAAGACATGGGACACTCCGGCCCACCCTTGCCCCCTCCACCTTATAGGGGTGAAGGGCCTCCACTAGAAACTCCCCGGAGAAGGATTCTTTCTAGCTCCAAAGATGAATTTGATCCCCACCTTGAGGCTTGTTTTCCTGTAATATTTGACGAAAGTGGTGGGGGAAGGGTTCCCCACTGGGAACCCATTCCAATGAAAATGGTTAAAGAACTCAAACAGGTTTGTGCTTCATATGGGCCTAAAGCCCTGTACACTATACAATTGATAGAGGCCTTAGTGGGCAGATGGATGTCACCCTATGACTGGAAGACAGTCTCTAGGGCTTGTCTATCTGTAGGGCAATATGTACTTTGGAGAGCTGAATATGATGATCTTGGCAAAAAACAAGCCGATAATAACCAAAAATATGGTACAAGATATATTGTTAAAAGTATGTTGACAGGGACTAGTGAATTTGGAGCACTTAAAGATCAGATGGGATTAGACAAAATTACTCTAAACCAAGTAACTGCCTGTGCCCTTGCAGCATGGCGATTGTTGCCTGAAGGGAAAGAATCAACTTCTTCCTTTTCAAACATTAAACAGAAACCAGAGGAGCCATATGAGGACTTTATATCACGACTTACAGAGGCAGTTCACAGAGTAATTAATTTTGAGGCAGCTGGATTACTAATAAGGCAACTGGCATTTGAGAATGCTAACTCTACCTGCCAAGCTATTTTACGTCCTATAAAAAAATCTGGACAAATAGTAGATTACATCAGGCAATGTGCAGATGTAGGACCAGCAATGCTGCAGGGTGTTGCCATAGCCGCAGTGATAACAGGGAACTCTTATCAACAGACAGTTCAATCCTTTCTTACAGACAAAAACAACCCAGCGCAGAGTTACCCCAGTAACCAAGGCTGAAGTACTAGCTTGTCTAAAACTTGTTTTTCCTGTGGCCAAGAGGGACACATTACCCGCACCTGCCCTCAAAAAACAGTTGGTTCTTATCCGCCAAATTCTGCCTCCCCGGCTGTGTCTGCTCTGCAAAATTCTCCCTCCCCACCCTTACTTGCTAATCTCTCTAGATCTCTTTGCCCTCATTGTCAAAAAGGATATCATTGGGCAAAAGAATGCAAGTCGAGATTCCATAGAAATGGAACCTTTTTGGGCCCTGACCAGCAGTCAGGAAATAGATTGAGGGGCCAGCCCCAGGCCCTGACAATGATTGGGGCAATGACACTGAACCCATTCATACCCTTCGTCCCATCACAGAACTCATCAGAGCAACCCCAGGCAGTGCAGGACTGGACCTGAGTTCCACCACCTCAACAATATTAACACCAGATGGTCCCACTATAAAAATCGCTACAGAGGTCAAAGGTCCATTACCGACAGGTTTGGTGGGAATTATATTAGGCAGAAATTCGTTAGCTACGCAGGGTCTCAGAATTATCCCTGGAGTAATTGATTCAGATTATACAGGAGAAATTCAAATAATGATTTCACCCCCAACTAAAACTATACAAATTCATCAGGGACAAAGAATAGCTCAACTTTTACTTTTGCCTTACTACACTGTGATTGCGCACACAGCTACTCAGAATGAAAGGCAGGATAAAGGATTTGGGTCTAGTGATATGGTTTTTTGGATAACAGAAATTACTCAGAAATGCCCTATGAAAACTACTCTGGTCAGTGGCAAGTCTATTGTGGGGTTATTATACACAGGAGCAGATGTTTCTTGCATTTCAGGAAAAGACTGGCCCAGCTCTTGGCCCACACATACTACAGAAAATGAGTTGGTGGGATTAGGGAGATCCCCCGCAGTAGCTAAGAGTGCAAAAATATTAGATTGGCAGTTTGAGGATACCTGTGGAACTTTCCAACCTTACGTAGTTCCCTCACTCCACTTTACCCTGTCGGGGAGGGACGTGCTGTTTCAAATGTGAGTGTTACTTTTTAGCCCTGATGATAAAGTGACCTCTCAATTGCTGCGAATGGGTTATGATCCATCAAAAGGATTAGGTAAACAACAAACAGGAATAATTGAGCCAATCTGCCCAACTCTTCGACAGCTACGTACTGGATTGAGGTATCCAAGTTTATAATGGAGGCCATTGTTTTTGCTGCTGACCCCATTACATAGAAATCTCAAGACCTGGTGTGGGTGGAACAATGGCTTCTGCCTAAAGAAAAATTACTGGCAGCAAAAACATTAATTTTTGAACAACTAGAATTGGAACATACTGAGCCCTCCAATAGCCCCTGGAGGGGCTATAACACTCCTATTTTTGTTATTAAGAAAAAATCTGACAAATGGTGACTTTTACAGGATTTGAGAACAATTAATGCCACCATGGAGGACATGGAGGCCTTACAACCTGGGCTCCCTTCCCCAGTAGCCGTTCCAGAGGGATATAATTGTAATTGATTTTTTTTCACCATTCCCTTAAGTGCTGAGGATAAAAGGCAATTTGCTTTTAGTCTGCCATTAGAAAATCTTAAACAGCTTAATTTGAGGTTTCAATGGAAAGTACTACCTCAGGGAATGAAAAATAGCCTTACCTTATGTCAAAATTTGTCAATGCCGCTTTAGAAAATATTAGAGCTAAATATGAACAAGTATATGTGATTCATTACATGGATGATATTTTAATAGCTCATCCAGATAGACCTCATTTGCAAACTGTCCTCCAAAATTTAACCCAGGCATTGTCAGCTAGAGGCTTAAAAATTGCCCTGGAGAAAATTCAAATCAATCCACCAATAACCTACTTAGGAAGGGTTATAAATTCAGAAACAGTGACTCATGCCCCGCTACAACTAAGAAAGGATCATCTTGTCACTTTAAATGATTATCAAAAACTTTTAGGTGATATTAATTGGATTAGGCCCTATTTAAAATTAACCACTGCCAAATTAAAGCCTCTTTTTAACATTTTGCGTGGGGATCCCGATCCAACTTCAAAAAGACAATTGACTGCTGAGGCTCGGGAGGCCCTATGGAAAGTAGAAAAAGGTTTATCTGATAGCTATGTAAAAACAATTCATTTAGCAGCAAACCGGCAATTCTTTGCCTAGCCACACCCACTGCACCTACGGGAGTTTTATGGAAAAAGTGGCCCCCGAGATTGGGTCCATCTTCCTGCTCAAGCTAAAAAAGTAGTGGCTTCTTATCCAGGCTTGATAGCTACATTGACATTAAAAGGAAAAAAGTGGAGCATTGAATTGTGTGGTAAAGAGCCATTCAGTTCAGTTCAGTCGCTCAGTCATGTCCAACTCTTTGAGGCACCGTGAATCACAGCACGCCAAGTCTTCCTGTCCAACACCATCTCCCGGAGTTCACTCAGACTCAAGTCCATCGAGTCCGTGATGCCATCCAGCCATCTCATCCTTGGTCGTCCCCTTCTCCTCCTGCCCCCAATCCTCCCAGCATCAGAGTCTTTTCCAATGAGTCAACTCTTCGCATGAGGTGGCCAAAGTACTGGAGTTTCAGCTTTAGCATCATTCCTTCCAAAGAAATCCCAGGGTTGATCTCCTTCAGAATGGACTGGTTGGATCTCCTTGCAGTCCAAGGGACTCTCAAGAGTCTTCTCCAACACCACAGTTCAAAAGCATCGATTCTTCGGCGCTCAGCCTTCTTCACAGTCCAACTTTCATATCCATACATGACCACAGGAAAAACCATAGCCTT
>SJYX01023539.1:94713-274748 GCA_006410675.1 Oreotragus oreotragus | reverse complement strand
AATATAATCAATCTGATTTCGGTGTTGACCATCTGGTGATGTCCATGTGTAGAGTCTTCTCTTGTGTTGTTGGAAGAAGGTGTTTGCTATGACCAGTGCATTTTCTTGGCAAAACTCTATTAGTCTTTTCCCTGCTTCATTCCACATTCCAAGGCCAAATTTGCCTGTTACTCCAGGTGTTTCTTGACTTCCTACTTTAGCATTCCAGTCCCCTATAATGAAAAGGACATCTTTTTTGGGTGTTAGTTCTACAAGGTCTTGTAGGTCTTCATAAAACCGTTCAACTTCAGCTTCTTCAGCATTACTGGTTGGGGCATAGCCTTGGATAACTGTGATATTGAATGGTTTGCCTTGGAAATGAACAGAGATCATTCTGTCGTTTTTGAGATTGCATCCAAGTACTGCATTTCGGACTCTTTTGTTGACCATGATGGCTACTCCATTTCTTCTCAGGGATTCCTGCCCGCAGTAGCATAGCCAATGGGAATTTACTCTGTGCCTCAGGGAACACAACCCGGGGCTCTATAACAACCTAGAAGGGTGGGATGGGGACGGAAGTGGGTGGGAGATTGAAGAGTGAGGGAACATAGGTATATTTATGGCTGATTCATGTTGATGTTTGGCAGAAACCAACACAACATTGTAAACCAATTTTCCTTCAATTTTAAATAAATTGCAAAAATAAAATAAAAATAAATTTATTTATAAAAGAATTAAAGATAGATTGGTCTCCACTAACGTTTGCACTGAGGGTAGTTTTCTCACCCTGGAATTCAGGAAAAGTCTAAATTACTGGTCCAGAGGATAATCAGAGTGACAGCCATCATGGTATTCTAAGTCAGCCCTTCCCTCTGATCTTATTTCATTGCCTTGGGTTAACTCAGTAAATCTCTCTCTTTTTTTTTTTTCTAATTTTAGTTTTGTTTTTAATTGAAATATAGTTGATTTATAAAATTGCTTTAGTTTCGAGAGTATAGCACAGCAATTCAGTATTTTTGCAGATTATACTCCATTATGTTATTAAAAGACAATGGGCAAAATTCCCTGTGCTATACAGTATATCCTTGTTGTTTATCTATTTTATATATAGAATTTTATATCTGTTAATCCTATATCCCTAATTTGTCCCTCCTCCATTGTTCGTTGTGGGTTTGTCATAAGTGACCTTTATATATTGAGATATGTTCCCTCTCTACTCTCGTTTCTGTTTTCTTTTCTAATGTTTGATATCAGTATGTTCTGACTTCTTAATTATGTTCTTTGTGTAATTTCTACAAGTTTTTCTCTTGTGGTTACCATGAAGCTCATATAAAACATCTTTTTAAAATATAAATTTATTTATTTTATTTGGAGGTTAATTACTTTACTGTATTGTATTGGTTGTTGGCAAGTTAACTTTGTAGAATGCCTAAACTGGCACCTTTCCACACTGTCACATTTTAGATTATTGTTGAAACAGTTTACATATATTTTATATTGTATAACTAGTAAGATTATTGTAGTTATGGTTATTTTCACTATGGCTTTTTTTTTTTACATTTAAACTGGAGTTATAAGAGAATGTTGCACCAATTACCAAATGACAGAATCTAATTGTAACTATGTACTTACCATTAGTAGTGTGCATTTCACTATCTTTTTATGTTTTTATGATGTTAACTAGTGCCTCTTTACTTCCACTCAAAAACTCATTAGCATTTCTTGTAAGGCAGGCAGATACAGTAGTAATGAACTCTCTCAGCTTTTATTTGTTTGGTAAAGTTTTTATTCTTCCTTCAGCTCTGAAGGATAGCTTTGCTGGATATAGTATTTTTGTCATTTTTTTTCTTTCAATAATTTGAATGTATCCCATTCTTTCCTGGCCTGACATATTTTTATTGAGAAATCTGCTGATAATCTTATGGGGGTTTCCATATGTGTAACTTCTGTCTCTTCTCTTGATGTTTTAAAACTTTTTTCTTTCTCTTAGACTTTTGACAATTTAATTATAATGTCTCAGATGAGGACTATTCAGGTTCAACTTATTTGGGGTCCTTTGGACCTTATGAATCTGGATGTGCCTTTCTCTTGCCAGATTTGAGAAGTTTTCAGTCATTATTGCTTTAAATATATTTTCTGTCCTTTTCTCTTTCTCTTCTCTTTTTGGAATTCCCATACTTTGAACACTGTTCATTTTCACCATGTCCCATAAGTCTCATAGGCTTTCATCACTTTTTTTTCATTCTTTTTTTTTCTTTTTGCTCCTCTGACTGGATAATTTCTAATGTGATATCTCCCAAGTGGATGATTCTTTCTTCTGCATGGTTAAGTCTGCTTTTGGAAACTTGATATTGAATTCTTCAATTTAGTTACTGTATTTTTCAACTCTAGGATTTCTGTTTACATTTGTTGTAGTTGTTGTTGGTGGTTCCTATACCTTTGCAAAACTTCTCATTTTGCTCTTGCATTGTCTTCCTAATTTTGTTTAGTCACCTGAGTCTTCTTGTAGTTTGTTAAACTTCCTAAAGTGGAATTCTTTGTCTGACAGTGCACAGATCTCCATTTCTTTTTGTTGTCAGACTTTATTAGCTGCCTTTGATGGTGTCATATTTACCTAGTCTTTCATCATCCTTAACTCCTTAGGTTGGTATCTGCACATCTGAGTAATTGAGCTCCTCTTCCAGACTTTACAAGTTTTGCTTTGGCAGAGACAGATTTTCACCCATCAGCTCAGTTCAGGTTTCTGGCTGTGTCTGCTAGAAATGCCCTTGGACAGATGGGAACTGATATTTATTTTCTATTTTGGGATGAGACAACTGTTCAAGCTCTGAGGACTGGGATCAGGATGTGTGCCATTGACTGAGAACAGCTGGCTAAGAATGCTGGCATGGTTTCCTAACCAAGTGAAGCTGTAGGGTAGGCTCTGTGCTTGTCTGGATTTTCTTGGTCAGACTTTCCAGATGGACTGGGTATTATATTCAGCAGTAGATGGGGTTATGAATTAGTTTCCCTGCTCTGGCCAGGCAGCATGACAGGAACCAGGACCTATATAATTCATTATTTGGGGATCCAAATTAGGCAAGAGTGCACTGAATTTCCTGGTCAGATGAGGCCACCAGTTTTGTTCTACGGACAGGGAAAGCCATGGGCTGTGCTCTTTGTTCAACTGTCACAGTAAGTAGGACAGTTGGATGAGCTACACATCTTCCTGCATGCTCTGGTTCCATTCCCTAGTCTAATAGGCTATATTCAGCAATGAAGACTAGGAATTAGTTTCTTTGCCCAGGTGCAGTGGGAGAAGCAACTATTTGTTTGTAAAGATTGGTAAGACTATTTTTTTGTCTTAACTCAAGCTAACCTGTGCCCCAAGTTCACTGGCCAAACAGGCTCACTGGTTTTGATCTATAAACTCTCAGCTTTGCCTGCCCTTCTGTCAGCTCAACTGCCCCTGTGCCACACAGCTTTTGGGCATTCTTGCCAACCATTCTTGTCAGATGAAACTAGGAGCCAATGCAGGTAGAGCTGTGTGTCAGCTTCTTTGCCTGGGCAAAGAAAGGGGAGGGACTGCTCCAAGCAACTCTGTTTCCCAGAGTCTAGCTGGGAGAATCTAGGAGCTACCCTCAGTCATGGTTATAAATCAATCCCCCTGCCTAGGTATAGCAGGGGAACTCTACATGCCTAGTACTGGCCTTGATCTGAAGACAATCAGATCTGCCTACTTACTTGTCTCTCAGCTCAAGCTTTACTTGGATGTAACATCTTCCAAATGTTTCCATTATTCCCTTGATCACATATGGCTGGGAGATACTCTCCACAGCAGGTGGGGTTGTGACTCAGTTCCTTGCCTGAGTGTGGGCAAGCCAGGCTCCAGGGCTGGCAAAACTCCTTACTTAAGGATCTGAATCAGGCAGCTCTGCACCCTACCAAGATCCCTGATCAGAGTGCACCACCAATTTAGCTTTTCAAATTAGCAAAGCTACTTGTTGGGATTACCTCTTGGGCACTGCAGGTATGAACTTGGTCTGCAAAGATCTGTATACTGGTTGTTGTAAGTCCCCCTTTCTCAATCACCATCAGATTCCAAGTGTTTGAGTCCCACAGATTATCTTGCAATCCTTGTGAGGCAAGATCCATGTAGTGACTTTCACAAAGTGGCCCAAAAAGCTCCAGCAATGAGGGGACAGTTGTTTTCCCCTGGAGTTTCCTTCCCCACTGAAGGAATCAGAAGCTCAGAGGCGACCTTTCCATGTAGTGTCTCACTTGCCTGTGAGACAGTGCAGGAAATGTATAGTTGTATCTCTTAACCTTCTAATATAGTCTGTCTTGGTCTCTGATGCAGGGAGGTGCTTCAGCCTCACCTCTGTGTTCTAGAATTTGCTCAGTGGTGTCTTCTTCCTATCTCTCAGCTCAAATAGCTGTTAGTTGCACTTGAGAAGGGAAGCAAAGTCAAGAATGACTTGTGCCACCATCTTCGTGTCACTTCCCTTAAGTTAGTATGTCTTACTCTGTAAATTCATGATAAGTCCAAATTATCTTCATTTTCATGATCCATCTTTAAGATGCTGATCCACACAGTCCAAAATTACCCATCCTACATCTGTACTCCATCTAGTACCTGCTTGAAGGGGTAAAAAATAGAGGACAAGTGGCACATTTTCTATTTAGGGACAACCTAGAATTTGTGTGCATTGCTTCTGCTCCTATCTTAGTCAGAGTTGAGTCACATGGCAATAACTAATTGGAAATGAAACTAGGAAATTTAGCCTTATTCTGGGTATTCATGTATCCAGCTAAAAGCAGACTCTATTACTGTAGAAAAAGAGTAGAGTAGATATTTGGGGAACACCAGCAGTCTCTGCTACACTAATTTCCAGCTGTGGATGAAGGTTGTCATTCACTCTCACTGCTTTGGCATAGGGCTTCAGCTAAAAAGGTTGCAAAACTATGATGATTATGTGCTTTGATCTCAGCTAGGATTTTGCTGTTGATTACTAATCCCTTTAAATATCCTTAATAACACTCTTTTGGTTTTCTCCACTCTAACTATTCCAAGCTTTCTTCAAAGTATTCAACCTCACCTTAGCCTTCTTACCATTTTATTGACTCTTTATTTTTAAATTAAAGATTTTCGACATGAAATTTCTCTCAATTTTCTTTCTGAAAGTGAAAGTGAAGTCGCTCAGTCGTGTCTGACTCTTTGTGACACCCATGGACTGTAGCTTACCACACTCTTCCTTCCACGGGATTTTCCAGGCAAAAGTAATGGAGTGGGTTGCCATTTCCTTCTCCAGAGGATCTTCCCGACCCAGGGATCAAACCCAGGTCTCTTGCATTGTAGGCAGACGCTTTACCATCTAAGCCACCACGGAAGTCTTTCTACCCATTTTCTTTCTACCCATCTTAAAAAATCACTTGCTATTGCCCCTTTTAATTCTGTCTTTAATAAAGTGTACCTCACTTTGCCAGAGCCACAAGTCTACTCATGTCCTGATTTCATTACCTGCATTCTCTACACTTTTTTCTATTAGTTCAGTCTCTCAGTCGTGTCCAACTCTTTATGAACCCATGGGCTGCAGCATGCCAGGCTTCCCTGTCCATCACCAACTCCCAGAGCTTGCTCAAACTCATGTCCATCGAATTAGTGAAGCCATCCAAACATCTCATCTTCTGTCATCCCCTTCCCCTCTTGCTTTCAATCTTCCCCAGCATCAGGGTCAGTTGCCATTGAGTCAGTTCTTATCAGGCGGCCAAAATATTGGAGTTTCAGTTTCAGCATCAGTCTTTCCAATGAATATTCAGGACTGATTTCCTTTTGGATTTACTGGTTTGATCTCACACTCCAAGGGACTCTCAAGAGCCTTCTCCAATATCACAGTTCAAAATCATCAATTTTTCAGCACTCAGCTTTCATTATGGTCCAACTCTCACATCCATACATGGCTAGTGGAAAAACCATAGCCTTTACTAGATGGACTTTGTCCACAAAGTAATGTTTCTGCTTTCTAATATTCTGTCTAGGTTGGTCATAGTTTTTCTTTCAATGAGCAAGTGTCTTTTAATCTCATGGCTTCAGTCAGCTTATGCAGTGAATTTGGAGCCCAAGAAAATAAAGTCTGTCACTGTTTTCATTATTTCCACCTCTATTTACCATGAAGTGAGGGGACTGGATGCCATGATCTTAGGTTTTGGAATGTTTAGTTTTAGGCCAGCTTTTTCACTCTCCTCTTTCATTTTCATCAAGAGGCTCTTTAGTTCTTCACTTTCTGCAATTAGAGTGGTGTCATCTGTGTATCTGATATTATTGATATTTCTCCTGGAAACCTTCATTCCAGCTTGTGCTTCATCCAGCCTGGCATTTCACATGATGTACTCTACATTTAAATTAAATAAGCAGAGTTACAATACACAGCCTTGATGTACTCTTTTTCCAATTTGGAACCAGTCCATTGTTCCATGTCCAGTTCTAACTGTTGCTTCTTGACCTGCATATAGATTTCTCAGGAGGCTGGTAAGGTGGTCTGGTATTCCCATCTCTTTCAGAATTCAAACAGTCAAAGATTTTGGCATAGTCAATAAAGCAGAAGTAGATATTTTTCTGGAACTCTCTTGCTTTTTCAATGATCCGGCAGATGTTGGCAATTTGATCTCTGGTTCCTCTGCCTTTTCTAATCCAACTTGAACATCTGGAAGTTCTCAGGTCACACACTGTTGAGGTCTGGCTTGGAGAATTTTAAGCATTACTTTGCTAGTGTGTGAGATGACTGTAATTGTGCAGCAGTTTGAACATTCTTTGGCATTGCCTTTCTTTGAGATTGGAATGAAAACTGACCTTTTCTAGTCTTGTGGCCACTGCTGATTTTTACAAATTTGCTGGCATAC
This sequence comes from Oreotragus oreotragus, assembly GCA_006410675.1. Taxonomy (NCBI): domain Eukaryota; kingdom Metazoa; phylum Chordata; class Mammalia; order Artiodactyla; family Bovidae; genus Oreotragus; species Oreotragus oreotragus. The sequence goes on along the minus strand of SJYX01023539.1, from coordinate 267,890 downwards.
TGAGAACCCCCCAGGGAATTTGACTTTGGATGTCACTGGGATTTGATAACAGGACTTACACAGGACTGGGGAAACAGACTCTTTGAGGACATAAACAAAACCTTGCATGCACTGGAACCCAGGAGAAAGGAGCAGTGACCCCACAAGAGACTGACTCAGACTTGCCAATGAGTGTCCAGGAGTCTCTGGTGGAAGAATGGGTCAAGAGTGGCCTGCTGTAGGGTCAGGGGCACTGAATACAACAGTGGGTGCCCGAGTGCTTTTGAAAGAGGTCACCATTATCTTTATTACCCTTACCATCGTTTGGTCTCAGGTCAAAAAACAGGGAGGGAACACAGCCCCACCCATTCAACAGAAAATTTGATGAAAGATTTACTGAGCATGGCCCCATCCATCAGAATAAGACCCAGTTTCCAACCACTCCATCCTAAAGGAAATCAGTCCTGAATATTCATTGGAAGAACTGAATATTCATTGTTGAAGCTGAAACTGCAATACTTTGACGACCTGATTCAAAGAACTGACTCATTTGAAAAGACCCTAATGCTTGGAAAGATTGAAGGCAGGAGGAGAAGGGGACGGCAGAGTACGAGATGGATGGATGGCTTAACTGGCCCGACAGACATGAGTTTGAGTAAGCTCTAGGAGTTGGTGATGGACAGGGAGGCCTGGTGTGCTGCAGTCCATGGGGTCACAAAGAGTGGGACAAAACTGAGCTACTGAACTGAACTGAACTGAACTGAACTCCTCCACAGTCAGTCTCTCACATCTGGAAGTCTCCATAAGCCACTTATCCTTATCTGTCAGAGGGCAGACAGAATGAAAATCACACAGAAAACTAATCAAACTGATCACATGGACCACAGCCTTGTCTAACACTGAAACTATGAGCATGCTGTGTAGGACCACCCAAGACAGACAGGTCAGGGAGGAGAGTTCTGAAAAACCGTGGTCTGCTGGAGAAGGGAAAAGCAAACCACTTCAATATTCTTGCATTGAAAACCCCATGAATAGTATGAAAACTCAAAACAATATGACACTGAAAGATGAACACCACCATTTCCCCAACTCTTCTCCATATGCATGGTCAGTAGGTGCCCAATATGCTCCTGAAGAAGAGTGGAAAATAACTCCAGAAAGAGTGAAAATACAGACCCAAAGTGAAAGCAATGCCCAGTTCTGAATGTGACTGTGATGGAAGTAAAGTTCAATGTTGTAAAGAATAATATTGCATAGGAGCCTGGAACGTTAGTTCCATGCATCAAGGTAAATTAGAAGTGGTCAATCAGGAGGTGGCAAGATTGAACATTCAAAACATTTTCAAAAACAACAAATTATACAGTGGAAGTGACAAATAGGTTCAAGGGATTAGATCTGATAGACAGGATGATTGAAGAACTATGGATGGAGGTTCATGACATTGTACAGGAGGCAGTGATCAAGACCATCCCCAAGAAAAAGAAATGCAAAAGGTAAAATGGCTGTCTGAGGAGGCCTTACAAATAGCTAAGAAAACAAGAGAAGCTAAAGGCGAAGGAGAAAAGGAAATATATACTCATCTGAATGGAGAGATCCAAAGAATTGCCAAGAGAGATAAGAAAGCCTTCCTCAATGATCAATGCAAAGAAACAGGAAAACAATAGAATGAGAAATTGCATTTCGGACTCTTTTGTTGACCATGATGGCTACTCCATTTCTTCTCAGGGATTCCTGCCCGCAGTAGCATAGCCAATGGGAATTTACTCTGTGCCTCAGGGAACACAACCCGGGGCTCTATAACAACCTAGAAGGGTGGGATGGGGACGGAAGTGGGTGGGAGATTGAAGAGTGAGGGAACATAGGTATATTTATGGCTGATTCATGTTGATGTTTGGCAGAAACCAACACAACATTGTAAACCAATTTTCCTTCAATTTTAAATAAATTGCAAAAATAAAATAAAAATAAATTTATTTATAAAAGAATTAAAGATAGATTGGTCTCCACTAACGTTTGCACTGAGGGTAGTTTTCTCACCCTGGAATTCAGGAAAAGTCTAAATTACTGGTCCAGAGGATAATCAGAGTGACAGCCATCATGGTATTCTAAGTCAGCCCTTCCCTCTGATCTTATTTCATTGCCTTGGGTTAACTCAGTAAATCTCTCTCTTTTTTTTTTTTCTAATTTTAGTTTTGTTTTTAATTGAAATATAGTTGATTTATAAAATTGCTTTAGTTTCGAGAGTATAGCACAGCAATTCAGTATTTTTGCAGATTATACTCCATTATGTTATTAAAAGACAATGGGCAAAATTCCCTGTGCTATACAGTATATCCTTGTTGTTTATCTATTTTATATATAGAATTTTATATCTGTTAATCCTATATCCCTAATTTGTCCCTCCTCCATTGTTCGTTGTGGGTTTGTCATAAGTGACCTTTATATATTGAGATATGTTCCCTCTCTACTCTCGTTTCTGTTTTCTTTTCTAATGTTTGATATCAGTATGTTCTGACTTCTTAATTATGTTCTTTGTGTAATTTCTACAAGTTTTTCTCTTGTGGTTACCATGAAGCTCATATAAAACATCTTTTTAAAATATAAATTTATTTATTTTATTTGGAGGTTAATTACTTTACTGTATTGTATTGGTTGTTGGCAAGTTAACTTTGTAGAATGCCTAAACTGGCACCTTTCCACACTGTCACATTTTAGATTATTGTTGAAACAGTTTACATATATTTTATATTGTATAACTAGTAAGATTATTGTAGTTATGGTTATTTTCACTATGGCTTTTTTTTTTTACATTTAAACTGGAGTTATAAGAGAATGTTGCACCAATTACCAAATGACAGAATCTAATTGTAACTATGTACTTACCATTAGTAGTGTGCATTTCACTATCTTTTTATGTTTTTATGATGTTAACTAGTGCCTCTTTACTTCCACTCAAAAACTCATTAGCATTTCTTGTAAGGCAGGCAGATACAGTAGTAATGAACTCTCTCAGCTTTTATTTGTTTGGTAAAGTTTTTATTCTTCCTTCAGCTCTGAAGGATAGCTTTGCTGGATATAGTATTTTTGTCATTTTTTTTCTTTCAATAATTTGAATGTATCCCATTCTTTCCTGGCCTGACATATTTTTATTGAGAAATCTGCTGATAATCTTATGGGGGTTTCCATATGTGTAACTTCTGTCTCTTCTCTTGATGTTTTAAAAATTTTTTCTTTCTCTTAGACTTTTGACAATTTAATTATAATGTCTCAGATGAGGACTATTCAGGTTCAACTTATTTGGGGTCCTTTGGACCTTATGAATCTGGATGTGCCTTTCTCTTGCCAGATTTGAGAAGTTTTCAGTCATTATTGCTTTAAATATATTTTCTGTCCTTTTCTCTTTCTCTTCTCTTTTTGGAATTCCCATACTTTGAACACTGTTCATTTTCACCATGTCCCATAAGTCTCATAGGCTTTCATCACTTTTTTTTCATTCTTTTTTTTTCTTTTTGCTCCTCTGACTGGATAATTTCTAATGTGATATCTCCCAAGTGGATGATTCTTTCTTCTGCATGGTTAAGTCTGCTTTTGGAAACTTGATATTGAATTCTTCAATTTAGTTACTGTATTTTTCAACTCTAGGATTTCTGTTTACATTTGTTGTAGTTGTTGTTGGTGGTTCCTATACCTTTGCAAAACTTCTCATTTTGCTCTTGCATTGTCTTCCTAATTTTGTTTAGTCACCTGAGTCTTCTTGTAGTTTGTTAAACTTCCTAAAGTGGAATTCTTTGTCTGACAGTGCACAGATCTCCATTTCTTTTTGTTGTCAGACTTTATTAGCTGCCTTTGATGGTGTCATATTTACCTAGTCTTTCATCATCCTTAACTCCTTAGGTTGGTATCTGCACATCTGAGTAATTGAGCTCCTCTTCCAGACTTTACAAGTTTTGCTTTGGCAGAGACAGATTTTCACCCATCAGCTCAGTTCAGGTTTCTGGCTGTGTCTGCTAGAAATGCCCTTGGACAGATGGGAACTGATATTTATTTTCTATTTTGGGATGAGACAACTGTTCAAGCTCTGAGGACTGGGATCAGGATGTGTGCCATTGACTGAGAACAGCTGGCTAAGAATGCTGGCATGGTTTCCTAACCAAGTGAAGCTGTAGGGTAGGCTCTGTGCTTGTCTGGATTTTCTTGGTCAGACTTTCCAGATGGACTGGGTATTATATTCAGCAGTAGATGGGGTTATGAATTAGTTTCCCTGCTCTGGCCAGGCAGCATGACAGGAACCAGGACCTATATAATTCATTATTTGGGGATCCAAATTAGGCAAGAGTGCACTGAATTTCCTGGTCAGATGAGGCCACCAGTTTTGTTCTACGGACAGGGAAAGCCATGGGCTGTGCTCTTTGTTCAACTGTCACAGTAAGTAGGACAGTTGGATGAGCTACACATCTTCCTGCATGCTCTGGTTCCATTCCCTAGTCTAATAGGCTATATTCAGCAATGAAGACTAGGAATTAGTTTCTTTGCCCAGGTGCAGTGGGAGAAGCAACTATTTGTTTGTAAAGATTGGTAAGACTATTTTTTTGTCTTAACTCAAGCTAACCTGTGCCCCAAGTTCACTGGCCAAACAGGCTCACTGGTTTTGATCTATAAACTCTCAGCTTTGCCTGCCCTTCTGTCAGCTCAACTGCCCCTGTGCCACACAGCTTTTGGGCATTCTTGCCAACCATTCTTGTCAGATGAAACTAGGAGCCAATGCAGGTAGAGCTGTGTGTCAGCTTCTTTGCCTGGGCAAAGAAAGGGGAGGGACTGCTCCAAGCAACTCTGTTTCCCAGAGTCTAGCTGGGAGAATCTAGGAGCTACCCTCAGTCATGGTTATAAATCAATCCCCCTGCCTAGGTATAGCAGGGGAACTCTACATGCCTAGTACTGGCCTTGATCTGAAGACAATCAGATCTGCCTACTTACTTGTCTCTCAGCTCAAGCTTTACTTGGATGTAACATCTTCCAAATGTTTCCATTATTCCCTTGATCACATATGGCTGGGAGATACTCTCCACAGCAGGTGGGGTTGTGACTCAGTTCCTTGCCTGAGTGTGGGCAAGCCAGGCTCCAGGGCTGGCAAAACTCCTTACTTAAGGATCTGAATCAGGCAGCTCTGCACCCTACCAAGATCCCTGATCAGAGTGCACCACCAATTTAGCTTTTCAAATTAGCAAAGCTACTTGTTGGGATTACCTCTTGGGCACTGCAGGTATGAACTTGGTCTGCAAAGATCTGTATACTGGTTGTTGTAAGTCCCCCTTTCTCAATCACCATCAGATTCCAAGTGTTTGAGTCCCACAGATTATCTTGCAATCCTTGTGAGGCAAGATCCATGTAGTGACTTTCACAAAGTGGCCCAAAAAGCTCCAGCAATGAGGGGACAGTTGTTTTCCCCTGGAGTTTCCTTCCCCACTGAAGGAATCAGAAGCTCAGAGGCGACCTTTCCATGTAGTGTCTCACTTGCCTGTGAGACAGTGCAGGAAATGTATAGTTGTATCTCTTAACCTTCTAATATAGTCTGTCTTGGTCTCTGATGCAGGGAGGTGCTTCAGCCTCACCTCTGTGTTCTAGAATTTGCTCAGTGGTGTCTTCTTCCTATCTCTCAGCTCAAATAGCTGTTAGTTGCACTTGAGAAGGGAAGCAAAGTCAAGAATGACTTGTGCCACCATCTTCGTGTCACTTCCCTTAAGTTAGTATGTCTTACTCTGTAAATTCATGATAAGTCCAAATTATCTTCATTTTCATGATCCATCTTTAAGATGCTGATCCACACAGTCCAAAATTACCCATCCTACATCTGTACTCCATCTAGTACCTGCTTGAAGGGGTAAAAAATAGAGGACAAGTGGCACATTTTCTATTTAGGGACAACCTAGAATTTGTGTGCATTGCTTCTGCTCCTATCTTAGTCAGAGTTGAGTCACATGGCAATAACTAATTGGAAATGAAACTAGGAAATTTAGCCTTATTCTGGGTATTCATGTATCCAGCTAAAAGCAGACTCTATTACTGTAGAAAAAGAGTAGAGTAGATATTTGGGGAACACCAGCAGTCTCTGCTACACTAATTTCCAGCTGTGGATGAAGGTTGTCATTCACTCTCACTGCTTTGGCATAGGGCTTCAGCTAAAAAGGTTGCAAAACTATGATGATTATGTGCTTTGATCTCAGCTAGGATTTTGCTGTTGATTACTAATCCCTTTAAATATCCTTAATAACACTCTTTTGGTTTTCTCCACTCTAACTATTCCAAGCTTTCTTCAAAGTATTCAACCTCACCTTAGCCTTCTTACCATTTTATTGACTCTTTATTTTTAAATTAAAGATTTTCGACATGAAATTTCTCTCAATTTTCTTTCTGAAAGTGAAAGTGAAGTCGCTCAGTCGTGTCTGACTCTTTGTGACACCCATGGACTGTAGCTTACCACACTCTTCCTTCCACGGGATTTTCCAGGCAAAAGTAATGGAGTGGGTTGCCATTTCCTTCTCCAGAGGATCTTCCCGACCCAGGGATCAAACCCAGGTCTCTTGCATTGTAGGCAGACGCTTTACCATCTAAGCCACCACGGAAGTCTTTCTACCCATTTTCTTTCTACCCATCTTAAAAAATCACTTGCTATTGCCCCTTTTAATTCTGTCTTTAATAAAGTGTACCTCACTTTGCCAGAGCCACAAGTCTACTCATGTCCTGATTTCATTACCTGCATTCTCTACACTTTTTTCTATTAGTTCAGTCTCTCAGTCGTGTCCAACTCTTTATGAACCCATGGGCTGCAGCATGCCAGGCTTCCCTGTCCATCACCAACTCCCAGAGCTTGCTCAAACTCATGTCNCAAGTCTACTCATGTCCTGATTTCATTACCTGCATTCTCTACACTTTTTTCTATTAGTTCAGTCTCTCAGTCGTGTCCAACTCTTTATGAACCCATGGGCTGCAGCATGCCAGGCTTCCCTGTCCATCACCAACTCCCAGAGCTTGCTCAAACTCATGTCCATCGAATTAGTGAAGCCATCCAAACATCTCATCTTCTGTCATCCCCTTCCCCTCTTGCTTTCAATCTTCCCCAGCATCAGGGTCAGTTGCCATTGAGTCAGTTCTTATCAGGCGGCCAAAATATTGGAGTTTCAGTTTCAGCATCAGTCTTTCCAATGAATATTCAGGACTGATTTCCTTTTGGATTTACTGGTTTGATCTCACACTCCAAGGGACTCTCAAGAGCCTTCTCCAATATCACAGTTCAAAATCATCAATTTTTCAGCACTCAGCTTTCATTATGGTCCAACTCTCACATCCATACATGGCTAGTGGAAAAACCATAGCCTTTACTAGATGGACTTTGTCCACAAAGTAATGTTTCTGCTTTCTAATATTCTGTCTAGGTTGGTCATAGTTTTTCTTTCAATGAGCAAGTGTCTTTTAATCTCATGGCTTCAGTCAGCTTATGCAGTGAATTTGGAGCCCAAGAAAATAAAGTCTGTCACTGTTTTCATTATTTCCACCTCTATTTACCATGAAGTGAGGGGACTGGATGCCATGATCTTAGGTTTTGGAATGTTTAGTTTTAGGCCAGCTTTTTCACTCTCCTCTTTCATTTTCATCAAGAGGCTCTTTAGTTCTTCACTTTCTGCAATTAGAGTGGTGTCATCTGTGTATCTGATATTATTGATATTTCTCCTGGAAACCTTCATTCCAGCTTGTGCTTCATCCAGCCTGGCATTTCACATGATGTACTCTACATTTAAATTAAATAAGCAGAGTTACAATACACAGCCTTGATGTACTCTTTTTCCAATTTGGAACCAGTCCATTGTTCCATGTCCAGTTCTAACTGTTGCTTCTTGACCTGCATATAGATTTCTCAGGAGGCTGGTAAGGTGGTCTGGTATTCCCATCTCTTTCAGAATTCAAACAGTCAAAGATTTTGGCATAGTCAATAAAGCAGAAGTAGATATTTTTCTGGAACTCTCTTGCTTTTTCAATGATCCGGCAGATGTTGGCAATTTGATCTCTGGTTCCTCTGCCTTTTCTAATCCAACTTGAACATCTGGAAGTTCTCAGGTCACACACTGTTGAGGTCTGGCTTGGAGAATTTTAAGCATTACTTTGCTAGTGTGTGAGATGACTGTAATTGTGCAGCAGTTTGAACATTCTTTGGCATTGCCTTTCTTTGAGATTGGAATGAAAACTGACCTTTTCTAGTCTTGTGGCCACTGCTGATTTTTACAAATTTGCTGGCATACTGAGAACCCCCCAGGGAATTTGACTTTGGATGTCACTGGGATTTGATAACAGGACTTACACAGGACTGGGGAAACAGACTCTTTGAGGACATAAACAAAACCTTGCATGCACTGGAACCCAGGAGAAAGGAGCAGTGACCCCACAAGAGACTGACTCAGACTTGCCAATGAGTGTCCAGGAGTCTCTGGTGGAAGAATGGGTCAAGAGTGGCCTGCTGTAGGGTCAGGGGCACTGAATACAACAGTGGGTGCCCGAGTGCTTTTGAAAGAGGTCACCATTATCTTTATTACCCTTACCATCGTTTGGTCTCAGGTCAAAAAACAGGGAGGGAACACAGCCCCACCCATTCAACAGAAAATTTGATGAAAGATTTACTGAGCATGGCCCCATCCATCAGAATAAGACCCAGTTTCCAACCACTCCATCCTAAAGGAAATCAGTCCTGAATATTCATTGGAAGAACTGAATATTCATTGTTGAAGCTGAAACTGCAATACTTTGACGACCTGATTCAAAGAACTGACTCATTTGAAAAGACCCTAATGCTTGGAAAGATTGAAGGCAGGAGGAGAAGGGGACGGCAGAGTACGAGATGGATGGATGGCTTAACTGGCCCGACAGACATGAGTTTGAGTAAGCTCTAGGAGTTGGTGATGGACAGGGAGGCCTGGTGTGCTGCAGTCCATGGGGTCACAAAGAGTGGGACAAAACTGAGCTACTGAACTGAACTGAACTGAACTGAACTCCTCCACAGTCAGTCTCTCACATCTGGAAGTCTCCATAAGCCACTTATCCTTATCTGTCAGAGGGCAGACAGAATGAAAATCACACAGAAAACTAATCAAACTGATCACATGGACCACAGCCTTGTCTAACACTGAAACTATGAGCATGCTGTGTAGGACCACCCAAGACAGACAGGTCAGGGAGGAGAGTTCTGAAAAACCGTGGTCTGCTGGAGAAGGGAAAAGCAAACCACTTCAATATTCTTGCATTGAAAACCCCATGAATAGTATGAAAACTCAAAACAATATGACACTGAAAGATGAACACCACCATTTCCCCAACTCTTCTCCATATGCATGGTCAGTAGGTGCCCAATATGCTCCTGAAGAAGAGTGGAAAATAACTCCAGAAAGAGTGAAAATACAGACCCAAAGTGAAAGCAATGCCCAGTTCTGAATGTGACTGTGATGGAAGTAAAGTTCAATGTTGTAAAGAATAATATTGCATAGGAGCCTGGAACGTTAGTTCCATGCATCAAGGTAAATTAGAAGTGGTCAATCAGGAGGTGGCAAGATTGAACATTCAAAACATTTTCAAAAACAACAAATTATACAGTGGAAGTGACAAATAGGTTCAAGGGATTAGATCTGATAGACAGGATGATTGAAGAACTATGGATGGAGGTTCATGACATTGTACAGGAGGCAGTGATCAAGACCATCCCCAAGAAAAAGAAATGCAAAAGGTAAAATGGCTGTCTGAGGAGGCCTTACAAATAGCTAAGAAAACAAGAGAAGCTAAAGGCGAAGGAGAAAAGGAAATATATACTCATCTGAATGGAGAGATCCAAAGAATTGCCAAGAGAGATAAGAAAGCCTTCCTCAATGATCAATGCAAAGAAACAGGAAAACAATAGAATGAGAAATACTAGAGATCTCTTCAAGAAAATTAGAGATACCAAGGGAACATTTCATGCAAAAATGGGCTTGATAAAGGGCAGAAATGGTATGGGCCTAACAGAAGCAGAAGACATTAAGAAAAGGTGGCAAGAATACACAGAAGAACTATACAAAAAAGATCTTCATGATCCAGATAATCATGATGGTGTGATCACTCACCTAGAGCCAGACAAACTGGAGTGCACAGTCACATGAGCTTAATTAATTCTCAAATTCTATCTTCAATCTGTTTGTCTTCTGCTTGCAAACATTCTCAGGTTTCTCCCTATCTTAAAACACGTTTCTTGAATTTGATAATTCTTTCAAAACACCATCACCCTCTTTTCTTTTCTTTTGTCAATTTTTAAAAACACATTTCTTTTTTTTTCAAACAATTTAATGACAACTTATTGTATGCAATCAGTACAGCAGGCTTTACAGAACTCTATTTTTTTTTCTATTCATTAACATCAGCCATTACACGATGCTAACTATATTCCAGTCATTGCTTTATTGGTTGTTAAGAGAGGGAGAGGGAGAGGGTGGGATGATTTGGGAGAATAGCATTGAAATTTGTATACTATCATGTAAGAAAAACACATTTCTTATAATCAATTTCCCTGAACATATTCTATGTTTGTAATCTCCTTGCCCATCACCCCCATATTCATATATGGAAATCCTACTCCTTCACAATCCATCTCAAATATTACCTTCCTCCTTATCTCTGCAAATAAATAAAAATTATTTCTCTTCTGACCTACTACCCTATGACCAGGGCAGCTGTTATCATTGGGTATTGTATCTGGTGGGGGCTTCATTGTCATAATTCATTTGATCTTTACAACAATCCTGTGATGCAACTATTATTTACTCAATAAAATAACTTTTATTCATGCTACAACAGTAAAACAATGTGAATAATATAAGCAACAGTAATCAATCACTTAGAGAAAAATATAATACCTTGCTGTTTGTTTTTGGTTTTTGTAAGACATTATGGTTTATTCCTTTTTAATTATAAAAGTAATATATAATCATTGTAATATATATAAAAAAGAAATATAAAAAATAAACACCACCATTTCCCCAACTCTTCTCCATATGCATTCCACTGACATGACAAGTGTCCAAATCACTGCAGATGGTGACTGCAGCCGTGAAATTAAAAGACGTTTGTTTCATGGAACAAAAGTTATGACCAACCTAGATAGTATATTAAAAAGCAGAGACATTACTTTTCTCACAAAGGTCCATCTAGTCAAAGCTATGGTTTTTCCAGTAGTCATGTATGGATGTGACAGTTGGACTATAAAGAAAGCTGAGTGCAGAAGAATTGATGCGTTTGAACTGTGGTGTTGGAGAAGACTCTTGAGAATCCCTTGTACAGCAAGGAAACCCAACCAGTCCATCCTAAAGGAAATCAGTCCTGAATTTTCATTGGAAGGACTGATGCTGAAGCTGAAACTCCAATACTTTGGCCACTTAATGTGAAGAACTGACTCACTGGAAAAGATTGAATGCAGGAGGAGAAGGGGATGACAGAGGATGAGATGGTTGGATGGCATCACTGACACAATGGACATGAGTTTGAGTAAACTCAGGGAGTTGGTGATGCACAGGGAGACCTGGTGTGCTGCAGTCCATGGGGTTGCAAAGAGTCGGACATGACTGAGCAACTGAACTGAACTGAACTGAACCAGTGTCCTCAGTCTGGCATGTGCTTTTCTATAACTTTCCTTTACAAACATGGGTTCATATTATACACATTACTTTTAAAATTACATTTTCACTTAACAAAATATATTTTACACCCATCCAGGTCAAGATATAGAGATAGAATGTACTCTTTTTTTCTAGAGTCTCAAAGTCTGTAGTTTAGATACACTACAATGTATTCCACTACTGGATGTTTATTTAGATCGGTTCTAACCTTTGTACTATTAAAAGTCGGGCTGTTGTGTATTATATCCTGATATATGCATATCTATGTAGTGGTACTTTTGTTCCTATACTAGCAATAATAAGTCAGAAATTTTTAGACTGAGTTTCAATCATAACACGAATGTGGCTTTCTTNCATCCTAAAGGAAATCAGTCCTGAATTTTCATTGGAAGGACTGATGCTGAAGCTGAAACTCCAATACTTTGGCCACTTAATGTGAAGAACTGACTCACTGGAAAAGATTGAATGCAGGAGGAGAAGGGGATGACAGAGGATGAGATGGTTGGATGGCATCACTGACACAATGGACATGAGTTTGAGTAAACTCAGGGAGTTGGTGATGCACAGGGAGACCTGGTGTGCTGCAGTCCATGGGGTTGCAAAGAGTCGGACATGACTGAGCAACTGAACTGAACTGAACTGAACCAGTGTCCTCAGTCTGGCATGTGCTTTTCTATAACTTTCCTTTACAAACATGGGTTCATATTATACACATTACTTTTAAAATTACATTTTCACTTAACAAAATATATTTTACACCCATCCAGGTCAAGATATAGAGATAGAATGTACTCTTTTTTTCTAGAGTCTCAAAGTCTGTAGTTTAGATACACTACAATGTATTCCACTACTGGATGTTTATTTAGATCGGTTCTAACCTTTGTACTATTAAAAGTCGGGCTGTTGTGTATTATATCCTGATATATGCATATCTATGTAGTGGTACTTTTGTTCCTATACTAGCAATAATAAGTCAGAAATTTTTAGACTGAGTTTCAATCATAACACGAATGTGGCTTTCTTTGGAAAGGAACTAAATGAGTTTTAATATTTGTATGAACGAGTCTATGGGAACAACCAAAGTTTCATTATCTGTTAACTGAGAATAATAAGGGTAAATCATATTCTAACCTCATAGGAAAATTAAATATTATAATAATGCACAGTTACTGATCACTTGCTTTCTGACTATCTCATCTGATTGCTGCTCAGTCTTGACTCTGTGATCCCCTACTATGGCCTTCTAGGTTCTTCTATCCATTGGATTATTCTGGCAAGAATACTGGAGTGGGTTGCCATTTTCTCCTCTAGCGGCTTTTTCCAATCCAGGGATGGAACCTGTGTCTCCTGTTATTCCTGCATTGGCAGGCAGATTCTTTACCACTGAGCCACAAGGGAACCCTTTTCAGACTATAATAAAGTAATGATATATGAAATATCACTTTCCTTCTAAGAGCTTTCAGGAAATTCATTTTATTTCTTACCTCACCTTGGTTCTTTGCCTGATTTATCTTCATAGCCTGGCCCACTCTGGACTAAAGTATAGCTATTTTAGAACAGATGTACTAGTAAAAAGTGAAATTTTATGGAAGATTTTTTCCTCCTGGAAGGTAATAGGGCTCTAGATGCAAGAAGAAATAGGATAAATTTATTTGGAGTTGAGAGAAAAAGATAAAGAAAACATTATATGCAATAAATTTCTGTTGAATCATGTTAATTAGGAATAAGAAAGTTAGTCAAATGGCAAACATGTGCCTACATAAAATATAATTGACTTAATTTTTAAAAAATTTGTTGACATATGGTCACCATATGATCAACTTTTGTTTGCATAATAGTGGCCTGAAAAAAATTTCCATATTTCTGAATTTATCCAAGCCCTGAAGAACCTCACATCACAATAATCTTGAAACGGTATGTTCAGTCTAGGTTGCATTGAAATCACATTAAATTTTTATGCCAAAAATGTGTCCAAAATTAAAGATACAATTGATACATTTTTACAGAAGGTATATATGGCATAAAATGAAGCATTATTGAATAATCTTTGTTTCCAGAGTAATCAAATACATAACTGCTGGGAGCCAGCATGGGAGATCCCACCCATGACAAGGTCATGTGGAAGAGACTTGACAGGTAAGGCAGATCAGGACTTGAGGGACTCCCTGGACGTGCTCGAGCATCTACCCTAAACCAAAATCTGTCTGTCTACTCTTTACTATATTATGCTTTTCACCAACTCTTCTGACATTAACAGAGGGCTATCCCTGACCACCTTTCTCTGGAGAAAATCAACTTAGGGCCCTAGTTGATAAGTCTTCTGGGTATGAAAGGAGTNACGTGCTCGAGCATCTACCCTAAACCAAAATCTGTCTGTCTACTCTTTACTATATTATGCTTTTCACCAACTCTTCTGACATTAACAGAGGGCTATCCCTGACCACCTTTCTCTGGAGAAAATCAACTTAGGGCCCTAGTTGATAAGTCTTCTGGGTATGAAAGGAGTATTTCAATTCAAACCCCCCTGTTAGCATTCTAGCTTGCTTGGCAGGTTTATCCAGACTCTTGCAACTATGCATATGATTGTTCACAAACCATGACACAGGAAGCCTAAGCATTCTAAAAATATAGAACCCTTTGAGGGGTGAAAAAATTAATTAAAATAATACTGGTGAAGGGTTTTATTGTTGAGCAAATGCTTGCTGCAAAGGTCCCATATCCCTTATCTACTGTGTGCCTGGGAGTGCATTAGTTAATATAGTTGGAATGTAAGATAAACAAGTAGTAGCTTTGGTATTAACCACATCAGACCTCTGAGCTAATAAGTTCTTTTTTTGTTGTTGTTGTAACCCACTGCACCTTTTGCTCCATGAGAATGTAACTCTGTTTAGTACTTTCTGAGGCTGACACAGATTAGAAGTATAAAGAAAAAAACACTTCAAAGGAAAACAAGTTTTCTGGTTGATCAACCTTTATCAAAAAAGGGATATAAAATGTCAACAGGCCTCCAAGGCCAGAAGATAATGTACACAACATAAGACCCTTGTTTATGGGAAAGCTATGCAGAAAAAATCCTGGTTTCTATAAAGGCAAAACTGCTGGAATGTTTGAGCTGACTCTGCATGACCATGCATCTTTCATTTTCCTCTATGTACAAGTCAGGGTATAAAAGCTCTTTTTGAAAATAAAGTTACAGGCCTCACTCACTGAAGCTTGATCTCCCCGTGTCATTCTTTTGCCAACGCCGTTCATCCTGGGGGTATCCCTGGACTCTGCTGAAGCTGGACCCCAGAACATAACTTTTCTCATGCATTGTCATTGACACGATTATATTTTCTACTTTGGAATCAAATGAATACACTAGAAATGCTTACAATTTCATATATTTAAACTAGAGTTAACTTGCAGTAGTCTTACTTAATAACTATCTTGTAAAGTATGAATTATCTCCTGATCTTTTCAAACTGATATACACATCTGAATATCAATTACAGTGATGGTTCCTAAGGAGGCAGCCTTTCCAAAGATAACTGTCAAATAAAGAATGAACGCTTTTATGCATTTTTGTATGGATTTAAATAGATAAGTAAAGTGTTTCATGCTTGTGTGAGCTGTGGAATGAACATATGTCCCTGCCATTTTCTAGCTACTTAAAATAGTACCCAGTCTTTTGAAAGGACACAGCACAACAGTTAGACAAAATTGAAAGAAAGAGAAATCCTTAACTCATCTTTTTAAAGCTGACTTCTAGTATGCTACCTAGGGGAAGCTCAGAGGTAAGGATTCCTAATGTTTAAAATGGAGACGATTCATCCTGAGAAACCTCTCACTGGAATATTATTTGTGCACTGACAAATGATTCATTGGGGAAGCCAAAAAGCTGTCCTTTTCAGAATTACTCTCATTTTCAGGGCTGGAAATGCAGAGGCCTAGTATTTCTTAAGATTGTACCCAAGTACTATATTTTGGACTCTTGTTGACTATGAGGGCTACTCTATTTCTTTTAAGGGATTCTTGCCCATAGTAATAGATATAATGGTCATCTGAATCAAATTTGCCCATTTCCATCCATTTTAGTTCATTGATTCCTAAGATGTCAATGTTTAATCTTGCCATTGCCTGACCAACCACATCACATTTACCTGGACTCATGGACCTAACAGTCCAGATTCCTGTGCAATTTTGCTTTTTACAACATTGGACTTTACTTTCACAACCAGACACATCTACAACTAAACATTGTTTCCATTTTGGCCCAGTTCTCTTGGAGTAAAAAATGGAGCAGGGCAAAGGCTAACAGAGTTTTGTCAAGAGAACACATTGGTCATAGCAAACACCCTCTTCCAACAACAAAAGGAACAACTCTACACATGGACATCACCAAATGGTCAATACCAAAATAAGATTGATTATATTCTTTGCAGTTGAAGATAGAGCTCTATACAGTCAGCACAAACAAGACCTGGAGCTGACTGTGGCTCAGATCATGCCCACCTTACTGCGAACTTCATGCTTAAATTGAAGAAAATAGGGGAAACCACTAGGCCATTTAGGTAGACCTAAATCAAATCCATTATTATTATGCAGTGGGGATGGTGAATAGATTCAAGGGATTAGATCTGATAGAGTATCTGAAGAACTATGGATGGTGGTTTGCATGATAGCAAGGTAATGCTCAAAATCCTTTAATCTACACTTCAGCAACATGCTAACCAAGAACTTTCAGATATACAAGCTGGGTTTAGAAAAGGCAGAGGTACCAGAGATCATATTGCCAACATCTGCTGAATCATAGAAAAAGCAAGAGAGTTCCAGAAAAACATCTACATCTGCCTCATTGACTATGCTAGAGCCTTAGACTGTGTGGATCACAGAAACTATGGAGAATCCCTAAAGACATGAGAATATCAGACCACCTCCTGAGAAACCTGTATACAAGTCAAAAAGCAACGGTTAGAACCAGGCATGGAACAATGGACTGGTTCCAAATTGGGAAAAGAGTAAGTCAAGTTTNTGTACAGGAGACAGGGATCAAGACCATCCCCATGGAAAAGAAATGCAAAAAAGCAAAATGGCTGTCTGGGGAAGCCTTACAAATAGCAGTGAAAAGAAGAGAGGCGAAAAGCAAAGGAGAAAAGAAAAGATATAAGCATCTGGGTTTACAGAACAGCCTAATTTCTGGAAGGAAATGAATGCTTCCCCACTGTGTTCTCAGGCAGGACTTGGTAGTAGTCTAGGAGGAGGTGAGAGGCCGGACTGGTCTTCACAGGCGAGTCTGGAACCTTCCCACTGCCTTGGCAGTCTGTTCTCAGCTGAAGGAATGTGTAGCCTCCTGTGTTCTGTTTCTCTGTCTGCATTCTGTCCTTCTGGTGGGGGTCCCACTCCCCCGTATGCCTTTAGGCACCCCTGGAAGAGGCGCTGGATGGAACGCCCAGGCATTGCCTCAGAGACCTGAGCAAGAGCTCTCTGACGATGAGCCCACCCCCAGTCCCCAGGGCGGGGCTGTTTCGTCTTCCTTCCTCCCTCATTTCCTTATCCTCTTACTGAACTACTGACTTCGGGGCTTTGCCAACAGAGCAAGAGCGTCTCTAAGAAGTAAAACAAAGGCTGTTGTCACCGAACTGATTCTAACTGCAACCAGACCAGCCCACCCGGAAGCCTAAAGCTGGCCTGGGCAGCATCCAGGGCCCCAGTGCTGGTTCCCACCTGTGCCCAGAGCCCAGCCTGTGGGGGCTGTGGGTGGTCCTGAGTGCCTGGAGGCAGCAGGGTAAGCCCCTCTGCAGGCTGGGGCTGGGTGGGCGTCCACTGAGCCGCTCCCACCCTGTGAATGGGTAACGCCCTGCTTTATCCACTTGTCTCTGCAGAAGCTAGAGGGAGACAGCTCCAGTGGCCAAGGGCCTGGCCTCTGCGGGTGAGCTACCTGAGTCTAACACCTCCCCCTGCCTCGCAGAGTTTCTAAAGGGAGAAAGTGAAAGTGAGGTCGCTCAGTGGTGTCTGACTCTGCGACCCCATGGACTGTAGCCTACCAGGCTCCTCCGTCCGTGGGATTTTCCAGGCAAGAATACTGGAGTGGGTTGTCGTTTGGAGATCTTCCCAACCCAGGGATCGAACTCAGGTCTCCGGCATTGCAGGCAGACGCTTTACCATCTGAGCCACCAGGGAAGAAGAGCACCACAACCCAGGTGTTTGTGAAGACTAAAGCCCTCATATGGTGCCTGCCCCAGACTGAGGCTGAGTGACGGTTCCCTAGTGTTGTGTATTGAGCCTTGATTGAACACCAGCTGCGGGCCAGGTCAGGCCAGGCCAGGTCATGGTGGGAGAGGCGGGAGTGACAATGACATAGAATTCAGACCACGGTCCAGGAGGGAAATGCTCTGCAGGGCCTCCAAGGCAGGGTCTCAAACATAGCTGAGGGAGGGGTCAGGGTGGGGATTTCTGAGACAAGCTTTGAATGCTGAATAGGAGTTGGTGATGCAGAACACAAAAGCATATTCCAGGTGGCAGGCAGCGCATACTTGCAGGGACTGAGGCCAAGAACCACGGGAGAGAGGGGTATTGGTTTATGGAGGATTCACTCTGGATGGGTACTGAGGGAAACGGGGTCTGCAGGGGGCAGGCCTGGCAAATCTGTCTGTCTTTGTTTTTAAGTCTCTCCTTCTGGGCTTCTCCCAGGTTGCTTCCTTCAGGGCACTTTGCAGTTCAGTGAGGGAGACAGGTCCGTAAGTGCAGAGTGCCCGTCAGAGTCCTCTATGGAGGGCAACCGAAATGGCAGCCTCATTTCTCAGTAGATGGTTCCTGGCAGCTGGGAAGAAGGCCAGCCAGGCCCGTCGGGGCTCCGCTGGGTCACCACAGCCATTCCCCAGGCAGTCAGATGAAGAGCGGACAGAACTAGGAGACCCTGCAGAGCCGGATAGCTAAGATCAGGAGAGCAGAAGGCAGCCGGGTCTCACGAGGATGGGCGTCATCCTGCCCTGCCGGGTCCAGCTCACAGTAAATCCTTTAGAACTGCTCAACCTTCCTCTTCCTCTCTGAGCATCATGGCCCCAGGCTTTCCCAGGAGACCTAATCCAGGCTGCACTGTGACCTCAGGACCCCTTGTCCCAGAGCTCAGCCTTGGGGCAACCAGGTGTTGGCATTTCCTGGTAATACGTCAGGAAAGTGACTAGGGGACTGCATGTTTACACTGAAGGAAAACAGGCAAGAGGGGAATACAGCTTCCAGAATAAAAGTGAATCAACGACAAGCCTCTGACTATTACACAGAGTGTGTGTGGACTGAATGTGTTAGGTTTGGAGCCTCTGACAGGGCAGATGTCTAAGCAAGCAGTGTGATTGCAGGTGACCAGGGTGTGCATCTGGGCTGCCTTGCCATGATCAAGGCGTAAATCTCTTTCCAGAGATCGGGCCAGAATTCTTCCCCCTTCCACGTGGCCAGTGATTCATAACTTGGCTTTGTAAATAGCTCAGGTTTTAGGGTCATTTGATCCTTGGCAAAGTCCTTGAGGAAGGTAAACTCAGCAGTTGTTTTAGAAAAGGGGGAAATGATAACAGATGAATCCTGTCATATTCTGGAATCTGCACTGGACAGCTCCTCCCTAGGGCTGATGGTGGTGCCTTTGCTCAACTACAGAAGTTAAAGGTCAAGGTTAGTATCAGCTAAACTGCCAGATGTTTTTGGTGGACTGTTATGAAGACACTTGAACTGTTCATATGCTCAGGATAATTATCGTGGACAACTCCACAGGAACAAGGAAAGGAATTGTTCTGTGCCTGCCACATGTCCAGGGATGGTTTGACCCATTATATCTGCTAGTTGGACCTCCCCTGGTGGTTCAGCAGTTAAGAATCTGCCTGCAATGCAGAAGCCACAGGAGATGTGGGTTCAATGGGAAAATCCCCTGGAGGAGGGCATGAAAGCCCACTCCAGGATTCTTTCCTGGAGAATCCCATGGACAGCCTGGCAGGCTCCAGTCCATAGGGTCGCAGTCGGACACAACTGAAGCGACAGCACACATGCACATCTGCTCATCGCACTGTTAGTATCAACATATCAGTGCTCTGTGAGTGTCACCAGCCCCGTTTTAGAGACGCCCTGACTCAGTTGTAGCATTTGGAGGTAATGTAATAACTATAAGTGGTTAACTAGTACCTGATTCCAATAAGCTGTGATCACACACTGGAACTGAGATGGGGAGTGCTGACTGGGACAAACAAACCAGATTTTCTTTAAGGAAGACCTCTCAGGGGGAGAAGTGGGTGTGTTTGAGACCTTGGGTTTCCCATAGCCGTACATGTTTCTAATAGTTTCCAGATGCACAGTGCGTTTACTGAGCCCAGGAGAGGCGTAATTACGGGTAATAGGAGCCAGCCCTGCCGTTAAGCGAGAACATGAAGGCAGAGCCTGCACAGAGTGGCACTTGGACGCAGCTCCACTTCTCCACTGCTGGGCATCAGTCTGCTCCGTGCACGCACAGCCCTGGTTTTGGTGGCAAATCCAGCAGCAGGCTCCAGCCATGGCAGACAAAAGCTCGAAGAACCACACCATTCTCGGGCCGGGCAGAGACACCAAATCTGCAGACCAATCTAGGTACTTTCCTGCCAGGTTTTACGTTCCAGTATATGTATCAAAAGCCTCCAAATAGTGTATTAAGACTGTATTTTCAGATGCTGCTGCTCAAAAAGAAGTGCACCAAGTCAAGGGCATCCACAGTGTCCCAGTTTAGTGTATTTCTTTCCATGTGCGCAGCAAGCCCACGTCCTGGTCCAGTTCATTTCAACCTGTGTTCCTGACAGGTCGCAAGGATACTTGAAGTCTCGGAAGAGATGAGGAAGAACATGGGTGTGAACTCAGGGCTGGAGCTCATCACCTTGCCTTACGGTCACCAACTGCGCCTGGACATCATTGAAAGGTGAGTGGTGCTGCTCTGTACTTACGGCCCTTTCAACTCCACAGGCTGTCAGAGCTACAGGTTTCAGAGCTGGGAGAGGCCAGGTACCCTCTGCCCCAGGGCCACCTCGCTCGAGGAGGTGTGGCCCCTGAAGGCCTTTCCCAGAAGCCGTGACCAGAGAATTCCTGGAGAAGCTCAGGTGGCAAAGAGGAAGTCAGGGAGCAGATAGCACGTTCACGACTCTGCTCCGTGAGCAGATGGAGAAGCCGGCAGAGGCCCAGCCCTGGAGCACAGGTCACCACCACCCCTGCTGGCCTGGGGTGGGAGCAGTGCTGCAGGCAGATGGAGCGGAGGTGCCACGCCACTTCCTCCAGCCTGAGCTGCAGCCCCTCTGTCTGCTTTAGGAATTAAGTGGGGGTTTGTGGGGGAAGTTGGGAAGAACAGGGTCTGAACAGTGTTTTCTTTGAAGTGTGGACAAACGGGGGATCAGAGGACAAGGGATGAGGTGCTCAGGCCCCCGACCTCTGAAACATCACTGCCCTCTTCTCATGGAAAGCCAGGGCCCTGGCTGGCCATTAAAACCCCCTCACGTCAGATATTTAGAAATTAGAAAGGTAGAAGTAGCGAGGCACGTTTTTAAGAAGCACTGTCAGACTTTATTTTTTGGGCTCCAAAATCACTGCACGTGGTGACTGCAGCCATGAAATTAAAAGACGTTTACTCCTTGGAAGAAAAGTTATGACCAACCTAGATAGCATGTTCAAAAGCAGAGACATTACTTTGCCGACTAAGGTCCGTCTAGTCAAGGCTATGGTTTTTCCTGTGGTCATGTATGGATGTGAGAGTTGGACTGTGAAGAAGGCTGAGCACCGAAGAATTGATGCTTTTGAACTGTGGTGTTGGAGAAGACTCTTGAGAGTCCCTTGGACTGCAAGGAGATCCAACCAGTCCATTCTGAAGGAGATCAGCCCTGGGATTTCTTTGGAAGGAATGATGCTAAAGCTGAAACTCCAGTACTTTGGCCACCTCATGTGAAGAGTTGACTCATTGGAAAAGACTCTGATGCTGGGAGGGATTGGGGGCAGGAGGAGAAGGGGACGACAGAGGATGAGATGGCTGGGTGGCATCACTGACTCGATGGACTTGAGTCTGAGTGAACTCCGGGAGTTGGTGATGGACAGGGAGGCCTGGCGTGCTGCGATTCATGGGGTCGCAAAGAGTTGGACACGACTGAGCAACTGAACTGAACTGAGACTAGAATCTCATATTACTATAGAAGTTGGCCTTTTTGATACACGTGAAAAGATAGTTGTTTTGGGCAAGACTGTTTTGTTATCTGAAGTTTTCTGTTTTTCCTACCAGCTTCCTGGTTGCCACAGCACTCACGTGGTCTTTAGTTGGCAGCCAGGGCCCTGGCTTCTCCTGAGAGGACAGTGATGCTTCAGACGCCCGAGCCCTAGCACCATCATCCCCTGCCCATGGTTTTCTGTGATGTTCTGGGTCACAGTGCTGTCCAGTACAACAGATGGCAGAAATCTCCTGACAGCATCCACTAGCCACTGGTGACCACTGAGCACCTGAAATGTGGCAACTGAAGGACGAAATGTTTTATTTTACTCTTTAGCATTTTAAGTATAAATATAGCCACATGTGGTTTGTGGACAGTGCAGTCCTAGACTACCGCTAGCCCCTAGAAAGTAAACAAAGCCCCCAGAAAGTAAACAGTCTATTTCAAATGGCCTGGGAGAGTTGGTAACAGCTGCTTTCAAGGTTACCCGACTATGAAGCAAATAAAATGGCTCCAGTGCCTCTGTTGCTGTGGTTTCACGGCCACAGGTGCCTCTCGTAGGAAATACCCAGAGTGCTGAAAGGAAGACTTCAGGGAGGCAGGAGGGCAGGACGTGGCCCTGCTGCCGTTGTTCAGCCATGCTTGTCAGCTTATTGTTCAGTGTCTTTGGGCAATGGTAGGTCTGACTTCTGAATCTCCCTACTTTCCTTGCTCACTCTTCTAGAGGCCAGCCCTGCTCTCCAAGGCATCCTCTCCCTCCCCATGCCCCAGGGGCCTGGCCTCTCATTTCCACTCACTGGCCCTCCCTCCGGGTCTGGGCCCATGATCATTATTTCAGCAGAGACCAGCTGTGCTGGCATGTACCCGTTTCTCCTTTGATACTTTTCAGACTGAAAACTCCCCAGCTGCGGGCCTTATTTATTTATTTACAGCGGTGCTGGGTCTTCATTGCTGTGCGGGCTTCCTCTAGTGGTGAGTGGAGGCTGGTCTTCATTGCTGTGCGGGCTTCCTCTAGTGGTGAGTGGAGGCTGGTCTTCATTGCTGTGCGGGCTTCTCGCTGCACTGGCTTCTCTTGTTGCTGAGTACGGGCTCTAGAGCACAGGCTCAATAGCTGTTGCCCATGGGCTTTGTTGCTCTGCAACATGTGGGATCCTCCCAGACCAGGGATCAAACCCATGTTCCCTGCACTGGCAGGTGGATGCTTTACAACTGAGCACCAGGGAAGCCCTGCAGGCCTTATTTTATCAGCTTCACTAGCTGTGTTGGGCATGCGTTACGAGTGCCCAGGCTGAGGTCAACAGGCTTGTGGCTTCTCTCTGGGCTATTTTCTGACTTCCACTCTTGTCTACATCCATTTCCTCTTTCTCCTGACTGCTGCTTCCTAGGGTCTGGCTCCTTGCTTTGTTCCCCATCCAGAGCTGACCTGTGGGATCTACCTGCTAGGGCCTGGGGAGTGGTTCTCTCCATTACAATGTGTCTACTAAATAAAGGTTATAGCAGTCCTGCAGGATCAGGTGACATCCTTGTGTCTGAGAGTCTAATATAAACCACCCTCCATTTTAAACTTTTGCTGTGATTCATGGGGTCGCAAAGAGTCGGACACGACTGAGGGACTGAACTGAACTGAACTGAACTGAGAGAGAATAATTGTCCAACATCTTCAATTGTTCTTGATTTGTGTGTCTATTGTTAATTATTTCTTCATGTTCTGTCAGGTCTGTTACACATTAGTATCATTTTCCAAGTAGTCAAATACATTGGGCAATAGACCATCTCCAGTATTCCTGGTAATGCTCTCTTCTAGAGGTCACTGTTCTCCCAGGTCAATCTGGACTGTCTTTTCTCTCGGTTCATTGCTCAGTCATCAGCTTGAAAGTTCTGTCTGGCATTATGCTAGAAATTCACACTTTTATGGGTTATGTTAGATCGCCTATTTCTTGGGACTTATATAGTCCTCTTTCTTTTTTAGGATTTATTCTCTTTTTTTATATATATATATTATTGAAGGATAATTGCTTTACAGAACTTTGTTGATTTCTGTCAAACTTCAATATGAATCAGCCATAGGTATACATATATCCCCTCTCTCTTGAACCTCCCTCTCATCTCCCTCCCCATCCCATCCCCTCTAGGTTGATACAGAGCCCCTGTTTGAATTTCCTGATTGGCTATCTATTTTACATGTAATGAAAGTTTCCATCTTAATATTTCCATACATTTCACCCTCTCCTCCCCTCTTCCCATGTCCATAAATCTATTCTCTATGTCTGTTTCTCCATTGCTGCCCTGTAAATAACCATTTTTCTAGATTCTGTATGTATGTGTTAAAATATTATATTTATGTTTCTCTTTCTGACTTACTTCACTCTATATAATAGTTTCTAGGTTCATCTGCCTCATTAGAACTGACTCAAATTTTTCCTTTATATGGCTGAGTAATATTCCATTGTGTATATATACCACAACTTCTTGATTCATTCATCTGTTGATGGGCATCTAGGTTGCTTCCATGTCCTAGCTATTGTAAATAGTGCTGCAATTAACAATAGGATACAAGTGTCTTTTTCAATTTTGGTTTCCTCAGGGTATATGCTTAAGAGTGGGATTGCTGGATCATATGGTGGTTTTATTCCTAGTTTTTTAAAGGAATCTCCATACCACCTTCCATAGTGGCTGTATCACTTTACATTGCCACCAGCAGTGCAAGAGTGTTCCCTTTTCTCCACATCCTCTCCAGCATTTATTCGTTGTAGACTTTTTGATGATGGCCATTCTGACGGGTGTGAGGTGATATCTCATTGTGGTTTTGATTTGCATTTCTCTAATAATGAGCAGTGTTGAGCATCTTTTCATGTGTTTGTGAGCCATCTGTATGTCTTCTTTGGAGAAATGTCTGTTTAGGCCTTTTCCCCACTTTTCGACTGGGTTCTTAGTTTTTCTGGTATTGAGTGGTATGAGCTGCTTGTATATTTTGGAAATTAATACTTTGCCGATTGTTTCATTTGTTATTATTTTCTCCCATTCTGAGGGATGTCTTTTCACTTTGCTTATAGTTTCCTTTGCTTTGCAAAAGCTTTTAAGTTTAATCAGGTCCCAATTGTCTACTTTTGTTTTTATTTCCATTACTCTAGGAGGTGGATCATAAAGGATTTTGCTTTGATTTATGTCATAAAGTGTTCTGCCTATGTTTTCCTCTAAGAGTTTTATAGTTTCTGGTCTTACATTTATATTTTTAATACAATTTGAGTTTATCTTTGTGTATGGTGTTAGGAAGTGTTTTAATTTCATGCTTTTACATGTAGTTGTCCAGTTTTCCCAGCACCATTTACTGAAAAGGCTGTCTTTTCACCATTGTATATTTTTGCCTCCTTTGTCAAAAATAAGGTACTCATAGGTGAATGGATTTATTTCTGGGTTTTCTATCTTGGTCCATTGGTCTATATTTTTGTTTTTGTGCTAGTACCATACTGTCTTGATGACTGTAGTTTTGAAGTATGGTCTGACATCAGAAAGTCCTCCAGTTCCATTCTTTCTCAAGACTGCTTTGGCTATCCAGGGTATTTTATGTTTCCATTTGAATTGTGAAATTTGTTGCTCTAGTTCTGTGAAAAATGACATTGGTAGTTTGATAGAGATTGCATTGAATCTGTAGATTGTGTTTCGTAGTATAGTCATTTTCACAATATTGTTTCTTCCTATCCAGGAACATGGATTATTTCTCCATCTATTTATGTCATCTTTTATTTCATTCATCAGTGTCATAATTTTCTGCACACAGTTCTTTTTTCTCCTTAGGTAAGTTTATTCCTAGATATTTCATTCCTTCTGTTCTAATGGTAAATGGGATTGATTCCTTAATTTCCCTTTCTAATTTTTAATTGTTACTATATAGAAATGCAAGTGATTTTTGTGTATTGATTTTGTATCCTGTAACTTTGCTAAATTCACTGATTCAGTTCAGTTCAGTTTAGTCACCCAGTCATGTCCGACTCTTTGTGAACCTATGAACCACAGCACACCAGGCCTCCCTGTTCATCACCAACTCCTGGAGTTCACACAAACTCATGTCCATCGAGTCAGAGATGTCATCCATCCATCTCATCCTCTGTTGTCCCCTTCTCCTCCTGCCCCCAATCCCTCCCAGCATCAGAGTCTTTTCCATTGAGTCAACTCTTCTCGTGAAGTGGCCAAAGTATTGAGTTTCAGCTTCAGCATCATTCCTTCCAAAGAAATCCCAGGGTTGATCTCCTTCAGAATGGACTGTTTGGATCTCCTTGCAGTCCAAGGGACTCTCAAGGGTGTTCTCCAATGCCATAGTTCAAAAGCATCAATTATTCGGTGCTCAGCTTTCTTCACAGTCCAACCCTCACATCCATACATGACCACTGGAAAAACCATAGCCTTGACTAGATGGACCTTTGTTGGCAAAGGAATGTCTCTGCTTTTTAATATGCTATCTAGGTTGGTCATAACTTTCCTTCCAAGGAGCAAGTGTCTTTTAATTTCATGGCTGCAGTCACCATCTGCAGTGATTTTGGAGCCCCCAAAAATAAAGTCTGACACTGTTTCCACTGTTTCCCCATCTATTTCCCATGAAGTGATGGGACCAGATGCCATGATCTTAGTTTTCTGAATATTGAGCTTTAAGCCAACATTTTCACTCTCCACTTTCACTTTCATCAAGAGGCTTTTTAGCTCCTCTTCACTTTCTGCCTTAAGAGTGGTGTTATCTGCATATCTGAGGTTATTGATATTTCTCCTGACAGTCTTAATTCCAGCTTGTGCTTCTTCCAGCCCAGCGTTTCTCATGATGTATTCTGCATATAAGTTAAATAACTGGGGTGACAATATACAGCCTTGATGTACTCCTTTTCCTGTTTGGAATCAGTCTGTTGTTCCATGTCCAGTTCTAACTATTGCTTCCTGACCTGCATATAGGTTTTTCAAGAGTTAATTCACTGATTAACTGTAGTCATTTTCTGATAATATCTTCAGGGTTTTGTATGTTCAGTATCATGTCATCTGCAAACAGTGAGAACTTTACTTCTTTTCTGATCTAGATTCCTTTTATTTCTTTTTCTTCTCTGATTGCTATATCTAGGACTTCCAGAACTATGTTGAATAATAGTGGTGACAATGGAAACCCTTGTCTTGTTCCTGATCTTAGGAGGAATGCTTTCAGTTTTTCACCATTGAGAAAGTTTGCTGTAGGCTTATCATATATGGCCTTTACTACGTTGAGGTAGGTTCCTCCTATGCCCATTTTTTGAAGAGTTTTCATCATAAATGGGTGCTGAATCTTGTCAAGTGCTTTTTATGCATCTACTGAGATTATCATATGATTTTGATCTTTCAACTTGTTAATATGGTATATCATATTGATTTATTTGCATATATTGAAGAATCTCTGCATTCCTGGAATAAACCCAACTGGATCATAGTATATGAGCTTTCTGATGTGTTGCTGAATTCTTTCTCTAAAATTTTGTTGAGGATCTTTGCATCTATGTTCATCAGTGATATTGGCCTGCAGTTTTCTTTTTTGTGTGTTATCTTTGTCTGGTTTTGGTATCAGGGTGGTGGTGACCTTGTAGAATGAGTTTGGAAGGGTTCCTTCCTCTTGCCATTTTTTCAAAGAATTTTAGAAAGATAGGCGTTTGTTCTTCTCTAAATGTTTGATAGAATTATCCTGTGATGCCATCTGGTCCTGGGTTTTTGTTTTTCAGAAGATTTTTGATCACAGCTTCAATTTCAGTGCTTGCTACTGGGTTGTTCATAATTTCCATTTCTTCCTTGAATTATGAAGATTAAACTTTTCTAAGAATCTGTCCATTTCTTCCAGGTTATCCATTGTATTGCCATATAGTTGTTCATAATAGTCTCTTATAATCCTTTGCATTTCTGCATTGTCTGTTGTAACCTCTCCTTTTTCATTTCTAATTTTGTTGATTTGATTCTTCTGTCTTTTTCTCTCAATGAATCTGGCTAAAAGTTTGTCAATATTGTTTATCTTCTCAAAGAGCCAGCTGTTAGTTTTATTAATCTTTACCATTGTTTCTTTCATTACTGTTTCATTTATTTCTACTTGGATCGTTATGATTTTTTTCCTTCTATTAATTTTGTGCTTTTGTTCTTCAGTTGTGTTAAGTGTAAAGCTAAGGTTTCTATTCAATGTTTTTCTTGTTTCTTGAGGTAGGATTGTATTGCTATAAGCTTCCCTCTTAGATCTGCTTTTGCTGCATCCCAAAGGTTTTGAGTTGTCATGTTTTCATTGTCATTTGTTTCTATAATTTTTTAAATTTCCCGTTAGAGTTCTTCAGTAACCTGTTGGGTATTTAGAAACATACTGTATAATCTCCGTGTGTTTGTGTTTCTTACATTTTTTTTTTCTTGTAATTGATATCTAGTCTCATAGCATTGTCAAACTAGTACAGCCACTATGGAGAACAATGTTGAGATTCCTTAAAAAACTGGAAGTAGAACTGCCATATGACCCAGCAGTATAATCCCAGTGCCCATTATATGCCCAGCATATAATCCCACTGCTGGGCATACACACTGAGGAAACCAGAATTGAAAGAGATATGTGTACCCCAATGTTCTTCGCACCACTGTTTATAATAGCCAGGACATGGAAGCAGCCTAGATGTCCATCAGCAGACAAATGGGTAAGAAAGCTGTGGTACATATACACAGTGGAATATTACTCAGCCATTAAAAAGAATACATTTGAATCAGTTCTGAAAAGGTGGATGAAACTGGAGCCTATTATACAGAGTGAAGTAAGCCAGAAAGAAAAACACCAATACAGTATACTAACACATATATATGGAATTTAGAAAGATAGTAATGGTAACACTGTGTGCAAGACAGAAAAGAGACACAGATATATAGAACAGTCTTTTGGACTATGGGAGAATGTGAGGGTGGGGTGATCTGAGAGGATAGCATTGAAACATGTACATTATCATATATGAAACAGATATCCAGTCCAGGTTCGATGCATGAGACAGGATGCTCAGGGCTGGTGCACTGGGATGACTCAGAGGGATGGGATGGGGAGGGAGGTGAGAGGGGGTTGAGAATGAGGAACACATGTAAACCCATGGCTGATTCATATCAATGTATGGCAAAAACCACTACAATAATGTAAAGTAATTAGCCTCTGACTAAAATAGATAAATAAATAAACCAACAGTCTCATAGTATTGTGGTCAGAAAATATGCTTGATATGATTTCAATTTTCTTAAATTTACTGAGTTTTGTTTTGTGACCCAAGATATGGTCTATCCTGGAGATTGTTCTATGTTCACTTGAGAAGAAGGTGTGTTCTTTTGCATTTGAATGGAATGTCCCGAAGATATCAATGAGATCCATTTCATCTAATGTATCATTCAAGACTTGTGTTTCCTTATTAATTTTCTGTTTTAATGATCTGTCCATTGGTGTGAGTGGGGTGTTAAAGTGTCATATTGCTATTGTTTTAGTGTTAACTTCTCCTTTTATGTCTGTTAGTGTTTGTATTCTGTATTGAGGTGCTCTTATGTTGGGTGCATAGATACTTACAATTGTTATGTCTTCCTCTTGGATTCATCCCTTGATCATTATGTAGTGTATTCTTTATCTCTTGTGATATTCTTTATTTTAAGGTCTATTTTATCTGATATGAGAATTGCTACTCCAGCTTTCTTTGGCTTCCCATTTGCATGGAATGTATTTTTCCATCTTCTTACTTTCAGTCTATATGTGTCTTTAAGTCTGAAGTGGGTTTCTTGTAGACAGCGTATATATGGGTCTTGTTTTTGTACCCATTCAGCCAGTCTTTGTCTTTTAGTTGGAGCATTTAATCCATTTACATTTAAAATAATTATTGATATATGTATTTCTATTGCCATTTTCTTAATTGTTCTGGGTTGATTTTGTAGATCTTTTTTATTCTCTTGTATTTCTTGACTATATAAGTCCCTTTCATAGAAGGCAATGGCACCCCACTCCAGTACTCTTACCTGGAAAATCCCATGGATGGAGGAGCCTGGTAGGCTGCAGTCCATGGGGTTGCGAAGAGTTGGACATGACTGAGCGACTTTATTTTCATTTTTTCACTTTCATGCATTGGAGAAGGAAATGACAACCCACTCTAGTGGTTTTGCCTGGAGAATCCCAGGGACAGGGGAGCCTGGTGGGCTGCCATCTATGGGATCACACAGAGTAAGACACAACTGAAGCTACTTAGCAGCAGCAGCAGCAGCATAAGTCCCTTTAACATTTGTTGTAAAGCTGGCTTGGTGGAACGGAATTCTCTTAACTTTTGCTTATCTGAAAAGCTTTTTATTTCTCTGTCAATTCTGAATGAGATCCTTGCTGGGTATAATAATCTTGGTTGTAGATTTTTCCCTTTCAGCACTTTAAAATAAATATATCCTTCCATTCCCTTCTGGCCTGCAAAGTTCCTGTTGAAAGATCAGCTTTTAAATGTATGGGGTTTCCCTTTTATGTAACGTGTTGCTTTTCCCTTGCTGCTTTTAATATTCTTTCTTTGTGTTTAGTCTTTGTTAGTTTGATTAGTATGTGTCTTGGCATGTTTCTCTTTGGGTTCATCCTGTATGGGACTCTTTGTGCCTCTTGGAATTCATTGACTGTTTCCTTTTCCATGTTGGGGAAATTTTCAACTATAATCTCTTCAAAAATTTTCTCATACACTTTCTNAAAAAAAATATAAAGGAAAGAGAGAGAGGCGAAAGGGACCAACATACAGAGGAAGAAATGCACACATAGATACCAGTGTAGCAGCAACTGCAATTTGCTAGGTACTGCTGAGCCAGGCACTTTAACTGTCTTTACACACACGCGTACACACACACAGTCTGTCTCACAACGGCCCTTGTTCCCATTTTAGAGATGAGGAACTAGGGGAGTGGAGCAGTCAGGTAACAGCCTAAGGTCACACTTTGAGCAACCACCTTGCACACCCAAATGTGCAAACATTCAGACAGCAGAGTCTGTTACTGATTTAAAAATCAGTAGAGAAACTGGTAATGCTAGCCACTAGATGAATCACTCCTCTCTTTGCTCTAGAAGAATGAGGAGGAGACCAGCACAGGAAGCGTGGAATATCATCCTTAGCTGTGAACTTCTAGGACAAGGTGGCCTGGAGAGAAGTTTACCCAAGGCCATGCTGGTGGCTCAGCTGGTAAAGAATCCTCCTGCAATGCAGAAGACCTGGGTTCAATTCCTGGGTTGGGAAGATCCCCTGGAGAAGGGAACAGCTACCCACTCCAGTATTCTGGCCTGGAGAGTCAGACATGACTGAGCAACTTTCACTTTCACTCTGGCCCAAGGTAGGGAATGCTCATTCCTGGGCCACAGAGGGAGGGAGAGGCAGGTTTACAGACTGCTGCCACCAGGAAGGAGACCTCTCTGTGACCCCATTCATATCCATCCCATTGTCTGTACAGAAAAGACCACTCTGCTTCCTGTTCTGGGTCTGCGCAGTTGACCCGTGGCGTTCAGGATGAGAAAAGGGAGGATTGTTGGTAGATAAAAGATTTCTTTCTATGAGGGTCTGACCTTACAGAGAAATCCTGCCATCTCACTGTTGAGTCTTTGTCCACATTCCCACTCACTTTCTGGCCCCTTGACCCAAGCCACTCTATTCTTAGCTCATCCCTTGTTCTCACATCCATTTTGTCTTCCTGGATCAAGCATATTATCTTTCTGTCCCTTCCATCCCCCAGTCCAGGGGGCTTAGGGGCTTCCCAAAGGATTCCTCAGTGTGTTGGGGACCTGGCATCTCCGTGGACCTGTCATGGTGAGAGGGACAAGGAGCCACGTGCACTTCTGAGCAGCTTCAGCCCAGGAAGGTCCTTTCGTGCCCCTTGCTCCAGGGCTGAACATGTCATATCCTGGGGTATCTGTCCTTTTTGATTCTCCACAGAACGCCCACTGAGGCCCTTCTGCAGTCACTCTGATGGGGGTGATCTGTCTTTGCAATCAGCCACCAAACTGTGTGAGCTGCCAGTGTGCCTCAGGAAGACAGCAGCAAATGGTGCAAAGCCAGTCCTTTCCTTGGCCAGTCTGGTTTCACTTCCTCCTGGTCCTGTTAGCCCCGGGCCTGACTGCTCATCTCCTTCCTTTCAGACACAACACAATGGCCATCGGCATTGCAGTGGACATTCTGGGCTGCACGGGCAGTCTGGAGGACAGAGCAGCCACCCTCAATAAGATCATCCAGGTGGCGGTGGAGCTGAAAGACTCCATGGGGGACCTCTATTCCTTCTCAGCCATCATGAAGGCCTTGGAAATGCCACAGGTAAATTTCCACTTGCTTTGTGCAGCCCTGTGGGCCTTATGTGAAATAACTTCCAAACAAGGAACAGGAAAATATGTTTATAGTATGATACACATTTATTTTAAAAGGTGTGTGTGTGTCTAATGGGTCATGAGAGCAACATGGAGCAGGGAGTGGGTAAGGATTAGCTCTTCCCTATACTCTTCCTTTCAACTGTTTTGAGTTTTTATCATGTCCATCTATCATCCATTTCAAAACTTAAGCACCAAGATAGTTTTTAAAAAGAGCCTTTTCCAAAGCTATAACACTTTTCTTTCTTCCAGATCACACGGTTAGAAAAAACGTGGACTGCCCTGCGGCACCAGTACACACAAACTGCCATCCTCTATGAGAAACAGCTGAAGCCTTTCAGCAAAATCCTGCATGAAGGCAGAGGTGAGCACAGGGTCAGGATAGGCGGCCTGGGGGCTGCTTGGCAGTGTCATTATCTGTTCTGGTTTGAGCAAAGCTTTTAGCAGGGCATGTTATAAAGGCTCCAAGTTATCTGCAGGATTGTCAATGAGTCATCAAGCCTTTATCACATGAGAGAGTTGCTTGTAGGTATTCAGTTGCTAAAACAAGACATAGGGTACCAGTCACCTCATTTTGAGCTTAACTTTGTAAATTGAGGTACAATTTACATATTAGCTTCAGGTGTACAACATAATGGTTCAATGTTTGGTTATGTTGCAAAATGATCACAATAAAACCAGTACCTAATACACAGGTACAAAAATTTTTTTTTCTTCTGATCACAATAAAACCAGTACCTAATACACAGGTACAAAATTTTTTTTTCTTCTGATGAGAACTTTCAAGATTCACTTTGCTAGCTACTTTCAGATATGCAATACAGTATTCACTATAGTCATCACATTATATAGCATATCTCCAGGAGTTACTTTATAACTGGAAATCTATACCTTCTGATCCCTTCAACCATTTCACTTCTCCCCTTGTCTCAAGCAACCACCAATCTGTCCTCTATATCCAGGAGCTCAAGGGGTGTTTGTTTTTCTTAGACTTTACATGTGAGTGAGTTCACATGCTATTTATCTTTTCCTGTCTGACATATTTCACTTAGCATAATACCCTCAAGTTTGTGTTGTCACAAATGGCAGGATTTCTTTTTAATGGCTGAATAATATTCCATTGTGTGTATACACACATATGCATCTTTTAAAATTGAAGTTATAGTTGATTTATGATGTGTAAATCTAGTGTACAGCAAAATAGTTGTTATATATTTAATATTTTTCATTATATATTATTGCAAGATATCGATTATAGTTCCCTATGCTATACAAAAGGACCTTGTTGTGTAAATAGGTTCATTTGTATGGTTTTTTAGATTCCATACATAAGTGATATCATGAGATATCTACCTGACTCACTTCACTTAGCATGGTAATCTCTAGGTCCATCCATATGTTGCTGCAATGGCGTCATTTTTTCTGGCTGAGTAGTAGTCCTTTGTGTACATACATATACCACATCTTTCTTTATCCACTCATCTGCTGAGTGACATTTAGGTTGCTTCCGTATCTTGGGTATTGTAAATAGTGCTGCTATGAACACTGAGGTACAGGCATCTTTTCAAATTAAGGGTTTTCTCCAGATACATGTCCAAAAGTGGGATTGTTGGATCATATAGCAACTCTATTTTCAGTTTAAGAATCTCCATGCTGTTCTCCATAGTAGCTGCACTAATTTACATTCTCTCCAACAGTATAGGAGGGTTCCCTTTTCTCAACACTCTCTCCAGCATT
Source organism: Oreotragus oreotragus (assembly GCA_006410675.1). Taxonomy (NCBI): domain Eukaryota; kingdom Metazoa; phylum Chordata; class Mammalia; order Artiodactyla; family Bovidae; genus Oreotragus; species Oreotragus oreotragus. The sequence continues at coordinate 233,958 of SJYX01023539.1, read as the reverse complement.
TATTTGTGACTTTTTTGATGATGGCCATTCAGACCGCTGTGAAGTGATACCTCACTGTAGTTTTGATTCACATTTCTCTGATGATTAGCAATTTTGAGCATCTATTGAGCATCATGTGTCTGTTGGCCATCTGCCTATTTTTTCAGGGGGCTATTTGTTTTTTTTTGCTAGTTGTATGAGCTATTTGTATATTTTCAAATTTAAGCCCTTGTCGGTCACATTGTTTGCAAATATTTTCTCCATCTGTTGGTTGTCTTTTATTTTGTTTATTTTTGCTTTTTACTACCTTGGGAGACTGATTTAAGGTAACATTGCTATGATTTATGCCAGAGAATGTTTTGCCTATATTCTTGTCTCAGAGCTTTATGGTATTGTGTCTTATATGAGTTTATTTTTATATGGTGTGAACAGAAGTGGTGAATTGGCATCCTTTTATTCCTCTTCTTAGATGGAAAGTTTTTAGCTTTTCATCAAGTATGATGTTAGCTATGAGCTTGTATTATGTGGCCTCATTATGTTGTTGTACATTCCCTCTATATCCACTTTGTTGGGATTTTTTTTTTTTCACCATAAATGGATGTCAGATTTTGTCAAATGATTTTTCTGCATCTATTAAGATCAAATTATTTTTCTTTCATCTTATTAACACAGTATGTCATATTGATTTGTGAATACTGAGCTATCCTTGTTTCCCTGGAATAAATCCCACTTAATCAATCCATATGATCCTTTTAATGTATTGTTGAATTCAGTTTGCAAATACTGGCCTATAATTTTCTTTTCTTGTGGCATTATAAAGGTTACAGTCCTCTGGGATCCATGGGCATAAGCCCCTTTGGCCCTCAGAGCTAGGCAAGTAGAGTGTTCTAGAGGTAGCTGGACAAAGGTGTAAGCTTTTCTAGGATTATCAGTGAGCTGGAGCAAGGCCGAGACAGCACACAAAGACTGCGTCATCTGTCAGCTTCCACTGGCTAACGGCCTCCTAAGCCCTAGTTGTATGCCAAAGCAGAAGCCTGTCTTTCAGGCTAAAACTTTAATATTGGCAAATGAGCCTAATTTGCATAATACCTAGGCACCTCTCGATTGGCTGCCTCTGTACCGAGCCCTGGATCAGGTGAGTTCAAGCTTGTAAGCCCTTTAAGACCTGTTTCTCAGACAATTACAGCCTTGGGGTCTTACAGACAGGTACAGTGTTGAGTTTCAAAGTTAGATGTTTTGGGGTTTTAAAAGTTGGGGTGCTACACGTGGAGTTCAAGCCCTTTGCTCCTCAGGTTGGAGCTCCAGGTTTTGAGTTCCCTCCTGACTGTGGGTCACTGCCCCAGGAGAGGGTTTATAGGGTTTATAGTCTTCCAGCCCCTCTTACCTGCTTTGATGTGGGTCTTCTCTTATTTGCACAATGCAGTGTTTAGGATTTTTTTCCAGAGGAAGTTGTTCCATACTTAGCCACAGATTCACTGTGTCCACAGAAGGCGGTAAGCCCAGGACTCCCCTGTGTTGCCATCTTCAACTGGAACTCTCTGCATTTAACTTGGGGGAAAAAAAAACATGATGTGGAGAACTTTACCCCTGCCCCTGTTTTTCAGAGTCCACATGTGTTCCCCCAAACAATGTATCAGTCCCACTGCTGATGCCTCTTGTGACCTTAATGGAGCGTGAGGCTGTCACTTTTGAAGGAACTGACATGTGGGAAAAAAACGATGAAAGCTGTGAGATTATGCTGAACCATCTGGCAACGGCCCGACTCATGGCAGAAGCTGCAGACAGCTACCGGATGAATGCTGAGAGGATCCTGGCCGGTAAGAGCTGGTTTTGGTTAAGCTGCTCTCTACTCTGCACAGTAATTGGAATGGAGAAAAGAGCATCAATGCTCTCAATTAGAAAAAGACCAAGTAGGAAAGATTAAGACCTGGGAATTCCATTTCTTGTATTACTTACTCTTAATTCCTACCTGACTTAAGGATCCTGCTTCTCTCTTCTTTTGTGTCAGTGGTATAAATAATGTCAGTTTGTTTACCATTAGTACCACTAATAATAATTATTAGAAAACGTGATGGGCCCAGATGAGGAGCTAGGGTTCTATTGGACTTATCTATAGTCTTGTTTCTTCCCAGACGCACCGGGACATGAGCTCCACTGCTCTTGGCATCAGAGGGTCTACCGTAAGCCAAAGCTCTGAGATTGAGAGAGCTTGGAGAATAGCACAAACCACAAGTACACTGATCCAAACCCGATTAGTGTAATGTGTGTCTTCAGGAGTGGCCAGCTAGGCTAAACGAAGAGGGGGACAGAGGTGGGGAGGCTGTCCATGTAGGACTGTGGCTGAGGAAGAGCCAGTGAAGGGTTTTAAATATGAGAAGATGTTATCACATGGTTAGATTTGTTTCAGTCTGGCATCTTTGTGCAGGAAGGCTAGAGGGCTGAAGCTTATAGGCAAAAAGACCACTTAGGAAGCTAGTACAAGAATAAGGGCCTTATCTCTTCACCACTGTATAATTTTTAAAAGTCTTCAAGGACCTACAGTTTGATCCAGAAGGTTAAGAACTACATGGGGCAGGAGAGGCCCAGTATTTCGACCTAAAACGAAGTTAATTCAGAAACAGAATTTGGGACTAAACAACTTGCACTATGTCCGCTATAAAGCAATACATATCTGTTTCTTTTCCTCAAAGTTCAGCAGGGTTGACAGTACAGGATTCATGCTAATTATAAGAGCTTCCCCGGTGGCTCAAACAATAAAAGCATATGTAATTGAAGTCAGTAGATATTATTAGAATGCCTGCTTATACAGAACCAGTAAGTATATTACATTAGACGTTCCCTAAGCCAATATATCAAGGTGGATTTTGAGAAAAGTATGTCTTAAGCTGTTTTACAGCAAATCACCTTAAAGGTATTTGATACTTCTCAGCTGATCCTGCTACAGGTTTTCACAGCAAGTTCTTATTGCTGGAATTAACTGTGAACCCAGTAAGGGCAGAAATTTACTCACCAACATATTCCAGTACCCTTCTCAGGACAGGGGCTTAAAGCAGATTAACTCAATGAATGAAAGTTGTCATCTGGCCTTTAGTTGGTTATCTGCCAAAGATATTTTGGCACCACATGGAAGAATGAAATAGAAGGCTTCTGTTATCCTCTCCACCACCAAGAGACTATGATTTAGATGCTGGGACTATATTTAATGACAGAGCCAACTACTCCAGCAGTAATCAAGGATGAGAAACATCTGCCTGTATGACTTGAGCTAGAGGTTTCTCCCCTGCTCTGACAGAGCTGACTGAGAGCATCCTTGGCCATAAGTAGAACAGATCTCTTACACAGAAAACAGAGTTAAGAAATGGGCCCAAACATGATCGTTAACTGTTTCTTGACAAAGGTGGCAAGGTAATTCACTGGATAAAGTAATCTTTCAACAAATGGTGCTAGAACTATTGAATGTCATGCAAAAAAACCCTTCAATTTTACCTCATAGAATACACTCAGAATATAAGAGCTAAACTGTAAAACTTGTAGGAGAAACATAGAAATTCCTTGTGTCCAGCAAAATTTAAGCCATAAAAAGCATGAACCATAAAACACTGATAAATCAAAATTTTACATTTTGCTCTTTGAAAGACATCAAGAAAGCAAAAAGGCACACTACAGACTAGAAGTATTTGGCAAACATACATCTGATAAAGGACTTATTATCTAGAATATAAAGAATTCTTAATGAGAAAAGATTTGAATAGACACTATACCAGAGAGGATATACAATGACAAATATCTACATGGAAAAATGTTCAAAGCATTAGATATTACAGAAATATAAGATTAAACCATGGTGAGATGCCACCACCACTATCTAGAATGACAATAGAGTTCACAAATGGACTCTTCATTATGTTACTGATGAGAATATAAGACAGTATAGACATTTTGGAAAAGAGTTTGACAGTTTCTTTAAACATATATTTACCATATGACCCAGTACTTCCAAAAATATGAAAACACATGTCCATGCTAAGACTTAATCACAGATGTTCACATTATTCATAACATCCAGAAACAATCCAAATGTCTTACCACTCAGTAAACAAAATGCAGTATATCCATATAACTGAATACTACTCAGCAATAAAAAGGAATTACTAACAGGCAACAATATGGAATAATATCAAAGGCAAAATAGCAATGGAAAGCAGATTAATGGTGTGGGTAGGTTCTGGGATTGACTGAGAAGAGGTACTAGGGATTTTCTAGGGTTCTGAAGTAGTGTGATGTTTATACAACTCTATAAACTGTACAGCTAAAAAAAAGGGTGAATCATGACAAGTAAATTATAAAGCTTAAAAAAAAATACTTGAACACTCCAGCACTACTCAACCTATGGAGGCTTGTGCACACAAATGTTATTCCATCATATCTTAGTGACTTAGTTATTCTTTCTCTGAAGTTGCTCAGATCCTTGGGGGTGGGGGATGTTCTCCCCTTCCTTATACAGAAAGATTAAGTTCTGAGAGATGCTCATTTTGATCCTACTTTAAACGAGCACGTTTTCAGTCTATTTTCAACACTGTTTCAAGCAGAACTGAAGTTTTTTTGGTTTTGTTTTTATTAGGTTTTCAACCAGATGAAGAAATGAGTGAAGTCTTCAAGACTGAATTCCAAATGAGATTGCTCTGGGGCAGCAAAGGTGCACAAGTCAATCAGACAGAGAGATACGAAAAATTCAATCAGATTTTAACTGCCCTGTCACGTAAACTGGAACCTCCTCCTGTAAAGCAGATGGAGTTTTGATAACTCTCCAGAGAAGCTTAGGATATAATTTCAAGCTTATCCACTTTCTTCTCTGAGAAAGCTTATCATTTGATAAAGTAATAATGTGCAAATCTGCCAATATACAGCTTTTAGTATCCACAGGATATTAAACATGTAAATTGCACAGAGCACACTTATTTATGAATTGTTTAAAATTACTACTGATTTTTAAATAAATGATAATTTATTAAGGTAACTGTTGCTAATGTTGATCGGCAAATTTAAGTGAAGGCCCAGCTATATTGGCTGGTTGCTTTCTATTATTGAGGTATATGACCATTTCAGTTTTAATTCCATGTCAGATAAGTGTAAATAGAAGAGTTTAAAAGCATGAAACTGAAGATATCAGTTGTATGATATTCTCTAACTAAATATGAAAAATGTAAATAGTCATATGAAAATATATCTTTTTGTGAAACAACTGTATCCAGTCTCTTCAATACTAAACAAACAATTCATTGTAGTACAATAATTCTACCTCCTACCGTCTTGGGGCACCCTGTTCCCTTGCCACCACATCCTGATAGTAAACCAAAATCAAGAGAGTGGTACAGAAAATTTAAGGTATCTGGCTTAGGGGACAGGGTAAAATAGTGATCTAGGTGGAGCTGACACCAGAATACCTAAGCTACAACAAAAGCTCTGGTGGTTGCTAGCAGCTGGACTTTGGTCAAGTTAACCCTCAAGTCCCATGTGCAGCCCAGCAGCTGGTATGGAGTGAGCACCAGATGCTAGTGTGCTTCCTGACATTATTTCACATATACTTTTCCTCTAGCTGATAAGTATGAGTTTTCTAGGTTTTTTTGACTTCCCAAAGGGGATACTTTCAAGTTTAACAGTAGCTGTCTCAATTTTTTTTCTATTGTAGAATTTGAATACAAGTCTTTAAAGTATCAATAATAAACTTCTATCACCCTGAAACAAACTGTCACTTACCAATCTGCTTTTTCTTCCTGTCTTCTAAATAATATGGGGACCCCATAAAATAGTTTTACATCCCACTTTTCTCCAATAAGTTGTGAAAATTTCTCCTGGGTGGCCTTTGAAAAAAATGATTGGTTCCAGAGGTTACACTACCATTTAACCATCACTCTATTATTGGTCATCTTAAATAGGCCCACCAGAACAAAGTACAAGGCTCTCATGTGGTCTGTTTAATAAAATGGAAATATTAGTTTCAAATCCTGGACTCTGTATTCTCATTAATGCAGCCTAGAATCATGAAGGCCTTCTTCCAGTTTTTAAAAGCTGTCATTTTTTTTTCCTGAAAACACCAAAGCACATTTCTACTTCTGGTGGTATAGGGGTTCAGATGCTCTTAGAAATCCCTCTAACTAGATTTTCATAAACATACCTTTTAATGCACTGTTAAGCTTCCCTTGTGGCTCAGCTGGTAAAGAATCCGCCTGCAATGTGGGAGACCCAGGTTCAATCCCTGGGCTGGGACGATCTCCTGGAGAAGGGAAAGGATACCCACTCCATTATTCTGGCCAGGAGAATTCCATGGACTACAGACCATGCGGTCACAAAGAGTCTGACACAACTGACCAATTTTCACTTTCACTTCAAGTTTGACAGAATGAAAAGGGAATCCCTAAGAAATAATCTACTCCCCACCTCACTCATCAAAAGGAACAGCAAATTTAAATAAACTCTGTAAAAGGAAGTTAAAAACCCTGGGTAGCCCTAAAAAGGCAAATACTGACATCAACTCAACAAATGGAAGACAGTATCTTAGGGGAGCTGAACATGAAATGCCTCCATTTAGTAGGAATCCTTAAAGGGTCCCTGTTAGCAGGGTGGAAAAGAAATAATTTGCCGGAAAAGAGAAGAATAATAATGAAGAAAAATGATAATAATATGATAATAATGATAATGGTCTTTTAACACACACACACTGTATATATATATATATATATATATAACACAAACAGAAACAGTGTCATGAAAAATAAAATGCTGGGAGAAAAGGTTTAGAACCCCAACAACTCCAGATACTGGAATTACCCCATTTTGAAAGCAAAGCATTCATATATGGATTTTTATAAAGAAAACATGAACTTAAACAGGAAATGAGTATTTTTAAAAGGATCAGATTTTTAAAAGAAACTAGGTAGACTCTTTAGAAATGTATAATAATGAAACTCAAAACTCATTGGATGCTAATAATAAATAGAAGATTAGATCCAACTGGCTTCCCAGGTGGCACAGTGGTAAATAATCCGCCTGCCAAAGTAGGAGACACAAAAGATGCAGGTTTATCCCTTAGTCAGGAAGATCGCCTTTGAGTAGGAAATGGTAACCCACTCCAGTATTATTTCCAGGGTTACAAGAACAGTCATGGGGTTGCAAAGAGTTGGACATGACTGATCATACTGCACACTACTACTAGATTCTACTGAAGCTTTAATGAATTCAAAAACATATCAGAAGGCCATGGCCAGAATACAGCAGAGACATAGGAGAGATTAAAAGTTAAATTGCTCAGTCATGTCCAACTCTTCACGACCCCATGGACTGCAGACTACCAGGATTCTCCGTCCATGGGATTTTCCAGGCAAGAATACTGGATTAAAAGACCTGAACAATTTGTAATAGAATGACCCAATGCATCTCATCAGAGCTCAAGAAGGAAAGGGAGGTAGGGAGGAAGGAATTCATCCAGAAGAGCGAGCAGAGAAACTGCTAAGCTTATAGGTATATTAAGACAAACACTAAAAATGGTGTCTACTACGTGGGGTTAAAAAAAGTCAATTAAAACAGTAGCACAAACCAGGAGTGGGGTGATTAGTTACTAGAGTTGTGATAAAGTATTACTCTTAGATACTAATTAGCTTTAAGTTTTAAGTGAGTATGCAAAGTATCAAGGGTAAATACTACAAGAACAGAAATTATGGTCCAAGTTTCAAACTAGTAGAGGAAAAAACAGAAAAAGGAGAATACCAACAAGATTGCCGGGAGAAATATAAACAACTGGGATGTGCAGATGAATCACTTTAATGGAAGAAGGTGAAGAGGAATAAAGAACCTCTTGATGAAGAGTGAAAAAGCTGGCTTAAAACTCAACATTAAAAAAACTAAGATCATGGCATCCAGTCCCATCACTTCATGGCAAAGAGGGGAAAAGTGGTAACAGTGACAGATTTTATTTTCTTGGGCTCCAAAATCACTGCAGACAGTGACTGAAGCCACGAAATTAAGATGTCTGCTCCCTGAAAAAAAGCTATGACAAACCTAAACAGTGCGTTAAAAAGCAGAGACATCACTTTGCCAACAAAGGTCCGTATAGTCAAAGCTATGGTTTTTCAAGTAGTCATGTATGGATGTGAGAGATGGATCATAAAAGAAGGCTGAGTGCTGAAGAATTGATGCTTTCAACTTGTGGTGCTGGAGAAGACTCTTGAGTTCCTCAGACAGCAAGGAGATCAAACCAGTCAATCCTAAAGAAAATCAACCCTGAATATTCACTGGAAGACTGATGCTCAAGGTGAAGCTTCAATACTTTGGTCACCTGATATGAAAAGCTGATTCAGTGGAAAAGACTCTGATCCTGGGAAAGATTGAGGATGAGATGGTTGGATGACATCACTGACTCAATGGATGCGTTTGAGCAAACTCTGGGAGATAGTGAAGGGAAGCCTGTACTGCTGTAATTCACGGGGTTGCAAAGAGTCAGACACGATTTAGCAACTGAACAACAACAAACCAAAAATATACTTAAAGAGACATTAAAAAAGTGAGATGAATAGCAGGCACAAAAACAGCAGAAGTAAGTCTGAACTTATCAATAATCATTATAAATGTAAACAGACTGAACAAAAGTCGGAGGCGATCAACTAAATTTACAACAAAATCACTCTATGTATTTACAAGAGACATAAAGCATAAAAATACATAGAAATTGAAAATTTTCTAAAAAGGTTGGGATAATTAGAAAGAACAGGGTATAATCTGTGAGAAGAATGTGGTGGGTTACTGAGGTGCTGGTAATGCTTTTTCACCTGACTTAAAAGTTACTGACTTTCCAGTAACTTAAGCTGTACATTTATGTTTGTTATACATTTTCTGAATATTTTATCCTAACATGTTAAGCATTGCTTAGGAATATTTATATATTGTTGTATATTGTCACCCTGCTTATTTAACTTATATGCAGAGTACATCATGAGAAATGCTGGGCTGGATGAAGCACAAGCTGGAATCAAGATTGCCTGGAGAAATATCAATAACCTCAGATATGCAGATGACACCACCCGTATGGCAGAAAGCGAAGAACTAAACAGCCTCTTGATGAAAGTGAACGAGGAGAGTGAAAAGTTGACTTAAAATTCAACATTCAGAAAACTAAGATCATGGCTTCTGGTCCCATCACTTCATGGCAAATAGATGGGGACACAGTGGAAACATATTTTGGGGGGCTCCAAAATCACTGCAGATGGTGACTGAAGCCATGAAATTAAGACACTTGCTCCTTGGAAGAAAAGTTATGAACAACCTAGAAAGCATATTAAAGAGCAGAGACATTACTTTGCCAACAAATGTCCATCTAATCAAAGCTATGGTTTTTCCACTAGTCATGTGAGAGCTGGACCATAAAGAAAGCTGAGTGCCAAAGAATCGATGCTTTTGAATTGTGGTGTTGGAGAAGACTCTTGAGAGTCCCTTGGACTGCAAGGAGATCCAACCAGTCCATCCTAAAGGAAATCAGTCCTGAATATTCATTGGAAGGACTGATGCTGAAGCTGAAGCTGAAGCTCCAGTACTTTGGCCACTTGATATGAAAAGCTGACTCACTGGAAAAGACCCTGATGCTGGGAAAGATCAAAGGTGGGAGAAGACGATGACAGAGGATGAGATGGCTGGATGGCATCACCGACTCAATGGACATGAATTTGAATAAACTCTGGGAGCTGGTGATGGACAGGGAGGCCTGGCATGCTGCAGTCCATGGGGTCACAAAGAGTCAGACATGACTGAGTGACTGAACTGAAGTATCAGAACTTGGTGAAGAAATTTTTTAATGTTATTCTATTAAAATCTGAAAACCACTGAAAAGAAGTAAATGAAGGAACCATGCTCATCAACTAGAATATTCAATATTAGAGATAATTAGTTCTTAATACAATCTGTAAATTCAATGCAACCCCACTCAAAATTCAATAGGACCTTTCAAGCTAGCTTGATTAAGCTTTTCTAAACCTGTATGGCTAGGAAGTCAAGACCATCAATGGTTAGGAAAATAAGACAGATAGAGGTGGGTATCTGTTTTACCAAATATAAAAGTTCATGATTAAAATACACTATTGACTGGAGACAATATTAATATGTTTTTAGAGAGTGATACTGTTAACATCAGGGCTTCCCAGGTGGCACTAGTGGTAAAGAACCCACCCGCCTATGCAGGAGACATAAGACACGGGTTTGATCTCTGGGTCAGAAGATTCCCTGGTAGAGGAAATGGCACCTCACTCCAATACTCTTGCCTGGAGAATCCCATGGACAGAGAAGCCTGGCAAGCTACAGCCCAGAGAGTCGCAAAGTGTTGGGACATGACTGAGCGACTTAGCATGCACGTACAATTAACATCACCACGTGAAGTTGTTAGAGCTTAAAATGATCCAGGGTTCATTAGACAACTTGTGACTATCATTACCATTTACATGTTGCGCTCAGGTTTTTGTTCCAACCCTATGTATATTATAAATGTACAAATTTTCAAAAAGGACACAGTGAAAGTTTGAGTGAAGAAAACTTTTTCAGTGAATCTTATGCAGATACAGACACTTTCTCAGATTGGCTGAGCAACATATATACTAGTGTCACAAATGATAGTTCTTCAGAATATGGTTCTGATTTAGACCAACAAAGACAAAAAAACTTTAGTGACTGATTTGGATACAAAAAGTGAAAATGAAACTAACGGTGCTGGAGAATGTTCCTTTGCTTCTGCATTAGAGTGGATTGCAAACATTTCATGAAAAATAGACTTTACAGGTATAACTATTGCATGTAATAACCTGCAAAGTGTTAGTGAAATAATTAATTATTGGCTGGGCCAAAATAAAAATCACCAGCCATAGGCATTCATTTCTGCAAAAATCCCCCGGTCAATAATGAGTTAAATTAGAGTAATCAAAAAACTGTCATTAAAAATTTGATATATGACAGGAGCATAACATTGCCACTCAGTGGGGGAAAGGATGATTCTTTAAATAATTCTTTAACAAATGGTGAAGCAAATGAAAGGTAGAGGAGATGGTTCCTTACCTCGTATTATATGCTGAAATAAAATCTAGATGAATTAAGATCCCACATGTGAAACACAAAACAATAACACTTTTAGAAGAAAACACTGGAGAATATCCTTTTTGCTTTGAATTAATGAAGAATTTCTTAAAACTAGATAGGAAAGCATTAAATATGAAAGATTCATCACTCTACATTAAAATGAACTTCTATTCATCAAAAGGTAATCCTAGATAGACTGAAAAACTGAAAGATATCAGCAGCATGTAACAATAACAAAGCATGGCAGGTAAGCTCCAGGATGGCCCCAGACCTTCCCTGCCACCTGGTCTTCACACCCCTGTGTTGTCCCTCCCACATATACCAGGGCTGGTTTGCATCACCAAGAAATGGTACTCACATCTGAGATTAGGCTATAAAAGACTGCCAATTCCATCTTGAAATTTTCTCCTTTGGATCACTCACTAAACAAAGCAAGATGCCACACAGTGATGAACATCCTATGAAGAGGTCCACATGGCAAGAATCATGTGAATGATCTTGGAAGTGGACTCTCCAGTCCAGTCTGAGTCAAAATCTTGAGATGATTGCAACCCTAGTCAGAACACCCATGAATAAATAGACACCAACCTAAGGAAAAAATGGGCAAAAGATATAGAGGCTTTTCACACAAATGGAAACACAATTGTAAATATGATATGATGGTCAACATTATCAGTAATCAAGAAAAAGCAAGACCATAATAAAATGCTATTTTACATCCATTGAACTGTTAAAAAAAAACTGAAGTCTTACTCTTAAATTGTTGGTGAGGATATGGAGAATAAATAACCCTTATACATTAACTTGTAGGTCTGTAAAAATGTTACAATCACTTCAAGGGGAAAATGTGGCATTACCTTTTTAAATTAAAGATAAATATAACCCGTAACTTAGCAATTCCATTACTAACCATAGATCTTAGAGACTTAAATTAGTAAACATGCACATGGATGAACATAGGAACACTGTTTATTCTAGCAAAATTCAGTAAATAGACCAAATATCCATCAACAGGAGAACAGATAAATTCTGTATATTTATATAATGGAATACTATACACAGTAAAATGAACTATGCATAAATATGGATAAATCTATTAAGTGGAAAAAGCAACTCTCAGAAGATACCATGTAGGGGCTTCCCTGGTGACTCAGTGGTAAAGAATTCACTTGCCAATGCAGGAGACATGGGTTCGATCCCTGGTCTGGAAAGATCCCACATACCATGGAGCACAACTACTGAGCCTGCACTCTAGAGCCCAGTAACTGCAACTATTGAGCCCAGGTGCCACAATTACTAAAGCCCATGTGCTCTAGAGCCTCTGCTCCACAAGAGAAACCACAATGAGAAGCCCATGCACTTGAATGAAGAGCAGACCCCTCTCTGCCACTAGAAAAATGCCCACATAGCAGTGAAGAACCAGCCAAGCCAAATAAGTAAATAAATAGAAGATGCTATGCAATATTCAAAATACTTAACAAGTGGGATGTTAATACATAAATCACATATGAACTAATGAATGTACAAATCAACATGCAAATCAACCAAAATAACCCCCTTTACTAAATATACATAAGTTTACAAGCGATGAAAGTGGTACAAATCATTCATCAATCACTAATAATTTCCATAAAATAACTGAAGTAAATTGGGTTGGTATAACTTTGTTGACTTGACTACCACCAACTAATGTCTCCATGATTTAACACAGGGCTGGAAACTCTTCCAATGACTTCCCCTTCCAGTTGCTAGTTATTAATTTAGTAATGTGCTATCTAGCACCGAGAGACAGTAGACACACAGCTGATCCCCATCTCACCTCACTGGTTAGAACAGTACCATTTGGATGCAGGCTGTATGCCAAGGGCCAGTGGCAGGAGCACCCAGTTAGAAGAAAGACAGCACAAAAGATGAGGGAGAGGGAGCAAGTTGGGTGGGGACTGATGATCCTGGCTGCCAGAACTGGGAACTTGTACTTCATGTTTGTCTGAGATGAACCAAGGGAGCGGTTGTGCTGTCACTTACCCTATTCTCCTGGGTTATGAAACGGAGGTTGGTAGATTCCTTCTCCTCACCCCTCTTTAATGACCAAGGCAGGTTACCCTCCACCACAGCATAAAATGCCAAGTAAAACAAAATGCTAAAAAAAATAAAATCTAAAAGGCCATTATTGTTGTTTAGTCTGACTCTTTGTGACCCCCCATGGACTGCAGCCTTTCAGGCTCTTCTGTCCTCAACTCCCAGAGTTTGCTCAAATGCATGTCCATTGAGTGGTGAAAGGGCCATTTCTGCACCACAAGAGGCTATGCCCCCAAACACCAGTGTCTACCCACATTCCCTTCCAGTCTCCCCAGCTGCTACCAGATCTTCGTTATGTCTCCTCCCCTTGAGCAGGATGAGGCATTTCTTTGAAGGATGAACAGAGGTCTCCTCAGCTTAGCTGTCCAGGGTCCTCTCCCACTCAAGGGGCCTATGAAACCAATCAGATTCCGCAACACCTGAAATAGCATATATCTATAGTAAGACCTTCAACTTTGTCTCCAGTGCTCAAGCCAGAAATGTATTACAGAGTGTCATGTGGTTTCTGAAATAAACCACATGTAGTAAAACTTACAAGATTAACAAGCTTTACTACTTTTCAGAATTATTTTTTACCAACCAGTAAGGAAATTACTTCTACAGTATTAACTGCAGCTATTTCAGTGTGCACTGGCTACATATGAGCCCTGCTCATTACAGAGTATGACAACATCTTTACAGAGCTCAAAAACATGGAAAGCTCATCAGGTTTAGAAAAGGAAAAAAAAAAAAAACCCATGTGGCAAAATGAAGAAAAAAAAAAGAAACACAAAACTCAGGATAGTAGTTATCTTTGAAGAAGATGGAAACGGTAATTTTCTATTTCTTGAGTTGACAGATTTATGTTTATTTTACGAGGGTTCTTATCTCCTCAGGGTTGACATTTTGGGCTTACCAAATCAGCTCACTGCAAGCTCCCATTCTCTACAATAATGCTATTACAATCTTATAAAAATGAGTAAAAAATCTTGCTAATTACTGAAATTATGCTGAAATCAGGACAATTAATGTCTGTAGAATTTCCCATTTATATCTAAAGGAAGAAATGAGGCTACCGAAATGTGACTTATTCTTAGGACTCAGGTCAGGTGCCCATTATATTTTCTCTTAAATGCTGACAAAAATTAGCCAGTACTTTTAAGAGTTGTCAAAGTTCACAGAATTTACTCGTCAAAATTTGTATTTCTTAATGGGCAGAAGACCTAGACACTTCTCCAAAGACATTCGGATGGGCAACCGGCACATGAAAAAATGCTCAACCTAACTGTTAAATGCAAATCAAAACTACAATGAAGTACCACCTCACTGCTAGAATGGTCAAAAAAAAATTTTTTTTTTTTTAAATCTACAAACAACAAATGCTGGAGGGGTAGAGAGAAAAGGGAACCCTCCTACATTGTTGGTGGGAACATAAACTGGTGTAGCCACTATGGAGCACGGTATGGCAGTTCCTCAAAAAATTAGAGTTGCCATTTGATCTAGCAATACCACTCCTGGGCACATATCCACACAAAACTATTATTCAAAAAGACATCCACCCCAATGTCCATAGCAGCACTGTTCACAATAGACAAGACATGGAAGCAACCTAAATAGTCATCAACAGAGGAATAAAGATATAGCACATATACACAAATAGAATAATACTCAGCCGTAAAAAAGAGTGAAACAATACCATCTGCAGGAACATGGATGGACCTAGAGATTGTCATCATTATCAAGTCAGAAAGACAAATACCATGTGATATCACTTTCATGTTAAATCTAAAATATGACACAAATGAAATTATCTACATAATAGAAACAGACTTAAGCGACATAGAAAACAAAGTTCTGGTTGCTATGGAAGGTGGGAGGGATGGAGTGGGAGTCTGGGATTAGCATATGCAAACTTGTAAATGTAGAATGGACAAACAACAAGGTCCTACTATATTCAATGTCATGTGACACACCATAATGTAAAAGAATTTTTAAAAGACTTTGTGTGTGTTGTATATACATGATACAAATATATATCTGTATAACTGAATCACTTTGCTGTACAGCAGAAATTAACACATTTAAATCAATAAAAAAATGTTTTATTTTCTCATCCCCCACCTTTTGGCATCTCTTACATTGTCTATAGTTTCTTTGATTACAGGGATTATACCCAGGAATATATTGGATTAGCCGAAAAGTTCCTTTTGTTTTTTAAAAAAAAAAACACACACACACACATTTTTTTCATTTTCACCAAGAACTTTATTGAACAACGTATTCACCATTTTGTTCCACTACCTTCTGCCATTTTTCAGGCAACTTCATAATTCCATTTTCCCAAAACTTTATCTTTTTGAGCAAAGAACTGTTCCAGGTGCCTTTTACAGTCTTCCGAGGAATTTTTTCATTTTTTCCATTAAGAGAATTTTGTAAAGATGGAAATAAACGGGATATTGGAAGTCACAATGTCTGATAAATAAGGTGAATCAATCAGAACTTTCCAGCCAAGCTGTAAACAGTTTTTGCCTGGTCATCAAAGAAACAAAGTCTTACGTTCTCCTGATCAAAGATTATGGGTTTTTCTCTTGAGTAATTCTGGACATTTTGAGTGATTGCTTTCAGTTGGTCTAAATGGGAACAGGACTTGTTGGAACTGTCTGGTTTTCCAGGAGCTCATAAAGAGGACTCCTTCCCAATTCCACCATACACACATCACTTTCTTGGGAGAACACCACCCTTTGGTGTGGTTGGTGGTGGTTCATTTTGCTTGTCCTGTGATCTCTTCCATTCCACATTATTGTACAGTATCCACTTTTCATTGCCCATCACTATTTTTAAAACATTTTCATTATGTTTAAGTAGAGAATCACAGACAGAAACATGATCAGGAAGGTTTTTTTCACTTAATTTATGTGGAACTCAAACATCAAAGAGATGAACATAACCACGCTGGTGCAAGTGATTTTCCGTGCTTGATTTGAGTATGTTGGCTATCTTCCGTGTGGTATAATGTTCTTGATCTGATTGCTATCAACTTCAACTGGTCCAACAGACCGTGGAACTTTGTCCAGAGAGAAATCTCCAGCACAAAACTTCACAAACCACTCCTGATTTGATCAATTACAGCACCTTCTCTATACGTTGCATTTTTTGTATTTTTTACCTTTCTTGAAATGAACATAATATGCCTAAATTGTTGCTTTTCTTCCTTCCATCTTCAGTATCAAAATGGCTACACAAAAATTCACCAATTTTCTTTTTTCTAATGCATGCTGATATGACAGCTGTCACAATACAATCTAACAAAATTGTTAAAACTAAGCACTGCTAGAGCTATCTTATGGGAAAAACCAAACAAACCTTTTAGCCAACCCAATATTTGATCCCAGGTATTTGAGCTCATTGAAGTAGTTTTGGTGTTTTTAATTTTTTTCACTTGCACTACTACGTTCTTCACAAAGAAAATCTATCCTTTACAATAAGTCTGGAGATCCTTTTCCTTTTACTCTTTCATTAATACTGCTATAAGGGTGTTATCTTTCCCTACCAAGTAAGATAAGACTTCCTTGATTTTGGTTCAGATAGTAAAAGTCGTTTTCATTGTTGAGTATTCTGATAGGCGTTGTTTTCCTGATGTTTTGTTTTGTGTATGTCCCTGCTTACAAGCTTGGCATGGATCTCTAAATTTTCATCTCAACAATTACAGCCCCTCATTGTTCAGGATCAACTCTGAGTTTCATTCCTTTTTATAGTTTCTAGAACTTACTAATCATAGTTTTTTATTTGCCCTTTTAAAAAGGTTAACCTTCTGAAATTAAGACATCCTAAAATCATGGATGTGACACTAACTGTGGCCAACATTCTGTTTCCACGTTTTGAGATGCCATGAAGACAGAGGCACTCGCTCTGACTGATTTGCCATGAAGACAGAGGCACTCACTCTGACTGATTAGGAAAGCAGAAGCATGGGAAATGCTGACCAGTCTGAGACTAGAACAAATTATGCAGTATAGGGACAGTTCTTATGGTTGCAGAGGATAAGATGGTGTAAAAGGAAAAGTCTAACACAGCTACTGTAGAACAAAGATTAAAAAATAATTATTATTCACTGTAAAGAAAGTTACTTTTTTTTTCTTTAGGAAAGCTTGAGAGAAACTAAAACTAGAATATAACTTTCAAAACTGCTTTGCAAAACTTGCTGCCATTTATGGAATGTAGCCATCTACACTGTATTACCTGGAGTGTAGCACATTCAGTAACAAAACCAATACATCTCTTTAATTCATATAGCGATAATAAGAGATAATTCTATACACCTTAATGGACCATGAAAAGATTATTTTATTCCATGAATATATTCTCAACAGAGAACACTATCTTAAACAAAGCATTTACATTAAGAAATCAACATGTGCACAGAAAGAGTAAAAATTACTGAAAAATTAAAGATTTCTTTTGGACAATTCACATGTTNTGGACCATGAAAAGATTATTTTATTCCATGAATATATTCTCAACAGAGAACACTATCTTAAACAAAGCATTTACATTAAGAAATCAACATGTGCACAGAAAGAGTAAAAATTACTGAAAAATTAAAGATTTCTTTTGGACAATTCACATGTTCAAATTTAAGAATGATTTAAACTGTGCAAGTACAAATGTCTTCCTTATTGTAATAATCCATATACAGGTTGCACTATTCCACATGAAGGAATCTGCCTCCTACGGAAGCAAATCCTGCTTTAAGAAAAACAAACAGTAGCTTGAAAAGAACAGTTAGTCCTCACAAGAAAGCCTTAAACTTTGCCCTCTGTGGCTATTAGCCAAAAAAACACAAGCACTTCAGGCTTTGTACAGAAGACAAACACAGCCAGATCACGTTTCCTCTTCATTGCTAACCTTGAAAATAAAAATAGCACTGGATTTTAAAACTACTTTATGTAGTCTGTCAGTACTGAATAATGTCACATTATATAAATAACCCTGTAACAAGATTTAAAATCTAAAACTTCATAGTTTACTAGCCTTAAAGGTAATACACTGTATGTCAACTGTGTAACAGGAGCATACTTGATCTTACAATGGCATCCACTTTCACACAACTGTCATCCAGCTTTAGTATTAATATAACTGGTAGTACAATTCAAACAACACTGGGGAAAATTATTAAAGCAGTCACACAGCTTCTAAAATATTGCTTGAAATCCAACAATACATAGACCATTTCACGTTTTCTTTCTTCCCTCAAAACAGTAAAGAACCAAATTAATCAATATTCCATGTTACAAATATCCCCCCTCCCCTACCCACCTCTGTATTAAATGCCACTAAGAAATCAGTTAAGATATAAGTCATTAACAGAATCACAAATGCAAGGCAGGACAACATGAGCAATAGGGGCACTGATGACAATTATATATACAAGTATAAACATACAGAAACTCCCACTTTACAAGTAAAAGTGCACACAGATCATTACAAAGTTTCACTATATTTTATCCAGTTCAAATAAAATCATCACTTGGAAATAGACTATCATTGTAATAATTAAATGAGAACACGGTAACCCCAAATCAAAAGACAATGAGGGGAAAGGTACATAAAACTTCTCATTGAAAACACTGAGCAAAGTAAAATGGACTCGGACATGTCTCTAGTTTGATGTGTAAATTTGAAGATGCACCATCAAACGTGGCAGAGCTCTAAAAGCCCCCTGTGGAGGTTGTATGGCAGCTGCAGCAGCACTGCCAAGTTAAAGGAGGTCGCACTGAGCTGACACATGAAGCCCTTTGTGGGATACTGTAGTGGTAGAGTTGGCAATCAACAGATTTAGGCACTCTAGTTTAAGGCAGCATTTGAATGGAAGCAGCTGACTTCTGACAACAGTCCTTTGTCTTGAGGCGGTGAGTATTTTCTGTGTTTATTATGCCAGGATTTCACTGCTGACTATAGATTCTTCCCAGACTGAGGGGCTGAAGATCGATCATGTTTCAAAGAGTTCTTTCAACTGGGCTGTAGGCTAGAGCAGAGATGTTTTCTTTTTCTGATCATAAATATTTCAGGTTCACAAACTACTTCTTCATAATGCCCAAACTGGAATGTTCTGTAGTGGGGACATTATAGCAGCGTACACAAATACTAGGATGGAAACATTAGTGCTGGAGATGTTTGACAGCGATTTGTACTACAAATGTAAAACAAAACAAAGGCTTTGACAAGAACAAGGGATTATACAGACATGCCTAAAAATCTAAACCCGATCACTCTAGACATGCAACAGGATGTTAAGCAAGCACAGAGGTGGCGCAGGCAGACACTGACAAATGGCAAGGATTCTGACAGACAATGGGTCTAAAAGCCAATTAAAACAGAGCTGGGACAGATAGTCCTGTTAGGACAGTCAAATTTAATAAGAGCTCTGCATTCTTTTTAATTTGAACATCAGTAAAACAGATGGAAAAAAAGGTTAGCCATTGTTGGCTTTTTTTCCTTTATATGAATAACTATAAATGACAAATTTAAGGCTTGGTATTACAATGACTTTTTAAAACAACACATGGAAATGCTAATGAAGTTAGTAAAAAATAATCATGTCTGCATGCACTCATGCAACTTGCTTCTCTCACTCTCTCTGAGCCTGACAATTCTAACACCTCCCCCCCAAAAAGCAGCTGCATGTAACCTCCTTCAACATCTTGCCCATTTCCTCAGAAACCCTCTTCAGGAACCTGCAGTCCAGGAGGAAAAAGAAAAGAACAATTACTGAAGACCTTTGGTAAGACCAAAAGGGATGTCCAGTTTAAAGCGTCCATCCCAAATGTCTCTAAAATCATTTTATAGTCAGCTATTAAAAACACCAAAAAATGCTGGAACATGAGCAAAATTAAAGACCAGTCTCTTAACTGCTTTTTCACTTTACTTCCCTAGACAACTAGCACTGCCTATCTTGACTGTACAGTGCTTCCAGCTAATGCTTATTAAAATTAGCTGGAAAAAGAACTATCCTAATAACTGACAATTCAGTTAAAATGAGGAAATGCCCTCGATGATAGTACAGATATATTCCTCCAACCCAGTTAGTGAAAAAAAGTCATTTTTTCTTTCAGGCAAAATTTGCCAGTACTGCCCCACCATGCAAGATTTCCTTTATCTTAGTTTATTTAGAATCCACTTTCCTATGTATGGGCTTCCCTGGTGGCTCAGACAGTAAAGCGTCTGCCTGCAATGCGGGAGACCCAGGTTCGATCCCTAGGTCGGGAAGATCCCCTGGAGAAGGCAATGGCAACCCGATCCAGTATTCTTGCCTGGAAAATCCCATGGATGGAGCCTGGTAGGCCACAGTCCATGGGGTCGCAAAGAGTCGGACACGACTGAGCGACTTCACTTCACTTCCTATGTATAATTGCTAAATGTAGTATCACTAAAGTGACATTTCTCAAAAGACATTTCAAGATGAAAAATACAAGCATTAATTCAGAAGAAAGCTTGTACATTACTGAGAATTACTAGAAAACCTGAAAATATCCTTGGGTCTCGAAAGAAAGCCATTTTATTCACTTAAGAGCAAGACCAGGCCCATTTATTTTGCATCTCTTGATTAGCCTACTACAAAACAGATTATGTGCTACATGCCTGTTTTCTTCCTTTAGGAAACCAAAATTAAGAACAGGGACAAAAACGAAAATGATTACATTCATATTTTATCCATTAGCAGATTATTATTACTTTTTCCTAGAAACTGTAGCTACAATTTCAAACTCCTGTACCAAACCACTATTCTGGGCATCAGCAAGCATCTCAGTGCAGTTTTACTTGAGTTCACTACCATCACTATGTTTCCTGAAGCAAAGTGTCACGGGGTAGGGAGCTTTCTATCTATGGATTCCTGCCCAGTAGATCAAATTCTATGATTTATACGGCAGAAAAACACAAATCCTTCACACAGACTTAAGCAGAACACAGAGCAAAAGGCATCAATTGAGCTTCACACCAACATCACTCAAATGGTAAAGCGTCACAAGAACAGCTTCTCTAAGATTGAGCCTACGCTCAGCTCACACAGTGAACAATAAATCTTGGATGCCCTTTAAGCTTTCTTATGTTTTCCCACCCATTGACTATGTTTGCATTTTGTTATCATTCCTATGTCCTATGTGTTACAAAGTTGCCAATTAGTTTAGATGTAAGTTACTGCACCTTTACTGTTTTTCTCTAGAGTTACATCTATGTATGATGTGGGAACGTAGCCTTCTTCACCGTTCTGTCTCCGAGCTCTTGTCCATCCATCACCCTTGTCCTCCTCAATAATGTACAGAACTTCACCTTCTTTCATTGCCAGAGTGCCTTCATTATGTCCTAAATGAGAGTTTTCATAGCACAACCATAATTTAAGCATAACAACAATTTTGAATAAAAGTTACAAATACAAAACAATGTGAAACCCTGCTAGATTTCAATATAATAGAACTATGAGTACACTGACTCTCATTAGAAACGCCTCCATGATGCTTTGTAGTTTGCCCAACACTTTCATATGCTTATCTCGTTTGAACTGCACAATAGCCCTGTGAGGCTGGCATTAACAGCAGCACCATGAAAGATGAAATATCTGAGCTACAACAATATTATATGATTTGACAGGGTACACAAACTTTATTTCACTACTCTCTTTCCTCAAATTTGAGTGGCAGTGCTATCTAGAAAATTCATGAAGTTTAGATCAAGAAAAGAGTAACAAGACAGTGAAAGAGCTGAAGAAATAAGGGAAGAATATAATTGTAGAAGCAGAATGATCATAGTTATAAAGCACAAATCTCCTTCAAAACTCATCAGCCTCAGGCCTCTTTCTTTCCAATCCCTTAGCCATTGCCAAGTTGCTTAACAATAACAATTTTCACAAATGAATCTTTATTTAACGTATGCTAAATTCTTCCCTTCCTCTCTACATTACAACAAGATCTTACTTAACACAATTTTCTCAGAGTGAGGAATAACTGAAAATTACTCAATTTGAAAACCAAAACCATAGATGGGTAGGGAAGGACCTTAACTAGTGTAGCATTTTATACCAACTTATTTGTGAAGGTGTTACTCTGCTCCTTGGTGAAATGAAGGAAACAATTTTTCAAAGTCCAAGAAAGAGAAGGGTAACTAAAAACGTATGACAGGACCACACCTTCCTTCCCTCACAGTTTGTTCTCCAACTATCACAGAAGGAAGGCACATTCAGAAGCTACATTTTCTCCTTCCCACATTTGAAACTATGGCCAACAGACGCAGGATATGGTAGCGGCAGTCAGCTATGCCATTTGCCTTATACCAGCCACTCAATGATAGCAACTTACAAGCAAGACATGTCTACCAGCCTTCCACTTTCTGGGCTGAGCTATATGCTCAAGCAGCTTCAGCTCTGATGAGTACATTAGTAAGGTCTCTGGGAAATTCTGTTATCAGCCAAAGTTGATAATTATAGAAGGAACAGCTCTGTATTTGTAATGTAGTTAATATTCACACTAACGAGCCTGGATAATTTCCTAGTGATTGTATTTAGCTATAAGGACAGGGACTCAGCACACATGTAGACTTTAAGGAACCAATTTTATCAAATACAATGCATTAAGAAAATCATACCATCAAAAGGGTAGATAGCTTTGCAGTGTCCAATAGCAGGCAAGGGGTCATCATCTTCAAATTCATCATCAAACTCGCTGTGGTGGCCATGCTGTTGGGGTGGTCCACGAACTTCTTGGTTTGCATCATCGGTGTAACTTCCCTCAGGACTATAGAACAAAATTATGTCTCATCAAGTATCACAAAGATGGGAACTTCTGATAATATCTACAAACTGACCTCCACAAGACCAATTCAGAGAATCAAAAACCAATGATACAGTTCCCAATTAAGCCTTTATTTTCTTAAATGTTGAAATGTGTGTGTGTGTGTGTGCATGGCTTCTAATTCAAAAAGTTTCTTTGTAATTAAAGATAATAATGTTCTAGGCACATAACATGTACTTAGTAAATATGTCTCATTATCACTGGGTCCAGAGATAAAATGGAAAAATGTCATGAACAGTTGGTTTTATCATCCCAGATTCAAGAGGGATGGAGGGATTCATCTACTGTTTTTTGCAAGAAAACTAAAATTTCTTAGAGGACACACCCAGACCCATGTTCAGTTCACAGGCTTCAGGTAGAGTTGCTCTGCCCTGGTTCTAGAAGACCCATCTTAGCAGAGAACTTGCATGACCAGAGTGAATAGCCCACAGGTAGGCATGTAACTCAGTAAAATGTAACAGACTCTTGTTTGGGATTACTCAAAGAGAAACTCCCTTCCTTTTTCACTGGACCCAAACCTGGAGAAATATGAGCTTACAGATTTAGAAGATCACCATGTAAAGACTGTACAAAAGTGATCTTCATGAGCCAGATAATCACGATGGTGTGATCACTCACCTAGAGCCAGACATCCTGGAATGTGAAGTCAAGTGGGCTTTAGAAAGCATCACTATACACAAAGCTAGTGGAGTTGATGGAATTCCAGTTGGGCTATTTCAAGTCGTAAAAGATGATGCTGTGAACGTGCTGCACTCAATATGTCAGCAAATTTGGAAAACTCAGCAGTGGTCACAAAACTGGAAAAGTTCAGTTTTCATTCCAATCCCAAAGAAAGGCAATGCCAAAGAATGCTCAAACTACTGCACAACTGTGCTCATTTCACACGCTAGTAAAGTAATGCTCAAAAGTCTCCAAGCCAGCCTTCAGCAATACATGAACCACTAACTTCCACATGTTCAAGCTGGATTTAGAAAAGGCAGAGGAACCAGAGATCAAATTGCCAACATCTGCCGGATCATAAAAAAAGCAAGAGAATTCCAGAAAAATATCTATTTCTACTTTATTGACTATGCCAAAGCCTTTGACTGTGTGAATCACAATAAACTGTGAAAAATTCTGAAAGAGATGGGAATACCAGACCACGTAACCTGCCTCTTGAGAAACCTGTATGCAGGTCAGGAAGCAACAAGAACTGGACATGCAACAACAGACTGATTCCAAATAGGGAAAGGAGTACGTCAAGTCTCTATATTGTCACCCTGCTTATTTAACTTATATGTAGAGTACACCATGAGAAACGCTGGGCTGGAAGCACAAGCTGGAATCAAGATTGCCAAGAGAAATATCAATAACGTCAGATATGTAGATGATACCACCCTTATGGCAGAAAGTGAAGAAGAACTAAAGAGCCTCTTGATGAAAGTGAAAGAGGAGAGTGAAAAAGTTGGTTTAAAGCTCAACATTCAGAAAACTAACATCATGGAATCTGGTCCCATCACTTCATGGCAAATAGATGGGGAAACAGTGGCTGACTTTATTTTTTGGGGCTCCAAAATCACTGCAGATGGTGACTGCAGCCATGAAATTAAAAGACACTTACTCCTTGGAAGGAAAGTTATGACCAACCTAGACAGCATATTAGAAAACAGAGACATTACTTTGTCAACAAAGGTTCATCTAGTCAAGTCTATGGTTTTTCCAGTGGTCATGTACGGATGTGAAAGTTGGAGTATAAAGAAAGCTGAACACTGAGAATTGATGCTTCTGAACTGTAGTGTTGGAGAAGACTCTTGAGAGTTCCTTGGACTGCAAGGAGATCCAACCAGTCCATCCTAAAGGAGATCAGTCCTGGGTGTTCACTGGAAGGACTGATGTTGAAGCTGAAACTCCAGTACTTGGGCCATTTGATGCGAAGAGCTGACTCATTTGAAAAGACCTGATGCTGGGAAAGATTGAAGGCAGGAGAAGGGGACACCAGAGGATGAGATGGTTGGATGGCATCACCAACTCAATGGACATAGGTTTGGGTAAACTCCGGGAGTTGGTGACGGACAGGGAGGCCTGGCGTGCTGCGGTTCATGGGGTCGCAAAGAGTCGGACACGACTGCGCTACTGAACTGAACTGAATCAGATAACTGAATGAGATTTCAATAATGGTAAAATTTGCCTGATTAGATTTTGCAGTATTTTCAGTATGTCTGGAAGCTAAATTCTTAATAACACAAACCAGAGAGATTAGATTATTTTAATCTCAGTTCAGTTTAGTCGCTCAGTTGTGTACAACTCTTTGCTACCCAATGAATCACAGCACATCAGGCCTCCCTGTCCATCAACAACTCCTGGAGATCACTCAGACTTACATCCATTGAGTCAGTGATGCCATCCAACCATTTCATCCTCTGTTGTCCCCTTCTCCTCCTGCTTTCAATCTTTTCTAGCATCGGGATCTTTTCAAATGAGTCAACTCTTCATAGGAGGTGGCCAAAGTACTGGAGTTTCAGCTTCAGCATCAGTCCTTCCAATGAACACCCAGGGCTGATCTCCTTCAGAATGGACTGGTTGGATCTCCTTGCAGTCCAAGAGACTCTCAAGAGTCTTCTCCAACACCACAGTTCAAAAGCATCAATTCTTCAGCACTCAGCTTTCTTACAGTCCAACTCTCACATCCATACATGACCACTGGAAAAACCATAGCCTTGACTAGACGGACCTTTGTTGGCAAAGTAGTATCTCTGCTTTTCAATATGCTATGTAGGATGGTTATAACTTTCCTTCCAAGGAGTAAGTGTCTTTTTATTTCACGGCTGCAATCACCATCTGCAGTGATTTTGGAGCCCCAAAGAATAAAGTCTGACNAGAAAGAGAAGACCTGTGTCCGCATAGAGATACCCTTGTGAAGACAGAGGGAGAAAAAGCCAGCTACACAGGAAAGAAAGAGGCTACATAATGAAGCCAATCCTGCTGACATCTTGATCTTAGACTTAGAAGCCTAAGTTTTCAGATCTGTGAGGAAATAAATTTCTGTTGTTTAAGCCACCTAGTCTACAATATATGTTTTGGTAACTCTGGCAAACTAATACAGTACATATTATTTTATTTCTAACAATAGTGTATTATAGATTTTACTTGTTTTCTTTCAAAGATGAAACCACAGAAATTTAAGTACTTAGTGAAGATCAAAGAGTTGATGACAGAAAAAAGACAATCTTGGCTTTATGAAAGGCCTAACTCTTTTCAGCATACCCTAGCTGTTGTTTCTGATATTAGCTATTTCACAGAATTAAATGAGTGTATGTAGAACAGCATTTTGACAACAGCTCTTGTTGCTTGATTAAATATCTATATCCACATCTTTAAAGATGTATTGAATTACATTAGCTTCAATATTTTATTCACCTCTTAATAATTAAAGACATATGGATATAAAACACTACATTTTAAACAGTTTAAATGGCATCTGAAATTATTGTTTTATTTTTATTCATTTATTAAAAGTAAAAAGAAAAGTATTTATAGAAAAGTTATGGTTGGCTGACTGCTCAAGCAAAAGTGATATTAATAGTGAGTTAGTTGAGTGTTTGTTTTATATCAGCATTATTAATACTTTATTTTAATATTTACTATGAAATAGTCACTTTAATACCCCTGTTTTAGATGAGCAAGAGAGGTTAAGCAACTTTATCAAAATTACACGTCTAATGCTGTCTCTTATACACATCTAGATGTGTATAAGAGACAGGCTTCATTCTGTACTCCTAGGCCAAATTTGCCTGTTACTCCAGGTGTTTCTTGACTTCCTACTTTAGCATTCCAGTCCCCTATAATGAAAAGGATGTCTTTTTTGGGTGTTAGTTCTAAAAGGTCTTGTAGGTCTTCATAGAACCATTCAACTTCAGCTTCTTCAACATTACTCATTGGTGCATAGGCTTGGATTATTGTGATATTGAATGGTTTGCCTTGGAAATGAACAGCGATCATTCTGTCATTTTTGAGGTTGCAACCAAGTACTGGATTTCAGACTCTTTTGTTGACCATGATGGCTACTCCACTTCTTCTAAGGGATTCCTGCCCACAGTAGTAGATATAATGGTCATCTAAGTTAAATTCACCCATTCCAGTCCATTTTAGTTCGCTGATTCCTAGAATGTCAACATTCACTCTTGCCATCTCCTATTTGATCACTTCCAATTTGCCTTGATTCATGGCCCTGACATTCTAGGTTCCTATGAAATATTGCTCTTTACAGCATCGGACCTGGCTTCTATGACCAGCCACATCCACAAGTGGGTATTGTTTTTGCTTTGGCTCCATCCCTTCATTCTTTCTGGAGTTATTTCTCCACTGATCTCCAGTAGCATTTTGGGCACCTACCAACCCGGGGAGTTCCCTTTTCAGTATTCTGTCATTTAATAACAAAAACTCGTCTTGTGACTATCTCTTAAGGAAATGTACTCTTTCAAAAAGTGATAATGGAGAGGAAGAGGAATTAACATCCTGCTACCTGGTATCTTACTGTTAGGTGCTTTGTGTACATTATTTCATTCATTACTAATAACCCTGAATGACAGGTAGTTTCATCTTTGTATTTTAGGAAACTGAGACTCAGCACTAAAAATGAAGGGGAGGGATAAATCAGGATCTTAGGATTAACACACACACAATACTACTATGTATAAGACGGATAACCAACAATGATCTACTGTATAGCACAGGGAACTCTACTCAATATTCTGTGATAACCTATGTAAGAATTCGAAAATGAATATACGTATAATTGAATGACTTTGTTGTACATCTGAAACGAATATCATAAATCAACTATAAGCCAATAAAAATTTAAAAAAAAACTCAATTTTCTCAAATTACAATGTAATTAGATATAAACCAATTATTGATACTAGATCTCTCGAATTCTTCTCTGAGTCCAAATTTGTTGGATTTTATTACAAGGTGGGGTGGAAATATTACTCAAAGGGAGAAAATGTCACAAATGATCTGAAAACATGGAAACTTGATAAAATATCTTTTGGAAGCTCTGATCCAATCTAGCAATATGTACTTTTTTTCTTTACAAAACTTTGAGTAATTTGACAGTTTAATTTTTCTTTGGTATAAGCTACCCAACTCCATCCAAACTTTCTTCCTAGGTCTGAGGAGCCCATGCCTCCAGACTACAACTCCCAGAATTTTCCAAGTTCCTACCTCTGTTTTTAGATACGTTACAAACTAGAAATGAATAGCAAAATAACATCTCATAATTCACCTATAGCTAATGTAAAGAACAGAAAATTATTTAGGTTCAAAGACTAAGTTATTAAAAGCCAAACTTATCAAATTAGGAAAAAAGAGAATTGTCCAAAATTTAGGACAAAGAGAAAAGTCTGAGGGTAAATGCAAAAATAACCTTTCTCGTCCCTGTGTTACAAGATGATTTATATCACTGCTATGTCTTCTGTCTCCTCTTCCACCTGTTTTGCCTTCAACTTCAGAGAGCCAAGCCTTAGGGGGAAAAACAAGGAAAACTGAGCTCAATAAATATATTTTAAAGCTCATAAGATATTCTACATTGAAAATGTGATTTGAGCCTTTATTATTATCTAATTCTTAGAGAAGGGAAATCTTTATTTCAATTTGGTCAGTGATCAAGGTTACAGCTGATTAAAAATAGTATTTGGTTTTACATAAAGTTTTAAATAAGAAAAAAACTTCAATGAGGGGCTAATTCTAAAGATGATACCTTATTTTTACATCATAATGATGCCTTACTTTTAGATTATTAACCCTACAAGAAAATATTTGAGGATAATTCTAGCAAGAACCAATTTATCATAGTGAAGTTTATAAAAATGAACTTATCTTTGAAAACTGCTAAACAACAAATCTACCTCATTCTTGTGGATTTCCATTCGCAGGCGATCAATATTATTCATGGTCTCTGCTAATTTAGGCTGCAAACTCCCTGGGTCCCCCATTTGTGGATTCTTCTCATATACATCTTTCATTTTGTTGAGCGCTTCTCTGAAAATGAGAAGGAAGCCACAAAATTAAACATTCACTTCACATGTTTCCAGGTAAAAGAGTTTCATTTGATTCTGGGGACTCACATGCAGCCTAATCTTAACAGTCCTAGTTCTTTAATGAAACATTACCCGATTAAAGATAATCTGCACAAAGTTGACCACATATATACTGAATATTAGTAATTTATAGAGACAGTCTTTTAAAACATTTAGAATTTTTTAAAAAAAGATTTCATGTCTCATTTCTTGCTTCCTAAATGAGATTATGTAGATTTAATCAAGGGCTGGAAGAATATTCCCCATTCTTAAACTCATCAAGTCCCAAATCAAAGTCATTGCTGCTGCTGCTGCTAAGTCGCTTCAGTCGTGTCCGACTTTGTGCGACCCCACAGACGGCAGCCCACTGGGCTCCGCCATCCCTGGGATTCTCCAGGCAAGAACACTGGAGTGGGTTGCCATTTCCTTCTCCAATGCATGAAAGTGAAAAGTGAAAGTGAAGTCGCTTAGTCGTGTCTGACTCAGCGACCCCATGGACTGCAGCCTACCAGGCTCCTCCATCCATGGGAGTTTCCAGGCAAGAGTACTGGAGTGGGATGCCATTGCCTTCTCCCCCATTCACCAGTGCTCCTTATCTTACTTCACAGCATTGTCATTTCCCCAACTCATCTATACCCCCCCTCTCTAAGTTCACATCATTCATCCTCTTCACTTCTCCAATCTTACTTACCCCTGTAGATTATGCCTCAATTAGCTCTCCTGGACTCTTAACATCTGACATTACTAACATCCCCTAATAATCTTTTCTTCCTTGATTTCTTGGAGGTAATATTTTCCTTTTCTTTCCTTTCACCTTTATCTCATTATTTTCCTCACTGGCTTCTTTTTTTCTGTTCATCCTTTAAGTGTATTTCATAAAATCAAAGATTTCTTCTCGTCTCATATTCCATGGGAGTTTCCAGGCAAGAGTACTGGAGTGGGATGCCATTGCCTTCTCCCCCATTCACCAGTGCTCCTTATCTTACTTCACAGCATTGTCATTTCCCCAACTCATCTATACCCCCCCTCTCTAAGTTCACATCATTCATCCTCTTCACTTCTCCAATCTTACTTACCCCTGTAGATTATGCCTCAATTAGCTCTCCTGGACTCTTAACATCTGACATTACTAACATCCCCTAATAATCTTTTCTTCCTTGATTTCTTGGAGGTAATATTTTCCTTTTCTTTCCTTTCACCTTTATCTCATTATTTTCCTCACTGGCTTCTTTTTTTCTGTTCATCCTTTAAGTGTATTTCATAAAATCAAAGATTTCTTCTCGTCTCATACTACGGTCATTCTTTTTAAAGATGATCTCATTGCTTTGTTTTTTCCAGTTTCGCTGAGACATAATTGACTACTTTAACATCACCTATCTTCAGATGATTCTCAAATATGAATTCTTTAATCACTCATGTTAGAGTTTAAGCTTCAATTTTATCTTCAGTGTAACAGCAGATGTAAGTTACCAATCACTGTAATAACCCTTTATTCATCATATACAAATTTATACAGTCCCTAAAATAAAACTGAACTAAAAGAAACTATGAAGTTGAAAAAAAATTAAAGCTATGAGTGAATGAATCTGCAGTTGTAAGTAATCAAACACTGTTTTCCAACATTTCTGCTGCAAACAAAGTAATTTCAGCCTCAAATTTCTATTGAGCTCCATTTACATACCAAAGCAAAACAAAAATTATCAAAGTATATACCCTTGATAATAAAACAAAACTATCTTGAAATTTTAAGGAAGACATACACATACACTATTAGCATCCAATAAGTAATCTGAACCTAAGAAACTCTCTAACATTTCAGTTTAAAAACATCACAGAGCAATCACACAAATTTCCAAAATTTAGGAGTGTGCTTTTCCTTGAAAAGGTATTTCAGTTAGGATGTATAATTTTTAAGCCTTTTATACCTCACATTTAAACATATCATTCATATTAGACTTCATATTCATATTCATATTAGGAATAACAGAGAGGACTAAATGGGAAAATACTTTTGATCTGATTCTTTCTGTAGTTCTCTGTTAAGTTCATCAATGCGCTGCTGTAGTTTTTTACGTCTCTGTTCTGGTGGCAGATGACTGAAATCTTCTAGTGCTGGGCCCTGAAAAGAGAATCTAAATCATTATAAAAAATATTTTCATGAAATTTTATTTCTAAAATAAACCTATTATAAAGAAAGAATATATATCAATTTTAATTTCAAATTAGCCCAACGACTCCTTTTAAGAAAAAGAAATCTACAAATGTATGTACATGTATGTTAATTAAAATAATCATGCTGAAGAAAGAGTTCAGATTCCAGTCACTTTATAAAATCATGAAATAGAATAGGTAAAAATAAAAAAAAACTCAATTTTCTCAAATTACAATGTAATTAGATATAAACCAATTATTGATACTAGATCTCTCGAATTCTTCTCTGAGTCCAAATTTGTTGGATTTTATTACAAGGTGGGGTGGAAATATTACTCAAAGGGAGAAAATGTCACAAATGATCTGAAAACATGGAAACTTGATAAAATATCTTTTGGAAGCTCTGATCCAATCTAGCAATATGCACTTTTTTTCTTTACAAAACTTTGAGTAATTTGACAGTTTAATTTTTCTTTGGTATAAGCTACCCAACTCCATCCAAACTTTCTTCCTAGGTCTGAGGAGCCCATGCCTCCAGACTACAACTCCCAGAATTTTCCAAGTTCCTACCTCTGTTTTTAGATACGTTACAAACTAGAAATGAATAGCAAAATAACATCTCATAATTCACCTATAGCTAATGTAAAGAACAGAAAATTATTTAGGTTCAAAGACTAAGTTATTAAAAGCCAAACTTATCAAATTAGGAAAAAAGAGAATTGTCCAAAATTTAGGACAAAGAGAAAAGTCTGAGGGTAAATGCAAAAATAACCTTTCTCGTCCCTGTGTTACAAGATGATTTATATCACTGCTATGTCTTCTGTCTCCTCTTCCACCTGTTTTGCCTTCAACTTCAGAGAGCCAAGCCTTAGGGGGAAAAACAAGGAAAACTGAGCTCAATAAATATATTTTAAAGCTCATAAGATATTCTACATTGAAAATGTGATTTGAGCCTTTATTATTATCTAATTCTTAGAGAAGGGAAATCTTTATTTCAATTTGGTCAGTGATCAAGGTTACAGCTGATTAAAAATAGTATTTGGTTTTACATAAAGTTTTAAATAAGAAAAAAACTTCAATGAGGGGCTAATTCTAAAGATGATACCTTATTTTTACATCATAATGATGCCTTACTTTTAGATTATTAACCCTACAAGAAAATATTTGAGGATAATTCTAGCAAGAACCAATTTATCATAGTGAAGTTTATAAAAATGAACTTATCTTTGAAAACTGCTAAACAACAAATCTACCTCATTCTTGTGGATTTCCATTCGCAGGCGATCAATATTATTCATGGTCTCTGCTAATTTAGGCTGCAAACTCCCTGGGTCCCCCATTTGTGGATTCTTCTCATATACATCTTTCATTTTGTTGAGCGCTTCTCTGAAAATGAGAAGGAAGCCACAAAATTAAACATTCACTTCACATGTTTCCAGGTAAAAGAGTTTCATTTGATTCTGGGGACTCACATGCAGCCTAATCTTAAGAGTCCTAGTTCTTTAATGAAACATTACCCGATTAAAGATAATCTGCACAAAGTTGACCACATATATACTGAATATTAGTAATTTATAGAGACAGTCTTTTAAAACATTTAGAATTTTTTAAAAAAAGATTTCATGTCTCATTTCTTGCTTCCTAAATGAGATTATGTAGATTTAATCAAGGGCTGGAAGAATATTCCCCATTCTTAAACTCATCAAGTCCCAAATCAAAGTCATTGCTGCTGCTGCTGCTAAGTCGCTTCAGTCGTGTCCGACTTTGTGCGACCCCACAGACGGCAGCCCACTGGGCTCCGCCATCCCTGGGATTCTCCAGGCAAGAACACTGGAGTGGGTTGCCATTTCCTTCTCCAATGCATGAAAGTGAAAAGTGAAAGTGAAGTCGCTTAGTCGTGTCTGACTCAGCGACCCCATGGACTGCAGCCTACCAGGCTCCTCCGTCCATGGGAGTTTCCAGGCAAGAGTACTGGAGTGGGATGCCATTGCCTTCTCCCCCATTCACCAGTGCTCCTTATCTTACTTCACAGCATTGTCATTTCCCCAACTCATCTATACCCCCCCTCTCTAAGTTCACATCATTCATCCTCTTCACTTCTCCAATCTTACTTACCCCTGTAGATTATGCCTCAATTAGCTCTCCTGGACTCTTAACATCTGACATTACTAACATCCCCTAATAATCTTTTCTTCCTTGATTTCTTGGAGGTAATATTTTCCTTTTCTTTCCTTTCACCTTTATCTCATTATTTTCCTCACTGGCTTCTTTTTTTCTGTTCATCCTTTAAGTGTATTTCATAAAATCAAAGATTTCTTCTCGTCTCATACTACGGTCATTCTTTTTAAAGATGATCTCATTGCTTTGTTTTTTCCAGTTTCGCTGAGACATAATTGACTACTTTAACATCACCTATCTTCAGATGATTCTCAAATATGAATTCTTTAATCACTCATGTTAGAGTTTAAGCTTCAATTTTATCTTCAGTGTAACAGCAGATGTAAGTTACCAATCACTGTAATAACCCTTTATTCATCATATACAAATTTATACAGTCCCTAAAATAAAACTGAACTAAAAGAAACTATGAAGTTGAAAAAAAATTAAAGCTATGAGTGAATGAATCTGCAGTTGTAAGTAATCAAACACTGTTTTCCAACATTTCTGCTGCAAACAAAGTAATTTCAGCCTCAAATTTCTATTGAGCTCCATTTACATACCAAAGCAAAACAAAAATTATCAAAGTATATACCCTTGATAATAAAACAAAACTATCTTGAAATTTTAAGGAAGACATACACATACACTATTAGCATCCAATAAGTAATCTGAACCTAAGAAACTCTCTTACATTTCAGTTTAAAAACATCACAGAGCAATCACACAAATTTCCAAAATTTAGGAGTGTGCTTTTCCTTGAAAAGGTATTTCAGTTAGGATGTATAATTTTTAAGCCTTTTATACCTCACATTTAAACATATCATTCATATTAGACTTCATATTCATATTCATATTAGGAATAACAGAGAGGACTAAATGGGAAAATACTTTTGATCTGATTCTTTCTGTAGTTCTCTGTTAAGTTCATCAATGCGCTGCTGTAGTTTTTTACGTCTCTGTTCTGGTGGCAGATGACTGAAATCTTCTAGTGCTGGGCCCTGAAAAGAGAATCTAAATCATTATAAAAAATATTTTCATGAAATTTTATTTCTAAAATAAACCTATTATAAAGAAAGAATATATATCAATTTTAATTTCAAATTAGCCCAACGACTCCTTTTAAGAAAAAGAAATCTACAAATGTATGTACATGTATGTTAATTAAAATAATCATGCTGAAGAAAGAGTTCAGATTCCAGTCACTTTATAAAATCATGAAATAGAATAGGTAAAAATGTCACCAGATACAGATAACTGGTTATTACCAGTATAACATTATATTCAGGTCTTGGCAGAGTTAAAATAAATACAGATGAACCTTCTTACAGCAACAACAACAAAATGGAAACACGTAACATTTCTCACCTATACAAAATATTTTATATATGACATATTATACCACTTTCCCAAAGCAAACCTATTGCCATGACAGTTATTACAAATGTTCAGACTGAAAATATTAAAAGTTTATATAACTGAGTCAATTAAGCAACTTACCTCATAAAGCAAACTAATGAAAAATATTTTAATATTACACAGTCTTTGAGTGATTACATTTATTAAACCATTCATTAGGACCAAAACATACTTGATCATTAAAAAATAAAAGGTAGAACTATCCACTGTGTGAAATGTAAGTCAAAATTATATTCCAAAAAGGGATTTATTTTCAATTATCCTTCTGTACAACCATACCTCAGTTCTTGAAAGAGAGAGAAAATCCAAAGACAAAATCCTTATTTAGAAAGGATCCTCAATGTCTGAAAAATTTTAATGTTTTTATATTCAAGAAAACTACATCATTTAAGAAAACATTCTAGTACTTAGATGTAACTTCTGATTCAAATGATGTCTTTCTCCTCTTAAATGTTAATCATGTCATTGTTAACATAGTTATCTTCTTAGAGATGACACAACTATATCCAATGTTAGCAAGTACTGATTCTGTTTAATATGAGCCCATATTTATGTAAGATTTTACATACTCAAAAATTGATGACAACTATTATTCTTCATTTTTATTTTAAAAATGGGGATTTTTAAGAACATTTAAGTTCAATTTTTTAAGTATTGCTGAAATAAGCTCCCACAACAAATGCATCCTTGCTCTGAGCCATTTATGCCTATAACATAGTTAAACAGCTTTATTTCGTCATCTATGTTTCTCTTACTTTTAAAAAATAAAACTCGCTTTTCAGATAATACATGATCAAATATAACACTTAATTCACAACAAAAATTTCTGCAAATGACCTGAATATTACAGATATTCAATAAGCCTGCCTTGAAAAAAAGAGGACATTTTTCCCAAGTGATTTTTGCTTTTTAATCTGCCAATCACCAGAAATAAAAATCCGTCAATCACAAAAAAATCTGATGTAAATAAACAAATGGCAAATTTTCCTACAAAGTGCCTTTAAATTTATGGGTCAACTACAAATATAAGTTGTCAAATTTAATCTAATTTGAGGTACAATAGTTTGAAAACTATTATATTGTGCCAAAGATAAAAATAAAATGAAATGAAAAATTGTATTTCAATATGGTTTTGTTGGCAGTATTGTAATAAATTCACAATTACTTTAGAAGTACATCTTCCAGATTTCTTTTCACTATCTGTAATGAAACTGTTCTCAAATTTATTAACAACAGGTAGGCACTTGAATCTCTAATATCCCATTTTGACATTATAACATATTCCTTTATAAGAACTAAACTCACTCTATTTCCTATGGCTGTAAAGAAGACTCTGAGACATTAAAAAAACCTCTACTACATGGTAATTCATAAAAGGTCAAACTGCAAAGCCTGAAAAAGACTGGCTTTCCAAAAATGAGAAACTATGTAAACACCCAGTAATTTTTATGTTAGGTCTTTACAATGCAATTTCATTAATTTGTTTGAAACATATGTATAAAGGAATACTACACATGCACGCATACACACACACACACATGATATTTAGGTTATTTGTACTTTTATCCCCATTCAAGTGGTAGACAAAAGAAAGCACTGACTAATGAAACTAGCAGGAAATCTTTCTTTCTTACTTTCTGGAAAATCTAATGATTTTTGTGATAAACTACATATCAAACTTACATGATCTTTCTTTTTACAGAGTTAAGAAAAATCATTTTTAATTTTCCTTTTGTAAAAACATAAACTTTTGTTCCACCATGTAACTTTTAAAATGATGTTTTGTGTTGGACTATGGATTATAGAAAGAAAAAACACACAAGGTAACATGTGGGGATGTACCTTACCACTTTGCTTTAAATTAAACAAAACAATGTTTTGTGATTATTTAATACTGGCACAGTATACAGATCAGCACATAAGGCTTACCATCTTCACCGACCACTGAATAGTTCAATGGAAAACAGAAAGAAATGGTATATTATTCACATGAAACCATAATACAGAAGATGCAATAACTTATACTGGTTTTTTTTTTACGATATTAAAATAAATCATGTACACTTCACAATCCAAACAATTATGCCAGAAAAACAACTGCAACCACATTTTGGGGAAAGTAAATTACTTGCAAAAAAACAAATATATACACTGATGATAATGGGCAGATATTTTCAAGTGCAACTAAAACTCAAAAGTAAATAATAATGATTTATCAGCAATCATGTATTTTCTTCTTTAAAAAGAGAACTTTTACATAAGTGGATTTCACATATACAGCTCTTCATTCTCAAAATCCTAATGCTCAAAAAGTTGAACATAAAGATCTAATATTAGCCATTTTAAAGAAATATTATATGTAGTATTAAAGAATGGAATACTCTTCCCAATGCATTAAACATCATTATCTGAATTTTTATAATTCAAAATATTGTTTTGAACTTGACTATGTCAGGGTAGGTAAGGGTAACATTTCTACTTTAATTTTAAGATGCTATTTTTAATGTACAGACACATTAAAAAAACACACTATTATCAAAATAATAATGAGCCACCTAGATTTATGTTTCCCATACATATTTGCTAACAGATACAATACATGGGTTGAATTTTCCTTTGAAGATATAGCTTTTCTTTTTCAGTTTTCATTCTGAAATCCATATACTCAAAAAGCAACACTAAAAATATAACTTAGATTTTTAGAAAACTGGTTAAAATTTATTCTTTCTGAAAATCTGACAGAGCAGAGTCCTCTCATATTATGAATATGTAAATATATATACATAATGCTTATGTATGTATCATCCATGTTCTGTGGGTTCCCAGGGTTCTGCAACCAGCATTGCATCTGTCAAGCATCCCAACTAAACATACATGTACACATGCATACGTGTGTGCGCACACCCACATACTCACACACACTGTGACTCATAATACCCAGGAGAACTTACAAAGTTTATCTTCACATTCATTGCATTTGTTTAGCAGTTTCTAAAATTTCTGTTTTTCCCTGTTTACTAAGCCAACGTGTTTTAGAGAATATGGAGGACATCAGGTAGAATTTCACATAAAAATACAGATTTTAATAGATAGCTGAGAAAAATATCTACCCCTTATCGCTGATGAACTGGCCATATATATTAATGGTTACAATGATAAGAAAAGATGACATATGCTATCCATTATCTTTCCAAATTAAGCTTAACATTCTTTAGACTGTCAGTAGTTTCAGGGAACAAAAACCACAACTTATTTTACTATGACAAAATTCCTGTTACGAAGATTAGGGTTTTAAATTTTTATAAGATATTTATGGTCGGTAAATTATTTGAATTTCTTTTATGATAATCTCAAGCAGCTTATTTTTCTAGTTTATTAATACAATTTAGAGAAAAGAGTAATACAGTTAAAATTAAAATATTAAATGTTTCATTTTTTAGCTAACTTAGTTTTACTATTAATTAGACAATAAAATCACAGTTCATTAGATTTGGGGATATAAAAACTCAAGTTCTTTGTAAATATTAGAAATATATTTTTTCTTTTTTAAAGCAATTCATGTTCAATAGAGAAATACTATACTGAAAATTTCACATACCTCCTATATCTTAATAAATACATAAGGGAGCTAAAAAGGAAATCAGTTAGGCAATTAAAATTATTATGTGTATTTAACTTTAAGGTAGGAAAATCCTGAGAACAGTATTCTAGATAATAAATGCTTACAAAAATGACTCTATAAGCCTATAAGATCATGAATAATTTAGACAGTAAATATGGACTTGCTAGATGGACTCACTACTGCTAGATAAATATATATATATACACTAAAAAAAAGGAGCACCCAGTAAGCACCAATGAAGTAGTTAGAATAAAAATTATTCATTTCTATATTAAATAGCTTTTGAGTGTGCACTAAATACCTATTTAAGGTTAGATCTTGATGTTACAGAAGTAAATTATAGACCCTCATCCCTCAGAAAAAGTCTACCAGTACCACCACCAAATTAAAAAACACTGGTCCAATATAACATTTCTCATGTCCTTAAAGATAATGGAAACTGCAGGTTTTCTTAATGAAAGAAATTATAAATTTTTATAAAAGCCAAAAGCAGATATTCAAGAAAAATGATGAAACAAATATAGCTCAAAACAAGAGTTTCTGATTTGAATGGTACAACTCATCAGCTTTAATAAACCATAAGACTTTTTCAGTTTTATGGACTTACATGTAAATTCACGTAAAAACACATAAATGGTTTGTTAAAGCATATCTTCCTTTTCTATATTGAGAAAATTCTTAAGTGGAAAGAGAATATAATTTTGAAATAGTATCAATTAAACTACCAAATATCAATCAAAGCAGAAAGAAACTTCTCAATGCCAAGGTAATGAACTTCCTGCTCTATTCTCCAGTCTCCAGCGGGTTTGTCTATCATATTTTCTATCTTGCATACTGCTTTTTTTCTTTGGCATGATAACTAATAATAAGTGCAACCATTTTGGCCTACTGGAATTAGCCTCCCTACCCCAACAAATGTCCTAGTATTTAAAGCTAAAGCAATATGTAGAAATATAATAAATAATGACCACACAGACACTTTTAAGTTCAACAGTTATAAAATTCTACCTGTGAATTTATTCAGTAACAATAAAGATGTCACTTATTTAAGCTTCTTTCTCCAGGGATCACAGTTCTAAATAACTAAACTTTTTTTCACAGAATTGTATGTACTTCATATCCCTAAGGCTATGCTGTGCAGGGTACTGTAACTGGCCCTGGTAGACTCAATATGCAGTATACCTGAGAGATTCCAAAAATATGGCTCCTAGAAATTACAAGTAGTAACTGCAATTTTTGATTACCATTGATTTCTGCAAGAGCATAATATTTATTGAAGTCTAAGTCATCACAAAGAAGAAAGATGGGAATTAATTCTACTCTCATAATTCAGGCAACAAAAATCCCAAGTATGATTTCTTAAAGTCTTTTAAACAAGGAAAAAGAGCTTTTAAAACTTGATTACAGGCACCTGTAGTGCCTATAAGTGTAACACAGACTGATTCACAGGGACTTTTCAGAATGTCATGAATTAACCTATAATAACATTCACACACAGAGTCAGGAAAGATAAGGCAAAGTTCAGGTCATTACAGGAAAAAAAGGAAGTCCCCAAAAGAATGTAATACACTGGGACATTTCTGTTGCCTTGTTAACACCAATTAGCTTGTCATACTGTTTTAAATAGAAAAGCAAATAATAATATAACATTGCCCTATGAGATATATATCTTGTTCTACATGTGACCAAAAGAGAAACCCAACTAAAGCAATTTAAAGATAGAAAGGGCTACCGAAGAGTGAGAAGCATACAGGCTAGGCAGAGAAGGAAAAAGAAAGGGGAGAAAGGGAGACAGGAAGGGAGTAGCAGCAGGGAGAAGGAAAGGAGAAAGGGACTGAAAG
Source organism: Oreotragus oreotragus (assembly GCA_006410675.1). Taxonomy (NCBI): domain Eukaryota; kingdom Metazoa; phylum Chordata; class Mammalia; order Artiodactyla; family Bovidae; genus Oreotragus; species Oreotragus oreotragus. Next base: position 193,724 of record SJYX01023539.1, on the reverse strand, counting down.
TAAGAGTGAGTCCAAGAGTGAGTGCAATGCTGTTAACAACTAGACTTCTTATGACACTAACAAACTCTTGAGTTCTCATCTGTGGGTTATTACACCTAAGATTTTTACATGTCTAAACAAATGCTCATACAAACCTCCTGTGTTAGTCGCTCAGTCGTGCCCGACTCTTTGCGACCCCTTGGAATGCAGCCCTCCAGGCCCCTCTGTCCATGAGATTTTCTGGGCAAGGATACTGCAGTGGGTTGACATTTCCTTCTCCAGGGGATCTTCCCAACCCAGGGATAGAACCCGGGTCTCCTGCACTGCAGGCAGATTTAATTTTCCTTTTGTAAAAACATAAACTTTTGTTCCACCATGTAACTTTTAAAATGATGTTTTGTGTTGGACTATGGATTATAGAAAGAAAAAACACACAAGGTAACATGTGGGGATGTACCTTACCACTTTGCTTTAAATTAAACAAAACAATGTTTTGTGATTATTTAATACTGGCACAGTATACAGATCAGCACATAAGGCTTACCATCTTCACCGACCACTGAATAGTTCAATGGAAAACAGAAAGAAATGGTATATTATTCACATGAAACCATAATACAGAAGATGCAATAACTTATACTGGTTTTTTTTTTACGATATTAAAATAAATCATGTACACTTCACAATCCAAACAATTATGCCAGAAAAACAACTGCAACCACATTTTGGGGAAAGTAAATTACTTGCAAAAAAACAAATATATACACTGATGATAATGGGCAGATATTTTCAAGTGCAACTAAAACTCAAAAGTAAATAATAATGATTTATCAGCAATCATGTATTTTCTTCTTTAAAAAGAGAACTTTTACATAAGTGGATTTCACATATACAGCTCTTCATTCTCAAAATCCTAATGCTCAAAAAGTTGAACATAAAGATCTAATATTAGCCATTTTAAAGAAATATTATATGTAGTATTAAAGAATGGAATACTCTTCCCAATGCATTAAACATCATTATCTGAATTTTTATAATTCAAAATATTGTTTTGAACTTGACTATGTCAGGGTAGGTAAGGGTAACATTTCTACTTTAATTTTAAGATGCTATTTTTAATGTACAGACACATTAAAAAAAAACACTATTATCAAAATAATAATGAGCCACCTAGATTTATGTTTCCCATACATATTTGCTAACAGATACAATACATGGGTTGAATTTTCCTTTGAAGATATAGCTTTTCTTTTTCAGTTTTCATTCTGAAATCCATATACTCAAAAAGCAACACTAAAAATATAACTTAGATTTTTAGAAAACTGGTTAAAATTTATTCTTTCTGAAAATCTGACAGAGCAGAGTCCTCTCATATTATGAATATGTAAATATATATACATAATGCTTATGTATGTATCATCCATGTTCTGTGGGTTCCCAGGGTTCTGCAACCAGCATTGCATCTGTCAAGCATCCCAACTAAACATACATGTACACATGCATACGTGTGTGCGCACACCCACATACTCACACACACTGTGACTCATAATACCCAGGAGAACTTACAAAGTTTATCTTCACATTCATTGCATTTGTTTAGCAGTTTCTAAAATTTCTGTTTTTCCCTGTTTACTAAGCCAACGTGTTTTAGAGAATATGGAGGACATCAGGTAGAATTTCACATAAAAATACAGATTTTAATAGATAGCTGAGAAAAATATCTACCCCTTATCGCTGATGAACTGGCCATATATATTAATGGTTACAATGATAAGAAAAGATGACATATGCTATCCATTATCTTTCCAAATTAAGCTTAACATTCTTTAGACTGTCAGTAGTTTCAGGGAACAAAAACCACAAATTATTTTACTATGACAAAATTCCTGTTACGAAGATTAGGGTTTTAAATTTTTATAAGATATTTATGGTCGGTAAATTATTTGAATTTCTTTTATGATAATCTCAAGCAGCTTATTTTTCTAGTTTATTAATACAATTTAGAGAAAAGAGTAATACAGTTAAAATTAAAATATTAAATGTTTCATTTTTTAGCTAACTTAGTTTTACTATTAATTAGACAATAAAATCACAGTTCATTAGATTTGGGGATATAAAAACTCAAGTTCTTTGTAAATATTAGAAATATATTTTTTCTTTTTTAAAGCAATTCATGTTCAATAGAGAAATACTATACTGAAAATTTCACATACCTCCTATATCTTAATAAATACATAAGGGAGCTAAAAAGGAAATCAGTTAGGCAATTAAAATTATTATGTGTATTTAACTTTAAGGTAGGAAAATCCTGAGAACAGTATTCTAGATAATAAATGCTTACAAAAATGACTCTATAAGCCTATAAGATCATGAATAATTTAGACAGTAAATATGGACTTGCTAGATGGACTCACTACTGCTAGATAAATATATATATATACACTAAAAAAAAGGAGCACCCAGTAAGCACCAATGAAGTAGTTAGAATAAAAATTATTCATTTCTATATTAAATAGCTTTTGAGTGTGCACTAAATACCTATTTAAGGTTAGATCTTGATGTTACAGAAGTAAATTATAGACCCTCATCCCTCAGAAAAAGTCTACCAGTACCACCACCAAATTAAAAAACACTGGTCCAATATAACATTTCTCATGTCCTTAAAGATAATGGAAACTGCAGGTTTTCTTAATGAAAGAAATTATAAATTTTTATAAAAGCCAAAAGCAGATATTCAAGAAAAATGATGAAACAAATATAGCTCAAAACAAGAGTTTCTGATTTGAATGGTACAACTCATCAGCTTTAATAAACCATAAGACTTTTTCAGTTTTATGGACTTACATGTAAATTCACGTAAAAACACATAAATGGTTTGTTAAAGCATATCTTCCTTTTCTATATTGAGAAAATTCTTAAGTGGAAAGAGAATATAATTTTGAAATAGTATCAATTAAACTACCAAATATCAATCAAAGCAGAAAGAAACTTCTCAATGCCAAGGTAATGAACTTCCTGCTCTATTCTCCAGTCTCCAGCGGGTTTGTCTATCATATTTTCTATCTTGCATACTGCTTTTTTTCTTTGGCATGATAACTAATAATAAGTGCAACCATTTTGGCCTACTGGAATTAGCCTCCCTACCCCAACAAATGTCCTAGTATTTAAAGCTAAAGCAATATGTAGAAATATAATAAATAATGACCACACAGACACTTTTAAGTTCAACAGTTATAAAATTCTACCTGTGAATTTATTCAGTAACAATAAAGATGTCACTTATTTAAGCTTCTTTCTCCAGGGATCACAGTTCTAAATAACTAAACTTTTTTCACAGAATTGTATGTACTTCATATCCCTAAGGCTATGCTGTGCAGGGTACTGTAACTGGCCCTGGTAGACTCAATATGCAGTATACCTGAGAGATTCCAAAAATATGGCTCCTAGAAATTACAAGTAGTAACTGCAATTTTTGATTACCATTGATTTCTGCAAGAGCATAATATTTATTGAAGTCTAAGTCATCACAAAGAAGAAAGATGGGAATTAATTCTACTCTCATAATTCAGGCAACAAAAATCCCAAGTATGATTTCTTAAAGTCTTTTAAACAAGGAAAAAGAGCTTTTAAAACTTGATTACAGGCACCTGTAGTGCCTATAAGTGTAACACAGACTGATTCACAGGGACTTTTCAGAATGTCATGAATTAACCTATAATAACATTCACACACAGAGTCAGGAAAGATAAGGCAAAGTTCAGGTCATTACAGGAAAAAAAGGAAGTCCCCAAAAGAATGTAATACACTGGGACATTTCTGTTGCCTTGTTAACACCAATTAGCTTGTCATACTGTTTTAAATAGAAAAGCAAATAATAATATAACATTGCCCTATGAGATATATATCTTGTTCTACATGTGACCAAAAGAGAAACCCAACTAAAGCAATTTAAAGATAGAAAGGGCTACCGAAGAGTGAGAAGCATACAGGCTAGGCAGAGAAGGAAAAAGAAAGGGGAGAAAGGGAGACAGGAAGGGAGTAGCAGCAGGGAGAAGGAAAGGAGAAAGGGACTGAAAGTAAGAGTGAGTCCAAGAGTGAGTGCAATGCTGTTAACAACTAGACTTCTTATGACACTAACAAACTCTTGAGTTCTCATCTGTGGGTTATTACACCTAAGATTTTTACATGTCTAAACAAATGCTCATACAAACCTCCTGTGTTAGTCGCTCAGTCGTGCCCGACTCTTTGCGACCCCTTGGAATGCAGCCCTCCAGGCCCCTCTGTCCATGAGATTTTCTGGGCAAGGATACTGCAGTGGGTTGACATTTCCTTCTCCAGGGGATCTTCCCAACCCAGGGATAGAACCCGGGTCTCCTGCACTGCAGGCAGATTCTTTACCACCTGAGCTACAAGGGAAGCCCCAGATCTCCTAAATGTATCTAAATTACGAGCTATGAATATTACAACCATGCCCTTCAAATCAGATCTTAAACACCACAAACTAGTCTAACATAACGAATGAACACTAATTTATCAGTAGTATTTAACAGTTGTTGCTAAGAAAGAGTTTAGTATTTGTTTTTCACTACCCTAAAATTTTTCATTTGCAGAGTATCTTGTGTTAGTCTTTCAGTTGTGTCTGACTCTTTGCAACTCCATGGACTGTAGTCCACCAGGCTCCTCCATCCATGGGATTTTCCAGGCAAGAATACTGGAGTGGGGTGCCATTTCCTTCTCCAAGGGAATCCTTAGTTATAAGTAAATGACAAAGGCTAGCTTATGGGGAAAAAAATGAAAAATTTGGTGAAAAATACTTTTTTTTTTTAGTTTAAGAAAACAAATTCCATGTATCCGTTACTCAATAAAATCTAGTATTTTTATAGGCTTTATAACTTATACAATATACTTTACAATATATTAATTTGATCTACAATCTTGATTATTTAACATGCCTGTCTTTGATTTTTTAAATTTAACTATTGGCAATTGTGTTTTATGTTTCTGAAAGTAGGGCAATTAAAATTAAATAGAACTTTATTTTTTTTGCCAACAAAATAATACTTTTTTAAAATCACAGAAGTCATCATTAGTGACAGATTACTACATGAATAATTTCAGTGACAAATTACTGAAAGTCTTAAAAATGTAATACATTACAAGACAATGGTGGACATATGACTTCACATAAACAAAAAAAAAAAATAGCTAATATGATTGTACCCAGCACCCTCTTTATAATACCATTCTTTTATGGTTGAGCATTTCAAATGCTATAAAGAGGAGTTGTTTTTAACTTGAGGGCAGCTATTCTTAATTCTGTGGTGTTTTAAACTATATATTTACAGGAGAGAGCCTTATAATGAGGGTGGAGAGTATTAAAAGCCACACTACACACACAATAGGCCATCATGCATTTTAACCCATTATTAAACTTACCCCTCTTTTGAGACTTCTGAAAGAAGGAATTCTGGGCTTCCCTGTTTTTATTTCATTCATACAATAATGCACGGGCTCAATGGAGAATGTGAGAAACTGGGACCCATTAGGAGTACTGGATGTGAATAAACTAGTAGGGGTTAAGGGTGGGGATTGTGGCTAATATGGAAATAAAGAAAGGAATCAATAAGCCAAATGTGCATAGCTTTTTTTCCTAAATGAAAAGTCTATTTTTGGCAACATACTTTTTACAAAATATATCTCAAATAGTTTTCTGTAAAAATATTATAAGAAAACTTAATACAATTTTGCCAAAACTGTCATTTTAAAGTCAAATGTACTTTTAAAAATGTACCATTTCATTTGATCACTGTTTTACAAGCTAACAGACTGAAAATACAGAGTATACAAATTATAAGGTTAGAGCGAGCAATATGACCTAGATAAAAAAATATCTTCTGATATCTAGATTATTAAAACCACCTAGTTAGTCACACTTAACCTATACTTGTCAGAGATAACGGCAGAGGCTATAGTTAACAGTTATCTAAACAGGCAATGTCTATTAAAATAAAGTATTAAAACTGTAACTATTATCATAAACAAGCAAAAAAGATTCATTACATTTGTAGCTTTCCTCTCTGTTTCTATTTCATCCCTGGTTTTTTAAAAAACACCTCTTTAAAAAAATTTTTTTTCAGTATTCCTTGTTTATCTAAGTTTTCCTAGCTACTCTGATCTGACTTTAAAAAGTCTCACCTCTCAACTTCTCGATGGAACAATGTTATGAAAAGCATAAATAAAGCTTGAGTTAATTATAATTGTGCTTTTAAAGATATTTATAGGTATATTATAATGAGTTAAATGTTTTCTAAATTCATATGTCAAGAGCAGAAAAATAATTAAAACAATCAAGTATACTTTAACAAATACAGAACATCAGATTATCTATTCTCCTACTGATATGACACTTTATGGCCATTAAATTGATAAGAAGATTAAATACTCATTTATTCCATTTGCTCACTGGCTGAGCTAAATTAATCTAAAATAAACAGCACATCAAAAGATGGGTTTAGACAAGAAGTTAAGAGAGAGACTCTCTTAATAAACTAGAGATTTTTTAAAACTTCAAATAATTACACGCATTGAGCCCCTTCCCATTAAATATTCACATGGATGATAAAAATATTCACATGGATGATAAAAATAACTGTTAGTATGATCTGTAAGACCTAATTTGACATTTATTTTTGCTGTGATCAATCATTCCAATTGAGAACTGCAATTTCAGTGATCTCAGTCACATCATGACTCCTAAAAAATTTGAACTGAAACTACATACAAATGAAAATTCAAAAGTATATCATTTAAGAGATACTAACTTATTTAATATTTTTACTCATTATTAAATGATGTTAAATTCAGAAATAATTTTTATTATTAAGGTACAAAATTCTATGTTTCTACTAAGTGAAAAGTTAACTGAATCATTCAAATAAAAATATTTATTCTCTATTAGTAGTAAACCTTTATCCATCCAATACCTACATTATTTTAAATGAGAGACTAGAACAAAATCATCAGCACAGAAAATTTTAATGACTTTTACCTTTGGCTTCTTTCCAAAGAGCCACAACTTGCCCTTGGCCTTTCCTACTGTGGTTTTGGCATCCACCTTTCCACTTTCCTGTTTGGATGCACTGATAGTCCCATCAGAAATGGTTCTATAAATATGCTGACTGTAATCTTCAAATGGAAAGTCTCCAGGAGGTTCAAATCCGGACTTAAAGGAGTCCACTACCATCTGAGAGTCCTACACATAAGAATAGTACCATATTAGCTTTCAAAATCTTAAATCTGTGTCAGAAAACAACAAATAAAAATTTAAATAAATAATTCTACAATACTTATTAAAGGTTCAAAATGAATAATTACTTCCTATAAATATGAAATAACCCCTAATTATTTTAATTCCTATAAAAAATGATTCACAAACAAATGACCACTTTATTAATTTCTAATAGTCATGGATGTTTTCACTCCATAGCTTTAACCCACTGAATTTCATCTTGAGTAGTTAGCTGATATTTAAAATCTAACTGACAAAAAAGGATATAGAAAGAGGTTACTCTCAAGTAGAAATTCCAAGTTTTAAAGGAAAAAGTTTTTCTGTTTTATAGAATAGAGGAAAGGGTATCTAACTGTAAAAGAGGGTAGGAGACAAGCAGAAAGGCTTCCATTTACCCAACAGGCGAAAGCATAAATAAAATGTATTAAAGACATACTTGGTAATATTAACAGAGCAATGAAGAGTAACACTGAAATTGTAAAGCTTAGCACCATTTACCCAAAACCGTAAAGCTCGTGTAAGTATTACATGCTAGTTTTGGACATACATATACCTCTATGTAAATGTTTTACTGACACTTTAAACTCATTAGTTTCAAACAGAATTCTTTACAAACTCCTCCTGCACTCCAACCAACCTCTCCTATTTTATTCCTTATTTCTGCTGATAGTACACTTTGCCTATACTTAAGTCAAAAGTCATCCTTAAGTTATACCTTACTTTTTTTTTTTTTNTTTCAAACAGAATTCTTTACAAACTCCTCCTGCACTCCAACCAACCTCTCCTATTTTATTCCTTATTTCTGCTGATAGTACACTTTGCCTATACTTAAGTCAAAAGTCATCCTTAAGTTATACCTTACCCTTTTTTTTTTTTTTGTCACTAGTGCCACCCACACCAATCATTTGCTAAAGGGTAAGAACAGGTTGAGAGGAGGAGGGACCTAACTATATTTCTAATCTTGGATCCATCACAAGATGTAACTTTGAATTACCAATTAAAGAACCCCCAAATCTTTTCTTTCTTTAAGTCAGAATTCTGTTACAGGAAAGATCCTCACTCATACAAAACCAACCTGCTGTGAAGACTAAAATATGTAGTACCTATTTTGCACTCCCCAAATATTGGTTCTCTTCTCTTTCTCTTTTCTCACATTCTCAGTTTCTGAGTCATTAAATCAATATTTACTGAAAAATAACCGGGTATGAGACCTTTTCTAGACTTTACTCAAGATATGATAATTTATTTCTTCAAGAAGAACAAGGCTTTTTTCTTTTGATGGAATAATAACTTCAAATTATCTTTAGAAACAGATCAGAAGAATTAAAATGTCTTAAGACTTTTTGCCAGAAAGACAATACAAAGAAAGTCAATTTCTTTTAACCTAAACCAGATTAAAGAAATAGGAAATGAACAGAAGAAAGGGAAAGGAGAGGGATGGTCTGGGAGTTTGGAGTTAGTAGATGCAAACCATTATATCTAGAATGGATGAACAAGGTCCTGCTGTAGATGTAGAGCACAGGGAACTATACTCCATACCCTGTGATAAAGTAAAATGGACAAGAATATAAAAAGGAACGTATACATGTACATAACTGAGTCATTTTGCTGTACAGCAGAGACTGGCACAACACTGTAAACCAACCATACTCCAATTTTTTTTTAAAAAAAGAGTGATAAAAAGAAATGGGTAATGAAATGGATTGAGGGTCACAGGTTGACATGATGATTCTAAAACAGGGATGCTGGCTGAGGCTCAGTGTGTACGCCCTGATGACCGCAGCCTCCCTGAGTAGGGCTTCTTGAAGGCAGTTACTTCTACTCACAGTGCTCTCCTTTCTTTTCTCATGGGCCATCGTTCATACACTACTCATGGTTCAGAATGCCACTCAAATGCCAACTCTTCTGGCAACAAGCAACTCTTTTAACTCTAGATCTGACCATTTCCTTCTTTAAACGTTCACTAGGATAATAGTTTAAATAATAATAGTATAATACAGTTTGCAACATACAGTTTACAGGTTAGTTATACTCTTGAATAGAACTGAAAAATTAGTGGGGGAAAACAAAGAGAAGCATTAGAACTCTTTTAAGTGATTAGAACTTTAGTATTTAAAGTGATCCTTACAGCCTGAAGGAGTCTAATGTATAGCCAGACTTACTTCTACAGAATATAACTTAAAATCAACAATCCATCAATTACTTCCCCCCCGCCAATCCATTTCATTAATTTAAATCAAATACATTATTCAAATTATAAAACACTTACTCTTCTTTCGTCAACTGATTTTGCTGCAAGAATCATTCCTTCCAAACACTTTGAAATGATAGGAATAACTTTCCGTTCTGAGTCTGCAAATCCTCTGTAACACTCACTAAGTTTAATAGTCCTTCGTTCATCCATTTCTTGCAGTTGCTAATAATTAGGAGTTTTTAAAAAAAGAAAATTGACTTTTTTTTTTCATTCTGAAAAAACTCCCTTCCAAAACAAAAACAAAATCCCACAAAGATACCCCCTAACAGTTACACTGTTGTAAGTACCTTTTAACAAGTGCTACAGAGTGAAAGCACTTAAAACTTGAGTCCTGTGAAATAGCAAAAGAATAAAAATTCAAGGCTTAGTATATCCTAAAACCAGGTGACACTGGTTTTCAAGCCTTATAAGGGACTCCCTACAGCTTACCAGCCCCCTGCTTCATACACCTCTGCTTTTTATTCTTCAGTAAAGTTTCATTTGAAAACAGAAATTTTGATTTTTTTCTTTTTCAAGCAGCTGGCATACAACATATACAAGTGTGAGACTTCTAAACCCTTAAGTTAGTTCAGAACACTTTGCTAAGATCTGGCTGGACTAAGAATCCATAGTCCACCATATACTAACAGGCACCCAAACCTACTCCAGTCTACAGCTCAAAGTGACGCTCAAAAGGCTGGGGACACAAGAGGAAAAACAAGCTGTAAGGTCAAAGTAGTACATGTATGGGATCCCTACAATTCAAGAAATTCACTGGCACCTGCTTTTAAGAATTATGCCAGGGCACATGAAGCCAAATAACTTAAAGGCAACTTTTGACACTTCCTATTTGTCAACACCAATGACCTTTCTTCTTTTTAGGAAGCAATTACGCTGCTTAAGTCCCTTAACTCCTATAGCCTTCATACTATTTTTTCCTCTTTAATTACTTCCCAAAGCCTGGGAATTTATTTTGAGACCAGCATTTTCACAGGACTGAACCCAGTATCACAAAGTGGCAAGACTGACCCATAGCATGGTCCAGACAAGAAGAGCAAGCCCCCAAACACAACAAAGCAGTGAATCTACAAATTAAGGTCTCCCCGGAATATGAAGGCTTAGCTATTAAGTTTAGAAAAGCACTACAGAATGAGGACTGGCTGACTAGATGTTCTGGATTAAACGACCAATATCTGATACTTTCTCTAGTCCACTACCTCTCACTACGCTTCCTTTGTAGTTTCCTTTGTAGTTCTATTAATAGCTTGGCTGGGGGGTGGGGGCATGCGGGGGGTGTATTTGGACTGACACTTTTTTAAAAAATTCATTTATTTTAATTAGAGGCTAATTACTTTACAATATTGTGGTGGTTTTTGCCATACATTGCCATGAATCAGCCACAGGTGTACATGCTGGACTGAAAAGTGTACACTTTTCACATAAGCTCAGCTCTCCCAGGTACCACTTCTTTCAACACTGTTTCACTAAATCCCTTTTTTCTAATTTCTCTTCTTTCTAGAATAGGTAGTAACATAATTTCATCTTCATGTAAATTCCAGGGTCTTTACCTGAGGGCTGTCTGGCAAATGATGATTGTCTGCTAAATGATGATGAATGGGGTTTATAACCCTGAATTACATTTATGATCTAACAGCTAGGAAAAGACAAGCAGGCAAAAACCAGGCCAGCAAATGCATTTCTTAAGATTTATTTCTGCCATCTGGACTAACGCCAATGATCCTGTTAATAGTGTCAAAGGCTACATCCAAATTCTAGATAAGCAGACTACAATACAAAATTCCAATGAAGTCTCCCATCTCACAATACTTAATGTAGCATGAAAATTTATCTAGAAAATGTCATTGTTTTAGTGAATTATTTAATATACTACTATGAAATCTGTAGAAAAATTTATGATTTCAAAGTAAAAAAATACTTTTCACATCTATAATCAATCATACATTTATTACCAATTTTTATGACTAGTGAATCTAGAAATATTCTGACTGATGCCTGGCATTTTAAAGTTTAACATTTCAAGACTAGGTTTCTCAGATCTAAAATAAGGTTAATTTCATATCTCTAAATTTTACCTTGTAAATCTGAGGAATCACCACGTAGAAATGTTTGTGCTGTTCTCCATTAAAGTTTTGTAATTGTGCAGCATATTCGTTCTTATTTTCATCAGCCATATGTGTACGTAGATTCAACTGCTGTTTAGCCTAGAGGCAAATTGGTCCAAATCATTACCAATGAGAAGAGGTGCAACAAAATCACAGTTAGTTCACTTTTTAGAAGTTATACTAAAACTAAGCTTTTTCTTACTGATATCATTTAAAAGTAAAGGAGATGCTTAAGATCTTTATTTTTTAATTGAAGGAGAATTGCTTTCCAGAATTTTGTTGTTTTCTGTCAAATATCAATATGAATCAGCCATAGATGTACATATGTCCCCTCCCTTATGGCCAGTCGCCCTGTTGCAATATTTCCTTTCTCTTACTACAATAATAAATCCTCTCCCTTGTAATAAACCATTTGAATAAAATTTCCTCTTAACAAATGGGTTTTTCTAATTGAATAAATGACAACATTCTGGTTTGTCAGTAAGCATTTAATCAGAAAAGGAAAAAAAGAATCGGGAGTAATTTAGACAGTTACAAAGTTATCAGTAAAACTTCTCTTCAAACATAATCCAATTACATTCAGTTCAGAACCACAATGAATCCAGGTAACAGTAAAAATGTAATCTGGGGATAATGTAATGCTTAACAATACTTTCTACCTCTATACAAAATAATAGATATTGATACTTTAAGGAATGCTTAATTAGAATATAGTTCTCTTCATCTCAAGCTCTTACAGAAATGCTTTTCCAATGAGTCACATTAATGCCATCTATATTAATGAGAATATCTGCATACAAACAACACAAATCATTAATTCCAGGTTTAGTGGAGGTAATCTACACAATTTTCTCAATTGCTTATAAATAGAAAAAAAAGAGAATTGAACTCTTTTCTGAATATTCCAATACTCAGTATTCCAAACTCAGTTAATAATATTCCAAACTCCAAATAGTTTCTCAGTATTCCAAGCTATAAATTAACATGACATTTCTCTGAAAATAATAAAAGCACATTGTGAATACACTTCATTATTCTAATCCTAGTTTTTATAATTGTTTAATTTCTAACCTTCTAACAGTAGATCCAGAAGTTAGTCCTTCTGAACTAACTGACATACAGATATACATGGTAGTCAAGATCTCAGGTAAGTCCACAAATATCCATTTAATTCATGGTGTTCTTGAAGATTAAAATATAAGTACTATGGAAACTAAACACCATTGCCTGAAGTACTTCTAAAGAAAAATACACTGCAAGTTCTAACCTGAGACTCTAAGAACACATTCATTCACTCCTTTCCCTTTTCTCCCTCCTCTTACAAACTATGATGAAATGAAGGATTCCAAGTATTCCCTACCCACATGGTTCTTTCTTTCAGGGGAGGCGTGTCCTATTTCAAGTCACTGGCTATGATACCTAAAGCCTAGATGAAAGACTCCAACAGGTTATGAAAAAGTGTAAGACTAGAGACTCAGACAACTGACACCTTCCCTGACATATTCTGGTTTTCACATCTAATGCCTTTGCTTTCTTTTTCTATTTTATATTTCACTAAATTAAAAAAAAATTGTGGCAAAATATATAGTACACATGAAATTTACCCATCTTAATTATTTTAAAGTGTATAGTTTGATAGTGTTGTGTACATTCAGTGTTGTGCAACTGCCTTCCTTTTCTTTAGGAAGATACACTAACTGGCCTGCTCCCTCTTCACCTTTTGCTTTTGTGTTTTAATTTTATCAGTACTTACCTAAATCTATGTTCCCTTCCCTTCCTAGACACTGAAAACAGAATTCCTCTACTATCTAGATTCTAAAGTAAATCCTCAAAGTTTTCCCAATTCTCTAATAATTAGAGGGGCAGCAAACAAGGAAAAAAAAAAAAAAAAAGGAAGATATAAACATTAAAATTCTGAACTAGTTAAGTCCAACTAACTAGCAGACATGTTATATCTAGACTTCAAGATGTATGAACAGTCTCTAAAGATATCTTTATAGACAGAAATGAATAAGGTAAAAATGAGAGTCCAATTAAACCTAATTTGTTTAGTACACAAACTATGTATTAAATTCATGTATCAGAAGAGTTCTTAAGGAGTCAGTGTCAACCAGCAAGGAAGACTCCCGACTCCCACATATAAAACAGTTTGTTTCCAAGTGTTGTGGTCCACATTTTTATCAAGTAATACTGACACATTATATGTATTACATGATGCCTAGAAGGAAATTAATGTAGTGGGTGATCAAAATCAGGGATCCAAAAACCTTAACAGCAGGATCAAATCTAGTAATTGACATAGATTTGGCATGTGCATTTAAAATGCCAACAGTACGAGTTCTGTCTGAGACACATAAACTTGTAACTCCTCATATATGAAAAGACATGGGGATTTCAGTTAACCATGAACTCACTGAAAGTCAATCCAAACAACCAATACACATTTAGGGTATATTGTATACCCTACAAAAAAAAAACCCCAAATACACAGTATACATTTAAGGTATAACTGCCAAAAAACCAAAATACATTTAGGGTGTAATTAATATAAATTTAGTTTTCAAAACAAGCAAGGTAATCACACTCAGAACTGATCAAATTGAACTATAGCCCATTTGATACAACATACTTTAAGTGGAATATTGGTTAATTAAATGATATCTAAATGGAAGTAGTCACAGTGAATGGTAACTTGAAGATATTTCATATGCAGAATAGTTGAAGAAACAAACAGTTCATCTATGGGTAGAGAATCTGCTAATAATATCTAAATACCTATTTATGAGAAAAATAGATTTGTTATTTTATTTTTTTACAAACTGAAAGTGAACAGGGAGATGAGTGGGGTCAATAAAAGGAAATGGTAATTTTTTTTTTAATGAACAGTCTATTTTAAGATTCTATATTTCCAGTGACAGGGAACTTACTATCGTAAGAGGTGTAGGTTATTAAAAATAGGGTAGACAAGATAAAAGCATAAGTTATAGCAGAAGATCTTTACGGTAACTGTAACCTAAAATGTTTATGATTTTAGGGTTCTTAAAAAATTGGTAAAGCAAATGGAAGCTAGAAAATAAAATATTCCTTTCTCCTTACTTTTTCTTCTTCTGATGGAATATTATAAAATTCTAAGGAGAAAATATACTAATGGTGGACCTCTGTATATACAAAAGAACGGAGTAAGGTTTGTCTATATTTCAAAACGCCAACATTTCAACACTATCACTATGTCAAATATCCCAAGATAAAGAGCATACAGCAAGGGAGAAGGAAAAGCTAAGCCACAACAGTTAGAGGACTGACCCTACCAACAGTTATGTTATAGAACTTCTGGCCCAGACTCAGTGAATGACAAGAGAGAATTCAGCCTTCCAAAATGAGTGAATGAATGAATGAACTAATAAATAGCGATAAATCACATTTCTGACAGTTTTATCATGTTTTCCTTTCTGTAAAGTTGGGAAGCACACTATGCAGCCTCTATCTGCATACCCTATCAACATACCTTAGACTTTCTATCTTATTTTGGAATAGGATAGAACCTCATCCCTATGAGCAATTACGTCTTTCCTATGCACTTTGAATGCAGTTGACATTATTTTGTTTACTTTCTCAGACCAGTATTGTAATTTAAAGTACACATATATTTGTGTATTTTAGATTAGATGTAGAGTATCTCTTGCAGAAACTCTAATACCAACATGAATATTGTAAGTATGCTCCAGATGCAAGTAATAATATTTTGATATTAAAGTCAGCTTGAATTATTTCTTACCTTTTCAACATCTGCCTTGGTTGCATTAGTGTCATTATCCAATCTTTCATAACTCTGTTGTGCCTTCTCTGCCTCTCTACATTCTCTTTCAAATTTCTTTTTACTCTGTTAAAAAAAAATTAAAGTACTGAAAAATAAAATTAGAGTCATCTCATTTAAAAGTTAATAAACAGTGCTAATACTAATAAATAATACATGGAACCACAAAAGACCAGAACTGCCAAAGTAATCCTGAGGATAAAGGAAAAAGCTGGAGGCATAACCCTTCTAGATATAAGACAGTACTATGAAGCTACAGTTATCAAAACAGCATGATACTGGCACAAAAAAGATATCAGGTCAATGGAACAGAACAGAGAACCCAGAAATTAGCCCACATACCTACAACACATCTCTTTGACAAAGAAGCCAAGAATATTAAATGGAGAAAAGACAATCTCTTTAGCAAGTGGTGTTGGGAAAGCTGGACAGCTATGTATAAATCAATGAAATTAGGACACCCCCTCACAAATGTAAGAATAAATTCAAAACGCTAAAAACAGAAACATAAAACAGAGCACCATTAAACTCCTAAAAGCAAAACATTCTCGGATATAAATCAAAGCAATATTTTCTTAGATCAGTCTCCCGAGGCAAAAGAAGTAAAAGCAAAAAATAAACAAATGGTACCTAATCAAACTTCCTAAAGCCTTTGCAAAGAAAAGCATCAACAAAATGAAAAGACCTATGGAACAGGAAAAAATGTTTGCAAATGATGTGACTGACAAGGGGTTAACATTCAAAATATACAAACACATACAACTCAGTATTTAAAAACAGCAACAACAACAACAACAAAAAAAAACAATCAAAAAGTGGGCAGATCTAGAATTTCTCCAAAGAAGACATACAGATGGTGAGCAGACACATGAAAAGGTGCTCAACATAGGTAATTATTAGAGAAATGCAAATCAAAACCACAAAGAAGTATCACCTCACACTGTTCAGAATGACTATCATCGAAAAGTTTACAAATAATGAATGCTGAAGAGGGTATGGAGAAAGGGAACTGTTCTACACAGTAGGAATGTGAATTGGTGTAGCCACTGTGGAAACCAACATGCAGTTTTCTCAAGAAACTAAAAACAGAACTACCGTATGATCTAGCAGTGCACTCCTGGGCATAGATCCAGAAAAGATGGAAAAATACATGCATCACAATATTCACAGCAGCACCATTTATAATATTAATAGCTAAGCCATGGAAACAACCCAAATGCCCATCAACAGACAACTGGTTTATGAAAATGTGCTATTTATTTATATATATATATATACACACACACATACGTACATACACACACAATAGATGTTACTCGGCCATAAGGAATGAAATATTATCATATGCAGCAACATGGATGAACCTAGAGAATATCATACTGAGCAAAGTAAGTCAGACAAACATCTAAAAAAACAATCTAAAATCAACCTAAAAAAACAATACAGAACAGAAACAGACTCACAGACATAGAAAACAAACTTAATCATTACCAAAAGGGAAAGCGGGGAAGAGGGTTAAAGTAGGAGTACGGGGTTAACAGATACAAACTACTATACATAAAACAGATAAGCAACAGGATTTACAAGGAACTATATTCAATATCTTGTAATAACATATAATGGAAAATAATCTGAAAAAATTCATATAGATATATAAAAAACTGAATCACTTTGCTGTACACTTGAAACCAACACAATATTATAAACCAACTCTACCTCAATTTTAAAGAGAGAGTAACTTTAAGGTGTTGCTACTGTGAAATGTGTAAAATTGCATACTAAAATTTTTCTAAATTAGAAAAAAAATTTTACTATCGTAATCAAACCATGTACTTCAAACATCAGAAATCATAAGACTGTAAAGAAAAAAATTATAGGCATAACTGAGTTAATATTATGCATCTCAATCTCTTTATAATAAAAATAATCACATGTATTTAAGCTCATTTTAAGCAGGACTTTTGGTTTGTTCGGTGTTTTTGTTTGGTTTTTATGTGTTTTGTTGATTGTTTTATGTTTGCTTGTTTTTTGATGGGATCGCAATGTAGCTTAGAATATGGGAACATCCCTCCAAACTGGTTTTGTGTTATGGAAGAAACAACATCTGCACAAAATGGCTTCTAAATGTTTTAAAATTTAATTCAAATTACCATGACTTTGCAAAAGCTATTCAGAACTGAACATGTGATATATTTACTTTCCTGAAATTAATGTCTCTTTCTTAAAAAACTGCTTTAGTTTCCAGTGTACTCTAATTTAACCCTGGTGTCCCCAGTTCTTTAAACTGCTCCTCAGTTAATTCAACTACATTCACAATTCTATTAATTTTATTTTCTTAATGAAATCAAGAACTCAAGAGGTTTTTAACCTGCTGAAATTTGGATTGATTACCAAACTAGGCCTACTGTTACCTTGGGATTTCCCTTCACCATTTCCTGGGGATTCCTTTCAACTCTCCCTTAATCTGAATTCATCTCTAGCCCTACACCTTCCGCTTTCTTAGTTAATTTCTCTATTTTGCTAGAACACATTTAGCAGTAGCTTCCTAAAAGAAGGTTTGTAGGAGATA
The DNA here is from genome assembly GCA_006410675.1 of Oreotragus oreotragus. Lineage (NCBI taxonomy): Eukaryota > Metazoa > Chordata > Mammalia > Artiodactyla > Bovidae > Oreotragus > Oreotragus oreotragus. The sequence goes on along the minus strand of SJYX01023539.1, from coordinate 175,718 downwards.
ATTTTTTGAGTCTCCAAGACTCCAAGCCTTTCTATCTCTTTTAATAAAATTTAACTGGGTATGAACCTCTTGAGTAGAAAACTGTCTTCTTTCAGACATGTAAAGTACTACTTCATTGTCTTCTGGCTTCCTGATCCCTGATCGTTTGCATAAAACATATTTTATATTTTGTTTTTTCCTCTCTGGAGTTTGGTAGGATCGTCTCCCTCTAACTGTTCTGAAATTTCATTAAGCTATGTCTTGTAACTGTGCTGAGCACCTGGAAAATCCTTTCCATCTAGAAACTCATGTCTTTCTATTCTGGGAAAATTTTCTTCCTGAATTAATTTTCCCTATCCATTTTCTATGTTTTCTATTTTTTAAGATGATTCTTATCTTGAAAATCAGTCTATAGGAGGAGTCCTCTGAAAGTGAAAGTGGAGTCGCTCAGTTGCGTCCGACTCTGCGACTCCATGGACTGTAACCCACCAGGCTCCTCCATCCATGGGATTCTCCAGTCCTCTAATTCTCTTATTTTTTTTTTTCTATATTTTCATTCTCTGTCATTTCGCTCTACTTTAAGACATCTTCAATTTCATTCTTTCCAGTGAGTTTTTCATAAAGTTCTTTTTTTGTTCTTTGTATGTTCCTTTCTTAATAGTATCTTGTTTCTATTTCATGGATGTAATCATTTCCCTATTCCCTATGAAAATGCTAATATTAGCTCCGGTGTTTTGCTTGTTTGCTTTTCATTTTTAATGTCTATTTCCTTTCATAGTCACTGTTTCTTCAAAGTTGCTTTTTTTTCCCCTGTATACTTTGCTGTTTATGTCTGAAGATTTCTGCCAATCTGCTCTTCTTATTTTAAAGCTAACTGGCAGTTTCCTTGGAGAAACCATGGTGCCTATATCTTTAAGTCTTTTCCTCTCAAGCTAATTAAATTCCACAGAGGAAACTCTTCCAACTTCTTGTCTGGAAAATATATACCTTGATACCTGTATTCTGAGAATTACTAAGAAGAAAGCACAGGATGTCAACATTTTCTGTTTACCTAACCAGTTACAAGGTCAATTTTTTGTCTTGGGCATTACAAAACTATTCAGATAGTGCAAACCTCATTAACAACAAGGTCAAAAGGTTTAACCTTCTCACAGGATACATCCCACTCCTTGACCTTCAGATAGAGACAAGTCTCTGTTGTCTCCCTTGGCCTGTCCAGAGTTCCCTGCCACTTTTCACTAAAGGTTTAACCCTTCAAAGATTCAAACTTTATACAGGGATTTCAGTTCCAACTCTTCACACAGAGCTAAAACCTAAACTCTGTACTTGTGTGAGTACTAAATCCCAAGCCCTTAGCAAGGTCCTGCCATGTCCCAACACCTCTGGAATCACTTTTCAAATGCCATTGTATCACCTCTTACACCTATTGCTCTGGCTTTTAGATTATCCTTAGCTTCCAGCAGTAAAGAGATTTCCCTTTCTTTCAGGTAAGAGCTTTCTGCTGAGCTTAAAATACAACAAAAAATATTTTAGCTGTTATATCTAGGTATTTGTAACCAAGGGCTTCCCAGGTGGCACTAGTGGTAAAGAACCCACCTGCCAAGAGACACAGGTTCAATCCCTAGGTCAGGAAGATCCTTGGAAGAGGGAATGGCAACCCACTCCAATATTCTTGCCTGAAGAATCCCCATGGACAGAGGAGTCTATAGGGCCACAGTCCATAGAGTCACGAAGAGATGGGCATTACTGAAGTGAATGAGCATGCATGCCTCTGGAGCCAAAAGATGTCTGAGTTAGCTCAGCTGACCTTATACCTAGTACCAGGAATACCTGTAGGTTACATCAAATTTAAAAATTTGATGTAAGAAATTTCTTATAAAAACTTTAAAATGCACTTACTATTTTGATTAGTATGAGACATCAAATGATACTTAAAATTTATTCAAAGCATAAATATATCTGAATATGCATAAAATGCAGAATGTCACTTTCCTGTGAAGATTACATTTCACACTGAATTCTCTGAAACTCAGTTCAGAGCTGTTTTCAAATTGAATAGCTATAGCTACTAATTTTGGTATAATATGAGGCAATCCATATATACAAAAGTACTTTTATAGTAAGTGTCTTACTGTTTGTGAAAAAAACTACCTAATAATTCCCTAGCAACAGCAAAAGAATCATGAGTACAATAATATTAAAAATACTCCTTCCCTGAAAGATATTATATCCTCAGTCCCTGGGATTCTCCAAGCAAGAATACTGGAGTGGATTGCCATTTCCTTCTCCAGGGGATCTTCCCGACCCAGGGATCAAACCCAGGTCTCCCGCATTGGAGGCAGACGCTTTAACCTCTGAGCCACCAGGGAAGTTCGTATGATATGATACAGAAAAGATTCTCCCTTCTTCATCCTTTGTGCTATAGACTAATCAACAGCCACTTCTACTCCCTTATTCTTTCTTAGAAGAGCATACCTCCCTGTATGGAGGCTGAAAATAGACGATAACTTGTTTTACCAGCCACCCCAGAGCTAGGGCATGGTCAAGGAATCTAATTCTGTCAAAGGCATACATGAAGAATTCTGCTGGGGGTTTTCTGGAAAGCTTTTCTTCCCTGGTAAAACCAAACAGAAGAGAAATGCTTCCCTTCAAGCGTCTGGATGAATTGAATGAGGATGTGGTGTTTGGCTGCTTAAGTCAACTGCTGACTAAAAGGGACAAACCTGAGGAAAAAAATCAAGGTCAAGACAGCAACAAAGACAGAAAGATCATCCTTGGTGACATCAATGAGCTACTGACCAACTCTGGAACTAATCTGTTTTTGAGCCCTGATCTTATAAAGTCATACGCTTTGTTACTTGGAAGCAGTAATCTGAAAGACCTGGAATCTCTGATGCTTCACTCTTCTCAATCTCTGATCATTCCTTCAGAATCTACTTCACAGGCTACTGTCTTCTGCCCTCATCTTAAATGTCACTGGGGCCTTCTTTTGTTTTTCCTGGGTTAACAGCTGTCAATTTTTTTCCCCTCAATATTCAATACTCCATCACTAATTTAACCTATCCCTGCTAGTACTTTAAATCTCCTGTCAATTATTTCAAATGTGTGGACCGAGGAACCTGATAGGCTACAGTCCATGGGGTCGCAATGAGTCGGACATGACTGAGTGACTTCACTCACTCAGACATTTTACAATTTTATTTCCTTGATTAGACATGAAGACATGGAACTAGAAAAGGAATCCTGCATATATTTCTACATATTTCACAAAAATTGTATTTGTGTGTCTCTCACTAGACTGCAGGTTCCACAAAAACATTATCATATTTGCTTTTGTACCAAACTCAATACATATTGTGGGTATCTTCAATATACTTGAGTTGAGCTGAATTCACCTTTATTTCACAATACTGTTAATGTCTTAAATCTCTCCTTCATTTTTTGGTGCTTTCTTATGACTCTTACAACTTTTGCTTAGTAACAATTATTCTAAAGGTAAGTCAGCACATATCAACAGGAATGATTTGTGTCAACTCCAGTCTTTAAAGGAACCAATAACTTCTGAGTGTAGGAGTTTGTTATTTTGTGCAAATGAAAGACACACACACATTCACACTCATTAGGTGGCAATTCTAAGGATGCTAGTTATAGCAATCTTAAATTTAATAAATGTAAACACTCCCTTAAAGTCTTGCTGAAACCAATCAGAAATAAAATCAAAACAAAGATGAAAACAGACTATACCTAAGAATTCTCAATCAGCACTGATTAGAATCTTACATTTACATTATTAGAGATCCAGTGAACTGGAAGAAACATTTTATATAATCTAGTCGCTGTCTTCATTTTTCATTTACTAAAGATGAAGTCATGAAAAAAATCAGATGCTAAGGGAAAGGCAGAATTAGAACCCAGTTTCTCTTTGTCTCAGTCAAATGGTCTTCTAAGATATATCACTATTTCCTTATTATTTCTATCCTCTACCAATACTTTACAATAACAACTGCAAAGACAAAAAGAATCTTCCTAAATGTCTATAGATACCTGAAGATTACAGAGTTGGAACAAAGTACAGAACCATACAGAAAAAAAAAAAGGAAAATGGACACAATGATCTCACACTATTTACATCAGTGTCAAATTAAGAATAATACCTCAATGAGAAATATGGGTTTGTTTCTTGGGGCAGGAAGATTTCCTCAAGTATGAAATGGCAACCCACTAGAGTATTCCTGCCTGAAAAATTTCAAGGGCAGAGGAGCCTAACAGGCTCCAGTCCATGGGGTTGCAAAAAGTTGGACACCAACGAGCAACTAAGCACACAAACACATAAGAGAATTCAGGGTTAAATCAGTCTATGAAAATTTATGTCAAACATGAAAACATTATAACTCACATTATCCATCTGTTTCCAACACATGTCAAGGTATTGCTGAGCTTTTCGTCCCTCTTGAAGATGCTAAAGGTGATAACAACCAGAAAAAAACGAACAAATTTTAAAATTACATTTAAACATCAATTAAAGTCTAAAGGCCTCTCCCAAAAGACTTTTCACTTAATTTTTTTTCAAGGTACTAATTATTGTAACTTTATCAAGACTCAAGAAGAGAAAAACTCTCTAAAATGCATTTCCTAGAATATTATTTAAATACTTCAAATATAATCTTTAAGACATATAATCTCTAGAAAAATACACGATTATAGAGAATAGGGGTAGAAAAAGCTTTTTATAATGGGTCAGATAAATATTTTAGGTGTTGGAAACCACGTGGTCTCTTGCAAATATTCAACTCTGCTAATGCAATGCAAAAGTGGCCACCTGCAATATGTAAGTAACGATCTAAAAATGTAAAAACCATTCTGAGCTCATGGTAACTAGGAAACAAAAACAGGCAGTAAGCTAGAGTTGGCCTGCTGGCTAGAGTTTACCAAACCTCAGTCTTAAATCTAAAATGATCACAAATTAGCAAGAATGTCTTGAGATAATTTAAGCTAGAAGAAATGTAGTGAAATAAAAAACTAGTTCATGCTGAATGAACATACATAATTTTAAAAGGCAAAGTAATTACTTCATTTCTGTGAAAATATTGTATATGCTATTATAACTGTATAAAAATGATTTAAAATTACCATTTTTCTTTCAGTTTTCAGATCATGAGCATATCTCATTAATTCACCATAAACTCTGTGGGCCATTTCTTCTGCTACTACTTCTCGCTGTCCTGCATAGTCATTTAACTCGTTAAGGATGTTAAAAAAGGCTATACACGAAGTAAACCTGACAAAAACATTAAAAATGGCAAAATTTATTTTTATTCTCATTACAAATGTTTTTGTAAAATACAGATCAAACCTGACACTTAACCAATTTTAACATATTCATCCTAAATCTCAGCTACTAGCTCTAAATTAAGCTCTGCATTAAGCTCAAGTTGTACATGTTTATATATTTCCAGGTAGTCAAAATTTATAAATAAAAGGATTTGGGGGTCAAAAAATAATAAGAATACTACCTGCAGGCTCTTTTGGCATACTGGAATCTCTTACGTTGCCAACTGACTGGCCTGAGCTTGGGAATGAACTTGGTTGGATTCCTAGGCTTGGCAGCTGAGCCTGTTGCAGAGATGATGTGCTTGCTCTCCAGGACAGAACCTGCCAATCATACCACTCAAATGCATCTCGATGGGTGATCTACAGAACAATTTGCTATCAGCTCTGGACACAGCTGCCTGTATGCCTGCCCACATCCTGAATGGAAGTGAAGTGCCACTTTGGTTGGCACCACAGAGGGTAAGAAGGGGCAGAAATAAGGGTAAAAAAATGTGTGTGGAGGGAAGGAGAGAGACAAAGAAAATAACTGTATTAAAACGTATAGATCTACTTGAATACACTGCCGGAACGCTCTTACGTAAGCTGAAGGCACACAGCTCAGACAGGACTCCATTAACACTAAACCAAAGAATCCTCTAAATAACTGACAATCATACACAAAGTTATTTTAACTTTAGTCTCTCTTGTTTCTGCATTTTACAACCATCCAGTTTCTTTTTGTTTCTGCATTTTACAACCATCCAGTTTCTTTTTGTTTCTGCATTTTACAACCATCCACGTATCCCCTCTGTGAAAGAATGCCAGAAAGCTCGTAGACAATCCCTAACCATTTATTCAGAGTTCTGAAATTACTCTGAAAACCTATTCCTTTTCATTACCCCTTTAACCCAACCAACTAAACTGTTTTACTATTTGTAAAAGAAAAATCAAGAATCTAACAAGCTGACAACTACAAAATAAAATATGGGAAAAAATACCCTTTTCTTCTGGAGACTACATCATTCAAGTGGAGTCCCAATCCACCTATTACTTAGAACTCACATATCAACTATTCTAAAAAGCTATCATCAAGCCCACTGAAGTATGCGTTCTCATAAGAAAAAATAGTACTTTCCTCTTTCATAAAGATAATTTTTTATTATGATACAAATCTTGTTAAAATTTTTCTAAAAAGTTAATGGTATAATATTTATTTTACTAAATAACAAAAACATACTCTTTTAAATTTTCATAAGTAATAATAAATAGGTATATAATTTACCTTGGCTCTTCATCTTTGGAGGAACGTTTGGGACAGTACTTCTTAACCAGATTTCTATAGGAAGATTTTTAAAAATCTGTTAAAAATGCTGTTGTCGAAATTGACTTACATTCTAAAAGTCTCCAGTTTCATTAAACCAAGAACTTAATGATGTAAAGTAATTAACACAGTAACATGATGATCTATCATTTCATCTCTGCAAAATCAGAGGCAGACAAGCACACAGACTCTGGAGTCAAACTGGACTACATGGGTCTTATGTGACATCTGTCACATAAAACCCCTCTCTATGCCCCGTTTTCTATCAATGATGGTAACAGTAACCTCTACCCCATATATGAGAATTAAAAGAGACAGTTATTTGCAAAGCATTAACCACAGTCCTTTATAGCATGCTCCTCAAAACATGATCCATGGACTAAGTAAAAGTCCACTTACTCTTCATTATTGATCCACAACAAGCTAAGTACAGAAGTTGAGAGTAATTTTATAAATGTTGAATCTAACAGCAAAAAATGTAGGGTATTTCATGTCTCTTTTTACATCATTTTTCAAGTATTCAAAACTTTTTCTATTTTATAAAAGCATCAGTAGACACTTCAAAAGAATCTAGTCCGTCACCACAAATAATTTGAGATATACTAAACTATAATATTCATGGAAATTAGCAATTATGAGGCAATTGATTAATTTATGGTATTATGGTTATAACTATAGTCTACAACCTATAAACTGATTGGATTCCAGAAATTACTTTTAAAGTAGTGATTTTAAACCACGAATCCATAAATTAAACAAAAACTAGTCAAACTTGGGCAAAGAACATTCCAAAGAGCAAGTAGTGACAAATTCTGAACAAATCAGCATTTTTAAGCATTATTTAGAGTTACAGGTTATAATCAACACACTGTCTTTGCATACCTACATCACTTACTATGCTATTTTATTCTGTACCAGTTTGTAGCAGACATATTTCTGCTCACCAAAAAAACCTTGTTATTTCATACATTTTCCAGCCCACTTCCAGTTGTGGCTAATTCTGTATAATGGGCTGTAACTTTTGTGTAAATACCAAGCTAAAGCTTTACAGCTCATACATAAACCTCGGGCTTCCTCATTCTCTGCTAAAGCAACTGTGGAAGTTTCATGTTAAGATAAAGATGAAAATAATACAAATTCTTGAGTTGCCACATGGACTACTAGAGCATTATCACCTAGCCTTGTGGCTGACTTTGCGTAAGCAAGAAGTAAGCTTTTTCTGCTTAGCCCATGAGATCTGGGAGTTATTATTCTAGTACAACTGAGTATACCCTAAACTACAGCTCCTCTATTGTCGTGCCTATGTGGTTGTGGCATGCTGGCCCCATGTGACAGTTGAGGAACACCTTTTTCTTTTTTTGGCCACATCCTACGGCACGGGGGATCTTAGCTCCTCCACCAGGAACTGAACCTGGGCCTGCTGCAGTGGAAGCAGTCTTAACCACTGGAACACGAGGGAAGTCCCACAGGAGCCCTTTCAGACCCATAAATCCATGCCAAAGTCAATCCTAGAACTTCTCTTAAAATTCTTGGTAAGAGATGTTCTCTTTTTAAATTTTTAGTTTATATTGGAGTGCAGTTGATTAACAATGTTGTTTTAGTTTCAGGTGCATAGCAAAGTGATTCAGTTACCATTTCTTTCTTCAAGGGATCTTCCTGACCCAGGGATCAAACCCAGGTCTCTGACACTGCAGGCAGAGTCTTTTCCATCTGAGCCACCAGGGAAGCCCAGTTATAACTTTAAATGTATCTATTCTTATTCAAATTCTTTTACCATTTGGATTATTACAGAATATTGTGCTGAGTTCCCTATGCTACACAGTAAGTAGGTCCTTATTGTTTATCAATATGTTCTCTTTATTCTAAGTTTAATTGATAGGACACAACCCTAAAGAGGCTACTTGGCAATTACATCAACAGAGAGGACAGCAAAATCAGGAGAAAAAGAAATTCTTACTTTTCTGAGTACCCAGATCCCTAAACTTTTCAGTCACATAAGCCATACATTTTTTTTCTTTCTTTGCTTAAACCAATATAATTTGGGCTTCTGATGCTGGAAAGACTATGGCTACTGCCACAGACATTAACACTAAAGTCTTAAGATACTCATACTTTAAACATAGCCTAAACAACACTAATTTGATCTCCAGCTTCTGGGAGGAAGAGCACCTATACCACAAGAGGGAAGGGGAAGAAGAAAGTAATAATACGTTTACCTTTTGAGCATGCCAGCTTAAAACTCAGCAATTTTTTAAAATTGCTCTTGCATCTCTTCTGTAAAAGTTACCCAGCTACAGGCAACTCTTCCCAAGGACCAGTAAAGCCCTTAGAAACCATATATAAAACACTAAAGACTCTATCCAAGTGAACCCTGCCACTAGAGAAACTACAGCATAGTCCAATCTGTTCTTGTAGTCCACTAAATCAAAACTTCTGCTAGGAGATGAGGACACAAGAAATTATTAATATTTCTAGAGAAGGGGACTGAGAAGTGATTCATATTTAAATATATTACAATTTTTCTAATTTAAAAAAAATTATGGTAAAAGCATACCAAGAGAATTTATCCTCGCAAAAAAAAGATGTTCCTCAAAGCATCTGATCTCAGGCTGGGCTTTCTAAGAAAATAGACTAAAGTCAACAAAAATTCCAAGCTGTGATTGGTTACTAAGTCCCACAAATCCCTGCTTTGAATTTTTAACATAATACGCTTATTAGGTAAAATAAATCTCTGGCTTACGTTAAGTACATAAGGGTAAAATATGCACGTTGCTCCTAAACTAAAAATACTTTAGGCAATTAATCTCTCTCAAGAAATCTGCCCTTAGAACTCTCCAACACTGTTAGTGAGAATGTAAATTGGTGCAGTTACTATGGATGGAGAACAGTATGGTTCCTTAAGAAACTCAAAACTGAGCTACCATATGATATGGCAATCCCACTCCTGAGCATATATCCAGAGAAGAACATGGTTTGAACGAATACATGCACCTCAATGTTCTCTGCAGCACTGTTTACAATGCGGCTTTCCTGGTGGCTCAGACGGTAAAGCCGCTGTCTACAACGCGGGAGACCTGGGTTCGATCCCCGGGTTGGGAAGTTCCCTGGAGAAGGAAAAGGCAACCCACTCCAGTACTCTTGCCTAGAAAAGCCCATGGACGGAGGAGCCTGGTGTCCATGGGGTCGCAAAGAGTCGGACACGACTGAGCGACTTCACTCACTCACTCAAGGAATGGAAGCAACCTAAATATCCACTGACAGATGAATGGATAAAGTTTATACATACACACACACCGCCCCCCCCCAGAATATTACTCAGCCATTAAAAACAATGAAATAATGCCCGTTGTAGCAACATGGATAGACTTGAAGATTATCATACTAAAAGTAGGTCAAAGAAAGACACATATCATATGATATCACTTATTACAAAAGACTTATTTACAAAACAGACAGAGTCACAGACTTAAGAGAAAAACTTACAGATCCCGGGAGAGAAAAGGGAGGAGGTGGGATAGATTGGGAGTTTGAGATTGACAGGTACACAATGCTATATTTAAAATAGATAGCCAATAAGTACCTACTTTATAGTACAGGGAACTTAGCTCAATACTCTGTAATAAATTAAATGGAAAAAGAAAAGAATGGGTACATTTATATGTGTAACTGAATCACTGTGCTGTACACTTGAAACTAATACAACATTGTTAATCAACTATACTCCAATATAAAATAAAAATTTTATAAAAATCTGCCCTTAGTGTCAGTTTCCCTAGGCTACTGTTATGAAAAAAATTTCCCACTCTTCTAAATTCAGAGACTCTCCAAGCAACCAATTATGAAAAGTAGTTCTTATATGTAGCACATTTTGAGTATTCTGTTATAAATCAGGAATTAAAGTTTTATACAGATACATATTATAGATATTATAATAGATGTCACAGATAAGTTACTACTTTGCTTTGATGCATGTGTCTTTCATTCACGTTTTCTCAGTACCTTAGGATCATGCATCATGGATACAGAAGAACTAATATTCTTCAGTAGTCTGAGAAGGCTTCTAAATTTAATGGGCTTCTCTAAAAATTACAGTATTCCCTATATATTCTAACTATATGGTATTAAATATATCATACTACTTATATTTAAATTCCTGATTTTAACATTTATCCATTCTAGTTTTGTCATGTTTAGAGTAGAACTTCAGTGAAAAGTATAAGCTTTTCAAATAATTTCTAAAAACATTAATTCACTTTTATTTAAACTGCATTTCACAGTTCTAAATGAAGTAAAACGTAAAAAAAAATTTAAGGCACATACATTGCATTTTTAATGTTTCAACATCTGAGAAGCTCTGAGTTCTAATTCAATATTCCACAGGAACCTGGAATGTTAGGTCCATTAATCAAGGTAAATTGGAAGTGGTCAAACAGGAGATGGCAAGAGTGAACACTGACATTTTAGGAATCAATGAACTAAAACTGACTGGAATGGGTGAATTTAATTCAGATGACCACTATATCTACTACTGTGGGCAAGAATCCCTTAGAAGAAATGGAGTAGCCCTCATACTCAACAAGAGAGTCTGATATGCAGTACTTGGATGCAATCTCAAAAAGGACAGAATGATCTCAGTTCATTTCCAAGGCAAACCATTCAATATCCAGTAATCCAAGTCTATGTTCCAACCACTGATGTGGAAGAAGCTGAAGTTGAACAGTTCTATGAAGACCTAAAAGACCTTCTAGAACTAACACCAAACAAAGATGTCCTTTTCATCACAGGGGTCTGGACTGGAAAAGTAGGAAGTCAAGAGATATCTGGAGTAAAAGGAAAGTATGGCCTTGGAATAAAATGAAGCGGTGCAAAAGCTACAAAATTTTACCAAGAGAACACACTGGTCACAGCAAACATTCTCTTCCAACAACACAAGAGATGACTCTACACACATGGACATCACCAGATGGTCAATACCAAAATCAGACTGATTATATTCTTTGCAGCTGAAGATGGATAAGCTATACAGTCAGCAAAAACAAGACCTGGAGCTGACTGTGGTTCAGAACAGCTCCTTATCACAAAATTCATACTTAAATTGAAGAAAGTAGGGAAAACCACTAGACCACTCAGGTATGACCTAAATCAAATCCTTTATGATTTTACAGTGGAAGTGACAAATAGATTCAAAGGATTAGATCTGAGACAGAGTGCCTGAAGCACTATGAGGGAAGTTTGTAACACTGTACAGAAAGGGTTAATCAAAACCATCCCCAAGAAAAAGAAATGCAAAATGGCTGTCTGAGGAGGCCTTACAAATAGCTGAGAAAAGAAGAAAAGGGAAGGGTAAAGAGAAAAGGAAAGATATACCCATCTGAATGCAGAGTTCCAAAGAATAGCAAGGAGAGATAAGAAAGCCTTCCTAAGTGTACCATGCAAAGAAACAGAGGAAAACAACAGAGTGGGAAAGACCAGAGACCTCTTCAAGAAAATTAAGAGATATCAAGAGACCATTTCATGCAAAGATGGGCACAATAAAGGACAGAAATGGTAAGGACCTAACAGAACAGAAGAGATTAAGAGGAGGAGGCAAGAATACACAAAACTGTACAAAAAAGGTCTTAATGACCTGGATAATGACAATGGTGTGATCACTCACCTAGAACCAGACACCCTGGAGTGTGAAGTCAAGTGGATCTTAGGAAGCATCACTACCAACAAAGCTAATGGAGGTGATGGAATTCCTGCTGAGCGATTTCAAATCCTAAAAGATGATGCTGTGAAAGTGCTGCACTCAATATGCCAGCAAATTTGGAAAACTCAGCAGTGGCCACAGGACTGGAAAAGGTCAGTTTTCATTCCAATCCCAAAGAAGGGCAATGCCAAACAATGTTCAAACTACCACACAACTGCACTCATTTCACATTCTAGCAAGGTAATGCTCAAAATCCTTCAAGGCAGGCTTCAACAGTATGTGAACTGAGAACTTCCAGATGTACAACTTGGATTAAGAAAAGGCAGAGGAACCAGAGATCAAATTGCCAACATCTGTTGAGTCATAAAAAAGCAAGGGAATTCCAGAAAAGAATCTACTTCTGCTTCATAGACTAAGCTAAAGTCTTTGACTATGTGGATCAAAACAAACTGTGGAGAATTCTTGAATATAGGAATATCAGACCACTGTATCTATCTTCTGCAAAACCTGACACAGGTCAAGAAGCAACAGTTAGAACCAGATATGGAACAATGGACTGGTTCCAAATTGGGAAAGGAGTACATCAAGACTGTATACTGTCACCAGGCTTATTTTAATTTATATGCAGAGTACATCATGCAAAATGTGGGGCTGGATAAAGCTCAAGCTGGAATCAAGATTGCTGGGAGAAATATCAATAACCTCAGATATGCCCATGTCACCATCCTAATGGCAGAAAGCAAAGAGGAACTAAAGAGACTCTTGATGAAAGTGAAAGAGAAGAGTGAAAAAGCCGGCTTAAAACTCAACATTCAAAAAACTTAGACCATGGTATTCGTTCTCATCACTTCATGGCAAACAGATGGCAAAAAATGGAAACAGTGACAGACTTTATTTTCAAGGGCTACAGAATCACTGCGGATGGTGACTGCAGCCATGAAATTAAACAACACTTGCTCCTTGGAAGAAAGTCTATGACAAACCTAGATGGTGTATTAAAAAGCAGAGACATCACTTTGCCGACAAAGGTGCATATAGTCAAAGTTCCAGTAGTCATGTACAGATGTGAGAGTTGGACCATAAAGAAGGCTCAGCACCGAAGAATTGATGCTTTCAGTTGTGGTGCTGGAGAAGACTCTTGAGAGTCCCTGAGAGAACAAGATCAAACCTGTCAATCCTAAAGAAAATCAATCCTGAATATCCACTGGAAGGACAGATGCTGAAGCTCCAATTCTTTGGCTCCCTGATGCAAAGAATTGACTTATTAGAAAAGACCCTGATGCTGGGAAAGACTGAAGGCAGGAGAAGAGGATGACAGAGGATGAGATGGCTGGAAGGCATCACTGATTCAATGAACATGAGTTTGAGCAAACTCTGGGAGATAGTGAGGGACAGGGAAGCCTGGCATGCTGCAGTCCATGGGGTTGCAAAGAGTCAGACAGGACTGAGCAACTAAACAAAAACGAGTTCCAATTACTGTTTAACAGGTGATAAATACCATATCATTTGTAAAGTGTGAACAAATCATATTATCGGGTTGGTAGAAAAGTAACTGCAGCTTCAGACCATGAATTTTAAATCACTGTAACTAGGCTCAAATACTCAAACTGAGCTTTACTGACAACTCAGTTGGTAAAGAATCTGTCTGCAATGCAGGATACCCCAGTTCAATTCCTGGGTCAGGAAGATCTGCTGGCGAGGGGATAGGCTACCCACTCCAGTATTCTTGGGCTTCCCCTGTGGCAAAGAATCTGCCTGCAATGTGGGAGACCTGGATTTGACCCCTGGGTTGGGAAGATTCCCCTGGAGAAGAGAAAGGCTACCCACTCCAGTACTCTGGCCTAGATAATTCCATGAACTCTATAGTCCATGGGTTGCAAAGAGTCAGACACGACTGAGCAACTTTCTCTTTTTCAGGCTCAAACACATCTTTATTAATCAAAATAGGAGCCATTACAATCAACACATTTTTGCCAATGAGAAAGAAGTTTGTTTATTCCTATAGTATAAAATCCATGCATCAAGACTCAGTGAACTCTTGGAAAGCATTTTCTGCCTCCTTCTGGTTATGGAAGTGTTTTGCCTGCAAAAAGTGTCGAGATGCTTGAAGAAGTGGTAGTTGGTTTGCGAGAGGTCAGGTGAATATGGTGGATGAGGCAAGACTTCATAACCAAATTTGCTCAACTTTTTAAGAGTTGGTTCTGTGACATGCAGTCGGGCACTGTCGTGGAGGAGAACTGGGCCCATTCTATTGGCCAATGCTAGCTGCAGGCGTTCTAGTTTTCAGTGCATCTCATCAATCTGTTGAGCATTCTTCTCAGATATAATGGTTCCCCCAGGATTCAGAAAGTTGTAATGGATCAGACTGGCAGCAGACCACCAGTGACCATGACCTTTTTTTTGAGCAAGTCTGGCTTTGGGAGGTGCTTCGGAGCTTCTTCTCACTCCAACCTCGAGTTTGTCATCGCCAGTTGTCACAGAAAATCCACTCTGTTGCACATCACAATCCAATTGAGGAATGGATTGTTGTTGTCGCACAGAATAAGAGAAGATGACACTTCAAAACGACGATTTTTTTCATTTGTGGTCAGCTCATGAAGCATCTGGTTACTGAACTTTATCACTATTCCAATTTGCTTCAAATGCCAAACGACCATAGCATGGTCAACACTGAGCTCTTTGGCAACTTCTCCTGTAGTTGTAAGAGGATCAGCTTTGATGACTGCTTTCAATTGGTCACTGTCAACTTCTGATGGCTGGCCATAGCACTCCTCATCTTAAAAGCTCTCATCTCCTTTGCCAAACTTCTTGAACCACCACTTTCCTGTATAAAGGTTTGTTGGCAGTTCCTGGGCCAAATGTGCTGTTGATGTTGCAAATTGTCTCCACTGCTTTATAACCCATTTTGAACTCAAAAAAAAAAAAAAAAAAAACCTCTTGAATTTGCTTTTTAACATCATTTCCCTAATCTAAAATAAAAACAGCAAGTAATAAGTCAATAGCAAAAAAACATAATGCGAGAAAAGTGTATTAACATGATGTATAGCATACAAACGTTTATTTAAGAATGTATTCTAGTATCAAATAGCAAAGTTCAACAATGTAAAACTGCAGCAACTTTTGTACCAACTTTGTATTTCTTCTGGCAAAAGGGAAGTATTAGATATCTGAGACTGACTAGTATCTTTTGTCTTAATTTCCTTCCCTCCATCTAACAGTTATCATGCTTAAGAGTTGCCAGATTAACAAAGATGACCTTATTTCAGGGTCTCAGTTAAGTGATCCAGAGATGGAAACGTTTTGTACCAGAACTTTGAGGCCAGGATGAGATTTGAATCTCTCAAACATAAAACTTAATTGGTATGTTTCTTGTCATGTGCAGCAAAAGTCAGTCTGCACTGAAAGAATGAAGCCAACACACAAAAAGAAGCCAAAAAGGGCAGGTGGATGGAGAAAAAGACAGGGAGGGAGAAAGGGAAAAAGGGAGGAAGGAAGGCTGGAAGGAGTATAGGAAGGTAGTATAGTAAGGAAGGAATCATCCAGAAAATAATAAGCACTGGTAAGGATGTAGAGAAATTAGAACCCTTGCATAATACTGGTAGGGTTGCAAACTAGATCAGCCACTGCAAAAAACAGTATGGTATTCCCCCCAAAATTAAACATATAATTACTATATGATCTAGTAATTCCTCTTCTAGGTATACACACAAAGAAAGTAAGGAAACAGATATTTGGACACTATGCTTGTAGAATCCCTATTCACAATACCAAAAAGGTGGAAAAAACCCAAATGCTTATCAACAGATGAATGGATAAACAGAATGTGGTACTATCCATACAGTGGAATAATATTCAATCTTAAAAAGGAAGGAAATTCTGATATACTTCCCAACACAGAAAAACCTTTAAAACATTGTACTAAGTGAAATAAACTGTGGGAAATTCTTAAAGAAATGGGAATACTAGACCACCTTACCTGCCTCCTGAGAAACATGTATGCAGGTCAAGAAGCAACAGTTAGAACCAGACATGAAAGCACAGACTGGTTCAAAATCAGGAAAGGAGTATGTCAAGGCTGTATACTGTCACCCTGCTTATTTAACTTCCACATAGAGTACATCATTTGAAATGCAAGGCTGGATGAATCACAAGCTGGAATCAAGGCTGTCAGGAAAAATATCAACAACCTCAGATATACAGATGACACCACCCTTATGGCAGAATGTGAAGAGGAACTAAAGAGTCTCTTAATGAAAGTGAAAGAGGAGAGTGAAAAAGCTGGCTTAAAACTCAACATTCAAAAAACTAAGATCATGGCATCTGGTCCCATCACTTCATGGCAAATAGATGGGGAAAAAGTGGAAAGAGTGACAGATTTTATTTTCTTGGGCTCCAGAATCACTGCGGATGGTGACTGCAGCCATGAAATTAAAAGACCTTGGAAGAAAGTTATGATAAGCCTAGACAGTGTATTAAAAAGCAGCAGAGACATCACTTTGCCAACAAAGGTCCGTACAAAGTTACGGTTTTTCCAGTAGTCACGTACAGATGTGAGACTTGGACCATAAAGAAGGCTGAGTGCCAAAGCACTTATGCTTTTGAACTGTGGTGTTAGAGAAGATTCTTGAGAGTTCCCTGGACAGCAAGGAGATTAAACCAGTCAATCCTAAAGTAAAACAACCCTAAACACTCATTAGAAGGACTGATGCTGAAGCTCAAATACTTTGGCCACCTGACACGAAGAGCCAACTCACTAGAAAAGACCCTGACGCTGGGAAAGACTGAGGGCAGGAGAAGACGGGGGTGACAGAGGAGGAGATGATTGTATGTCATCACTGACTCAATGGACATGAGTTTGAGCAAACTCCAAGAGATAGTGATAGATCTCTATCCATCTTTCCCTGGCATGCTGCAGTCCATGAGGGAAGGAAGGGGAAGCCTGGCATGCTGCAGTCCATGAGGTCACAAAGAGATGTACACGACTTAGTGACCAAACGATAAAAGTGAAATAAACCCATCCCCCAAAGAACAAATACTGTATGATTTTACTTATACAGTACCTAGAGTAGTCAGTTTCACAGAAACAGAAAGTAGAATTGCCAGGGCCTAGAAGAAGGGGAAAATGGAGAGTTTTTTAATACACAGAGTTTCAGTTTCTCAAAATGATTAAGTTCTAAGGATTGGTCACAGAAGGATGAATATACTTAACACCACTGAAATATACACTTAGAAATGATTAAGACAGTAAATTTTACATTAGGTACAAGTGATACTAGACAAATTCTGAATACTGCATTTGTTTTTTTAAAGGACATGCTTCATTCTCAATATACCTCTACTGGTGGCAGATCATAAAATAAATTAAGAAAAAATAAAAGGACTTAAGAATTTATGCCTGAAGGCCCTAGGAGAAGAAATTCAAACAAGTTTCAATGGATATGAAAGTGAACAAAGTATCTTATTTCTTAAAAATGCCAGTTACTACTTTTGCTTTATCTTTACCATGTCGAGGATACACAGTCCCTAAGATGTGGATGGGGCTCTGTATTCTGTATCTATAGTATCAGCTTCGTACTCTATACTCAAAGAACATATTCAACAATTCATTACTATTTAGGATGCAATAGGCATAACAATGTGATTTCTAGGCAACTGAAAATCTTTCAGAAGAGTATTTTCTGGTATGTTGAAGACAGAAAAGAGAAAAATTATTTTATTTGCTCAATTTAGACTGAGGAAGGAACAGACTGCCCCATATTTAAGTTTACACTCTTCAGAGAAATTTTCTTCTGCAAGTTGATAACTTGTTTTCCCTCTAAATATTAGATTCTTGAAGAACTATACAACATAGTCCTAGATTCCAATAAATAGCTTAATTAATCTGATTTGTCCATATTTTAAACATTATCTCATTTTAGACACTGCCACACAATTCAAATGGCTACAAATAACTTAGAAATAAAAATATTAAAGGTATTATGAAAAACCTAAGAGATTAACCTAAGAGATTAACTAACCTAAGAGATTAACTAAAGGTATTATGAAAAACCTAAGAGATTAACTAAGATTAACTAACCAACATCATTAACAACCTTCTTATTCTTTATAGTTGTTCAAAGAAGATCTTTAAATCCTTTTCATTGGAAAGCTATCAAAATGTTTAACACAACTGGTTTGAACTTCTTTTCTTTTTTTTNCTCATATATGAAAAGACATGGGGATTTCAGTTAACCATGAACTCACTGAAAGTCAATCCAAACAACCAATACACATTTAGGGTATATTGTATACCCTACAAAAAAAAAACCCCAAATACACAGTATACATTTAAGGTATAACTGCCAAAAAACCAAAATACATTTAGGGTGTAATTAATATAAATTTAGTTTTCAAAACAAGCAAGGTAATCACACTCAGAACTGATCAAATTGAACTATAGCCCATTTGATACAACATACTTTAAGTGGAATATTGGTTAATTAAATGATATCTAAATGGAAGTAGTCACAGTGAATGGTAACTTGAAGATATTTCATATGCAGAATAGTTGAAGAAACAAACAGTTCATCTATGGGTAGAGAATCTGCTAATAATATCTAAATACCTATTTATGAGAAAAATAGATTTGTTATTTTATTTTTTTACAAACTGAAAGTGAACAGGGAGATGAGTGGGGTCAATAAAAGGAAATGGTAATTTTTTTTTTAATGAACAGTCTATTTTAAGATTCTATATTTCCAGTGACAGGGAACTTACTATCGTAAGAGGTGTAGGTTATTAAAAATAGGGTAGACAAGATAAAAGCATAAGTTATAGCAGAAGATCTTTACGGTAACTGTAACCTAAAATGTTTATGATTTTAGGGTTCTTAAAAAATTGGTAAAGCAAATGGAAGCTAGAAAATAAAATATTCCTTTCTCCTTACTTTTTCTTCTTCTGATGGAATATTATAAAATTCTAAGGAGAAAATATACTAATGGTGGACCTCTGTATATACAAAAGAACGGAGTAAGGTTTGTCTATATTTCAAAACGCCAACATTTCAACACTATCACTATGTCAAATATCCCAAGATAAAGAGCATACAGCAAGGGAGAAGGAAAAGCTAAGCCACAACAGTTAGAGGACTGACCCTACCAACAGTTATGTTATAGAACTTCTGGCCCAGACTCAGTGAATGACAAGAGAGAATTCAGCCTTCCAAAATGAGTGAATGAATGAATGAACTAATAAATAGCGATAAATCACATTTCTGACAGTTTTATCATGTTTTCCTTTCTGTAAAGTTGGGAAGCACACTATGCAGCCTCTATCTGCATACCCTATCAACATACCTTAGACTTTCTATCTTATTTTGGAATAGGATAGAACCTCATCCCTATGAGCAATTACGTCTTTCCTATGCACTTTGAATGCAGTTGACATTATTTTGTTTACTTTCTCAGACCAGTATTGTAATTTAAAGTACACATATATTTGTGTATTTTAGATTAGATGTAGAGTATCTCTTGCAGAAACTCTAATACCAACATGAATATTGTAAGTATGCTCCAGATGCAAGTAATAATATTTTGATATTAAAGTCAGCTTGAATTATTTCTTACCTTTTCAACATCTGCCTTGGTTGCATTAGTGTCATTATCCAATCTTTCATAACTCTGTTGTGCCTTCTCTGCCTCTCTACATTCTCTTTCAAATTTCTTTTTACTCTGTTAAAAAAAAATTAAAGTACTGAAAAATAAAATTAGAGTCATCTCATTTAAAAGTTAATAAACAGTGCTAATACTAATAAATAATACATGGAACCACAAAAGACCAGAACTGCCAAAGTAATCCTGAGGATAAAGGAAAAAGCTGGAGGCATAACCCTTCTAGATATAAGACAGTACTATGAAGCTATAGTTATCAAAACAGCATGATACTGGCACAAAAAAGATATCAGGTCAATGGAACAGAACAGAGAACCCAGAAATTAGCCCACATACCTACAACACATCTCTTTGACAAAGAAGCCAAGAATATTAAATGGAGAAAAGACAATCTCTTTAGCAAGTGGTGTTGGGAAAGCTGGACAGCTATGTATAAATCAATGAAATTAGGACACCCCCTCACAAATGTAAGAATAAATTCAAAACGCTAAAAACAGAAACATAAAACAGAGCACCATTAAACTCCTAAAAGCAAAACATTCTCGGATATAAATCCAAGCAATATTTTCTTAGATCAGTCTCCCGAGGCAAAAGAAGTAAAAGCAAAAAATAAACAAATGGTACCTAATCAAACTTCCTAAAGCCTTTGCAAAGAAAAGCATCAACAAAATGAAAAGACCTATGGAACAGGAAAAAATGTTTGCAAATGATGTGACTGACAAGGGGTTAACATTCAAAATATACAAACACATACAACTCAGTATTTAAAAACAGCAACAACAACAACAACAAAAAAAAAACAATCAAAAAGTGGGCACATCTAGAATTTCTCCAAAGAAGACATACAGATGGTGAGCAGACACATGAAAAGGTGCTCAACATAGGTAATTATTAGAGAAATGCAAATCAAAACCACAAAGAAGTATCACCTCACACTGTTCAGAATGACTATCATCGAAAAGTTTACAAATAATGAATGCTGAAGAGGGTATGGAGAAAGGGAACTATTCTACACAGTAGGAATGTGAATTGGTGTAGCCACTGCGGAAACCAACATGCAGTTTTCTCAAGAAACTAAAAACAGAACTACCGTATGATCTAGCAGTGCACTCCTGGGCATAGATCCAGAAAAGATGAAAAAATACATGCATCACAATATTCACAGCAGCACCATTTATAATATTAATAGCTAAGCCATGGAAACAACCCAAATGCCCATCAACAGACAACTGGTTTATGAAAATGTGCTATTTATATATATATATATATATATATATACACACACACATACGTACATACACACACAATAGATGTTACTCGGCCATAAGGAATGAAATATTATCATATGCAGCAACATGGATGAACCTAGAGAATATCATACTGAGCAAAGTAAGTCAGACAAACATCTAAAAAAACAATCTAAAATCAACCTAAAAAAACAATACAGAACAGAAACAGACTCACAGACATAGAAAACAAACTTAATCATTACCAAAAGGGAAAGCGGGGAAGAGGGTTAAAGTAGGAGTACGGGGTTAACAGATACAAACTACTATACATAAAACAGATAAGCAACAGGATTTACAAGGAACTATATTCAATATCTTGTAATAACATATAATGGAAAATAATCTGAAAAAATTCATATAGATATATAAAAAACTGAATCACTTTGCTGTACACTTGAAACCAACACAATATTATAAACCAACTCTACCTCAATTTTAAAGAGAGAGTAACTTTAAGGTGTTGCTACTGTGAAATGTGTAAAATTGCATACTAAAATTTTTCTAAATTAGAAAAAAAATTTTACTATCGTAATCAAACTATGTACTTCAAACATCAGAAATCATAAGACTGTAAAGAAAAAAATTATAGGCATAACTGAGTTAATATTATGCATCTCAATCTCTTTATAATAAAAATAATCACATGTATTTAAGCTCATTTTAAGCAGGACTTTTGGTTTGTTCGGTGTTTTTGTTTGGTTTTTATGTGTTTTGTTGATTGTTTTATGTTTGCTTGTTTTTTGATGGGATCGCAATGTAGCTTAGAATATGGGAACATCCCTCCAAACTGGTTTTGTGTTATGGAAGAAACAACATCTGCACAAAATGGCTTCTAAATGTTTTAAAATTTAATTCAAATTACCATGACTTTGCAAAAGCTATTCAGAACTGAACATGTGATATATTTACTTTCCTGAAATTAATGTCTCTTTCTTAAAAAACTGCTTTAGTTTCCAGTGTACTCTAATTTAACCCTGGTGTCCCCAGTTCTTTAAACTGCTCCTCAGTTAATTCAACTACATTCACAATTCTATTAATTTTATTTTCTTAATGAAATCAAGAACTCAAGAGGTTTTTAACCTGCTGAAATTTGGATTGATTACCAAACTAGGCCTACTGTTACCTTGGGATTTCCCTTCACCATTTCCTGGGGATTCCTTTCAACTCTCCCTTAATCTGAATTCATCTCTAGCCCTACACCTTCCGCTTTCTTAGTTAATTTCTCTATTTTGCTAGAACACATTTAGCAGTAGCTTCCTAAAAGAAGGTTTGTAGGAGATAATTTTTTGAGTCTCCAAGACTCCAAGCCTTTCTATCTCTTTTAATAAAATTTAACTGGGTATGAACCTCTTGAGTAGAAAACTGTCTTCTTTCAGACATGTAAAGTACTACTTCATTGTCTTCTGGCTTCCTGATCCCTGATCGTTTGCATAAAACATATTTTATATTTTGTTTTTTCCTCTCTGGAGTTTGGTAGGATCGTCTCCCTGTAACTGTTCTGAAATTTCATTAAGCTATGTCTTGTAACTGTGCTGAGCACCTGGAAAATCCTTTCCATCTAGAAACTCATGTCTTTCTATTCTGGGAAAATTTTCTTCCTGAATTAATTTTCCCTATCCATTTTCTATGTTTTCTATTTTTTAAGATGATTCTTATCTTGAAAATCAGTCTATAGGAGGAGTCCTCTGAAAGTGAAAGTGGAGTCGCTCAGTTGCGTCCGACTCTGCGACTCCATGGACTGTAACCCACCAGGCTCCTCCATCCATGGGATTCTCCAGTCCTCTAATTCTCTTATTTTTTTTTTTCTATATTTTCATTCTCTGTCATTTCGCTCTACTTTAAGACATCTTCAATTTCATTCTTTCCAGTGAGTTTTTCATAAAGTTCTTTTTTTGTTCTTTGTATGTTCCTTTCTTAATAGTATCTTGTTTCTATTTCATGGATGTAATCATTTCCCTATTCCCTATGAAAATGCTAATATTAGCTCCGGTGTTTTGCTTGTTTGCTTTTCATTTTTAATGTCTATTTCCTTTCATAGTCACTGTTTCTTCAAAGTTGCTTTTTTTTCCCCTGTATACTTTGCTGTTTATGTCTGAAGATTTCTGCCAATCTGCTCTTCTTATTTTAAAGCTAACTGGCAGTTTCCTTGGAGAAACCATGGTGCCTATATCTTTAAGTCTTTTCCTCTCAAGCTAATTAAATTCCACAGAGGAAACTCTTCCAACTTCTTGTCTGGAAAATATATACCTTGATACCTGTATTCTGAGAATTACTAAGAAGAAAGCACAGGATGTCAACATTTTCTGTTTACCTAACCAGTTACAAGGTCAATTTTTTGTCTTGGGCATTACAAAACTATTCAGATAGTGCAAACCTCATTAACAACAAGGTCAAAAGGTTTAACCTTCTCACAGGATACATCCCACTCCTTGACCTTCAGATAGAGACAAGTCTCTGTTGTCTCCCTTGGCCTGTCCAGAGTTCCCTGCCACTTTTCACTAAAGGTTTAACCCTTCAAAGATTCAAACTTTATACAGGGATTTCAGTTCCAACTCTTCACACAGAGCTAAAACCTAAACTCTGTACTTGTGTGAGTACTAAATCCCAAGCCCTTAGCAAGGTCCTGCCATGTCCCAACACCTCTGGAATCACTTTTCAAATGCCATTGTATCACCTCTTACACCTATTGCTCTGGCTTTTAGATTATCCTTAGCTTCCAGCAGTAAAGAGATTTCCCTTTCTTTCAGGTAAGAGCTTTCTGCTGAGCTTAAAATACAACAAAAAATATTTTAGCTGTTATATCTAGGTATTTGTAACCAAGGGCTTCCCAGGTGGCACTAGTGGTAAAGAACCCACCTGCCAAGAGACACAGGTTCAATCCCTAGGTCAGGAAGATCCTTGGAAGAGGGAATGGCAACCCACTCCAATATTCTTGCCTGAAGAATCCCCATGGACAGAGGAGTCTATAGGGCCACAGTCCATAGAGTCACGAAGAGATGGGCATTACTGAAGTGAATGAGCATGCATGCCTCTGGAGCCAAAAGATGTCTGAGTTAGCTCAGCTGACCTTATACCTAGTACCAGGAATACCTGTAGGTTACATCAAATTTAAAAATTTGATGTAAGAAATTTCTTATAAAAACTTTAAAATGCACTTACTATTTTGATTAGTATGAGACATCAAATGATACTTAAAATTTATTCAAAGCATAAATATATCTGAATATGCATAAAATGCAGAATGTCACTTTCCTGTGAAGATTACATTTCACACTGAATTCTCTGAAACTCAGTTCAGAGCTGTTTTCAAATTGAATAGCTATAGCTACTAATTTTGGTATAATATGAGGCAATCCATATATACAAAAGTACTTTTATAGTAAGTGTCTTACTGTTTGTGAAAAAAACTACCTAATAATTCCCTAGCAACAGCAAAAGAATCATGAGTACAATAATATTAAAAATACTCCTTCCCTGAAAGATATTATATCCTCAGTCCCTGGGATTCTCCAAGCAAGAATACTGGAGTGGATTGCCATTTCCTTCTCCAGGGGATCTTCCCGACCCAGGGATCAAACCCAGGTCTCCCGCATTGGAGGCAGACGCTTTAACCTCTGAGCCACCAGGGAAGTTCGTATGATATGATACAGAAAAGATTCTCCCTTCTTCATCCTTTGTGCTATAGACTAATCAACAGCCACTTCTACTCCCTTATTCTTTCTTAGAAGAGCATACCTCCCTGTATGGAGGCTGAAAATAGACGATAACTTGTTTTACCAGCCACCCCAGAGCTAGGGCATGGTCAAGGAATCTAATTCTGTCAAAGGCATACATGAAGAATTCTGCTGGGGGTTTTCTGGAAAGCTTTTCTTCCCTGGTAAAACCAAACAGAAGAGAAATGCTTCCCTTCAAGCGTCTGGATGAATTGAATGAGGATGTGGTGTTTGGCTGCTTAAGTCAACTGCTGACTAAAAGGGACAAACCTGAGGGAAAAAATCAAGGTCAAGACAGCAACAAAGACAGAAAGATCATCCTTGGTGACATCAATGAGCTACTGACCAACTCTGGAACTAATCTGTTTTTGAGCCCTGATCTTATAAAGTCATACGCTTTGTTACTTGGAAGCAGTAATCTGAAAGACCTGGAATCTCTGATGCTTCACTCTTCTCAATCTCTGATCATTCCTTCAGAATCTACTTCACAGGCTACTGTCTTCTGCCCTCATCTTAAATGTCACTGGGGCCTTCTTTTGTTTTTCCTGGGTTAACAGCTGTCAATTTTTTTCCCCTCAATATTCAATACTCCATCACTAATTTAACCTATCCCTGCTAGTACTTTAAATCTCCTGTCAATTATTTCAAATGTGTGGACCGAGGAACCTGATAGGCTACAGTCCATGGGGTCGCAATGAGTCGGACATGACTGAGTGACTTCACTCACTCAGACATTTTACAATTTTATTTCCTTGATTAGACATGAAGACATGGAACTAGAAAAGGAATCCTGCATATATTTCTACATATTTCACAAAAATTGTATTTGTGTGTCTCTCACTAGACTGCAGGTTCCACAAAAACATTATCATATTTGCTTTTGTACCAAACTCAATACATATTGTGGGTATCTTCAATATACTTGAGTTGAGCTGAATTCACCTTTATTTCACAATACTGTTAATGTCTTAAATCTCTCCTTCATTTTTTGGTGCTTTCTTATGACTCTTACAACTTTTGCTTAGTAACAATTATTCTAAAGGTAAGTCAGCACATATCAACAGGAATGATTTGTGTCAACTCCAGTCTTTAAAGGAACCAATAACTTCTGAGTGTAGGAGTTTGTTATTTTGTGCAAATGAAAGACACACACACATTCACACTCATTAGGTGGCAATTCTAAGGATGCTAGTTATAGCAATCTTAAATTTAATAAATGTAAACACTCCCTTAAAGTCTTGCTGAAACCAATCAGAAATAAAATCAAAACAAAGATGAAAACAGACTATACCTAAGAATTCTCAATCAGCACTGATTAGAATCTTACATTTACATTATTAGAGATCCAGTGAACTGGAAGAAACATTTTATATAATCTAGTCGCTGTCTTCATTTTTCATTTACTAAAGATGAAGTCATGAAAAAAATCAGATGCTAAGGGAAAGGCAGAATTAGAACCCAGTTTCTCTTTGTCTCAGTCAAATGGTCTTCTAAGATATATCACTATTTCCTTATTATTTCTATCCTCTACCAATACTTTACAATAACAACTGCAAAGACAAAAAGAATCTTCCTAAATGTCTATAGATACCTGAAGATTACAGAGTTGGAACAAAGTACAGAACCATACAGAAAAAAAAAAAGGAAAATGGACACAATGATCTCACACTATTTACATCAGTGTCAAATTAAGAATAATACCTCAATGAGAAATATGGGTTTGTTTCTTGGGGCAGGAAGATTTCCTCAAGTATGAAATGGCAACCCACTAGAGTATTCCTGCCTGAAAAATTTCAAGGGCAGAGGAGCCTAACAGGCTCCAGTCCATGGGGTTGCAAAAAGTTGGACACCAACGAGCAACTAAGCACACAAACACATAAGAGAATTCAGGGTTAAATCAGTCTATGAAAATTTATGTCAAACATGAAAACATTATAACTCACATTATCCATCTGTTTCCAACACATGTCAAGGTATTGCTGAGCTTTTCGTCCCTCTTGAAGATGCTAAAGGTGATAACAACCAGAAAAAAACGAACAAATTTTAAAATTACATTTAAACACCAATTAAAGTCTAAAGGCCTCTCCCAAAAGACTTTTCACTTAATTTTTTTTCAAGGTACTAATTATTGTAACTTTATCAAGACTCAAGAAGAGAAAAACTCTCTAAAATGCATTTCCTAGAATATTATTTAAATACTTCAAATATAATCTTTAAGACATATAATCTCTAGAAAAATACACGATTATAGAGAATAGGGGTAGAAAAAGCTTTTTATAATGGGTCAGATAAATATTTTAGGTGTTGGAAACCACGTGGTCTCTTGCAAATATTCAACTCTGCTAATGCAATGCAAAAGTGGCCACCTGCAATATGTAAGTAACGATCTAAAAATGTAAAAACCATTCTGAGCTCATGGTAACTAGGAAACAAAAACAGGCAGTAAGCTAGAGTTGGCCTGCTGGCTAGAGTTTACCAAACCTCAGTCTTAAATCTAAAATGATCACAAATTAGCAAGAATGTCTTGAGATAATTTAAGCTAGAAGAAATGTAGTGAAATAAAAAACTAGTTCATGCTGAATGAACATACATAATTTTAAAAGGCAAAGTAATTACTTCATTTCTGTGAAAATATTGTATATGCTATTATAACTGTATAAAAATGATTTTAAATTACCATTTTTCTTTCAGTTTTCAGATCATGAGCATATCTCATTAATTCACCATAAACTCTGTGGGCCATTTCTTCTGCTACTACTTCTCGCTGTCCTGCATAGTCATTTAACTCGTTAAGGATGTTAAAAAAGGCTATACACGAAGTAAACCTGACAAAAACATTAAAAATGGCAAAATTTATTTTTATTCTCATTACAAATGTTTTTGTAAAATACAGATCAAACCTGACACTTAACCAATTTTAACATATTCATCCTAAATCTCAGCTACTAGCTCTAAATTAAGCTCTGCATTAAGCTCAAGTTGTACATGTTTATATATTTCCAGGTAGTCAAAATTTATAAATAAAAGGATTTGGGGGTCAAAAAATAATAAGAATACTACCTGCAGGCTCTTTTGGCATACTGGAATCTCTTACGTTGCCAACTGACTGGCCTGAGCTTGGGAATGAACTTGGTTGGATTCCTAGGCTTGGCAGCTGAGCCTGTTGCAGAGATGATGTGCTTGCTCTCCAGGACAGAACCTGCCAATCATACCACTCAAATGCATCTCGATGGGTGATCTACAGAACAATTTGCTATCAGCTCTGGACACAGCTGCCTGTATGCCTGCCCACATCCTGAATGGAAGTGAAGTGCCACTTTGGTTGGCACCACAGAGGGTAAGAAGGGGCAGAAATAAGGGTAAAAAAATGTGTGTGGAGGGAAGGAGAGAGACAAAGAAAATAACTGTATTAAAACGTATAGATCTACTTGAATACACTGCCGGAACGCTCTTACGTAAGCTGAAGGCACACAGCTCAGACAGGACTCCATTAACACTAAACCAAAGAATCCTCTAAATAACTGACAATCATACACAAAGTTATTTTAACTTTAGTCTCTCTTGTTTCTGCATTTTACAACCATCCAGTTTCTTTTTGTTTCTGCATTTTACAACCATCCAGTTTCTTTTTGTTTCTGCATTTTACAACCATCCACGTATCCCCTCTGTGAAAGAATGCCAGAAAGCTCGTAGACAATCCCTAACCATTTATTCAGAGTTCTGAAATTACTCTGAAAACCTATTCCTTTTCATTACCCCTTTAACCCAACCAACTAAACTGTTTTACTATTTGTAAAAGAAAAATCAAGAATCTAACAAGCTGACAACTACAAAATAAAATATGGGAAAAAATACCCTTTTCTTCTGGAGACTACATCATTCAAGTGGAGTCCCAATCCACCTATTACTTAGAACTCACATATCAACTATTCTAAAAAGCTATCATCAAGCCCACTGAAGTATGCGTTCTCATAAGAAAAAATAGTACTTTCCTCTTTCATAAAGATAATTTTTTATTATGATACAAATCTTGTTAAAATTTTTCTAAAAAGTTAATGGTATAATATTTATTTTACTAAATAACAAAAACATACTCTTTTAAATTTTCATAAGTAATAATAAATAGGTATATAATTTACCTTGGCTCTTCATCTTTGGAGGAACGTTTGGGACAGTACTTCTTAACCAGATTTCTATAGGAAGATTTTTAAAAATCTGTTAAAAATGCTGTTGTCGAAATTGACTTACATTCTAAAAGTCTCCAGTTTCATTAAACCAAGAACTTAATGATGTAAAGTAATTAACACAGTAACATGATGATCTATCATTTCATCTCTGCAAAATCAGAGGCAGACAAGCACACAGACTCTGGAGTCAAACTGGACTACATGGGTCTTATGTGACATCTGTCACATAAAACCCCTCTCTATGCCCCGTTTTCTATCAATGATGGTAACAGTAACCTCTACCCCATATATGAGAATTAAAAGAGACAGTTATTTGCAAAGCATTAACCACAGTCCTTTATAGCATGCTCCTCAAAACATGATCCATGGACTAAGTAAAAG
Source organism: Oreotragus oreotragus (assembly GCA_006410675.1). Taxonomy (NCBI): domain Eukaryota; kingdom Metazoa; phylum Chordata; class Mammalia; order Artiodactyla; family Bovidae; genus Oreotragus; species Oreotragus oreotragus. The sequence continues at coordinate 146,197 of SJYX01023539.1, read as the reverse complement.
TCCACTTACTCTTCATTATTGATCCACAACAAGCTAAGTACAGAAGTTGAGAGTAATTTTATAAATGTTGAATCTAACAGCAAAAAATGTAGGGTATTTCATGTCTCTTTTTACATCATTTTTCAAGTATTCAAAACTTTTTCTATTTTATAAAAGCATCAGTAGACACTTCAAAAGAATCTAGTCCGTCACCACAAATAATTTGAGATATACTAAACTATAATATTCATGGAAATTAGCAATTATGAGGCAATTGATTAATTTATGGTATTATGGTTATAACTATAGTCTACAACCTATAAACTGATTGGATTCCAGAAATTACTTTTAAAGTAGTGATTTTAAACCACGAATCCATAAATTAAACAAAAACTAGTCAAACTTGGGCAAAGAACATTCCAAAGAGCAAGTAGTGACAAATTCTGAACAAATCAGCATTTTTAAGCATTATTTAGAGTTACAGGTTATAATCAACACACTGTCTTTGCATACCTACATCACTTACTATGCTATTTTATTCTGTACCAGTTTGTAGCAGACATATTTCTGCTCACCAAAAAAACCTTGTTATTTCATACATTTTCCAGCCCACTTCCAGTTGTGGCTAATTCTGTATAATGGGCTGTAACTTTTGTGTAAATACCAAGCTAAAGCTTTACAGCTCATACATAAACCTCGGGCTTCCTCATTCTCTGCTAAAGCAACTGTGGAAGTTTCATGTTAAGATAAAGATGAAAATAATACAAATTCTTGAGTTGCCACATGGACTACTAGAGCATTATCACCTAGCCTTGTGGCTGACTTTGCGTAAGCAAGAAGTAAGCTTTTTCTGCTTAGCCCATGAGATCTGGGAGTTATTATTCTAGTACAACTGAGTATACCCTAAACTACAGCTCCTCTATTGTCGTGCCTATGTGGTTGTGGCATGCTGGCCCCATGTGACAGTTGAGGAACACCTTTTTCTTTTTTTGGCCACATCCTACGGCACGGGGGATCTTAGCTCCTCCACCAGGAACTGAACCTGGGCCTGCTGCAGTGGAAGCAGTCTTAACCACTGGAACACGAGGGAAGTCCCACAGGAGCCCTTTCAGACCCATAAATCCATGCCAAAGTCAATCCTAGAACTTCTCTTAAAATTCTTGGTAAGAGATGTTCTCTTTTTAAATTTTTAGTTTATATTGGAGTGCAGTTGATTAACAATGTTGTTTTAGTTTCAGGTGCATAGCAAAGTGATTCAGTTACCATTTCTTTCTTCAAGGGATCTTCCTGACCCAGGGATCAAACCCAGGTCTCTGACACTGCAGGCAGAGTCTTTTCCATCTGAGCCACCAGGGAAGCCCAGTTATAACTTTAAATGTATCTATTCTTATTCAAATTCTTTTACCATTTGGATTATTACAGAATATTGTGCTGAGTTCCCTATGCTACACAGTAAGTAGGTCCTTATTGTTTATCAATATGTTCTCTTTATTCTAAGTTTAATTGATAGGACACAACCCTAAAGAGGCTACTTGGCAATTACATCAACAGAGAGGACAGCAAAATCAGGAGAAAAAGAAATTCTTACTTTTCTGAGTACCCAGATCCCTAAACTTTTCAGTCACATAAGCCATACATTTTTTTTCTTTCTTTGCTTAAACCAATATAATTTGGGCTTCTGATGCTGGAAAGACTATGGCTACTGCCACAGACATTAACACTAAAGTCTTAAGATACTCATACTTTAAACATAGCCTAAACAACACTAATTTGATCTCCAGCTTCTGGGAGGAAGAGCACCTATACCACAAGAGGGAAGGGGAAGAAGAAAGTAATAATACGTTTACCTTTTGAGCATGCCAGCTTAAAACTCAGCAATTTTTTAAAATTGCTCTTGCATCTCTTCTGTAAAAGTTACCCAGCTACAGGCAACTCTTCCCAAGGACCAGTAAAGCCCTTAGAAACCATATATAAAACACTAAAGACTCTATCCAAGTGAACCCTGCCACTAGAGAAACTACAGCATAGTCCAATCTGTTCTTGTAGTCCACTAAATCAAAACTTCTGCTAGGAGATGAGGACACAAGAAATTATTAATATTTCTAGAGAAGGGGACTGAGAAGTGATTCATATTTAAATATATTACAATTTTTCTAATTTAAAAAAAATTATGGTAAAAGCATACCAAGAGAATTTATCCTCGCAAAAAAAAGATGTTCCTCAAAGCATCTGATCTCAGCTGGGCTTTCTAAGAAAATAGACTAAAGTCAACAAAAATTCCAAGGTGTGATTGGTTACTAAGTCCCACAAATCCCTGCTTTGAATTTTTAACATAATACGCTTATTAGGTAAAATAAATCTCTGGCTTACGTTAAGTACATAAGGGTAAAATATGCACGTTGCTCCTAAACTAAAAATACTTTAGGCAATTAATCTCTCTCAAGAAATCTGCCCTTAGAACTCTCCAACACTGTTAGTGAGAATGTAAATTGGTGCAGTTACTATGGATGGAGAACAGTATGGTTCCTTAAGAAACTCAAAACTGAGCTACCATATGATATGGCAATCCCACTCCTGAGCATATATCCAGAGAAGAACATGGTTTGAACGAATACATGCACCTCAATGTTCTCTGCAGCACTGTTTACAATGCGGCTTTCCTGGTGGCTCAGACGGTAAAGCCGCTGTCTACAACGCGGGAGACCTGGGTTCGATCCCCGGGTTGGGAAGTTCCCTGGAGAAGGAAAAGGCAACCCACTCCAGTACTCTTGCCTAGAAAAGCCCATGGACGGAGGAGCCTGGTGTCCATGGGGTCGCAAAGAGTCGGACACGACTGAGCGACTTCACTCACTCACTCAAGGAATGGAAGCAACCTATATATCCACTGACAGATGAATGGATAAAGTTTATACATACACACACACACACCCCCCCCCCCAGAATATTACTCAGCCATTAAAAACAATGAAATAATGCCCGTTGTAGCAACATGGATAGACTTGAAGATTATCATACTAAAAGTAGGTCAAAGAAAGACACATATCATATGATATCACTTATTACAAAAGACTTATTTACAAAACAGACAGAGTCACAGACTTAAGAGAAAAACTTACAGATCCCGGGAGAGAAAAGGGAGGAGGTGGGATAGATTGGGAGTTTGAGATTGACAGGTACACAATGCTATATTTAAAATAGATAGCCAATAAGTACCTACTTTATAGTACAGGGAACTTAGCTCAATACTCTGTAATAAATTAAATGGAAAAAGAAAAGAATGGGTACATTTATATGTGTAACTGAATCACTGTGCTGTACACTTGAAACTAATACAACATTGTTAATCAACTATACTCCAATATAAAATAAAAATTTTATAAAAATCTGCCCTTAGTGTCAGTTTCCCTAGGCTACTGTTATGAAAAAAATTTCCCACTCTTCTAAATTCAGAGACTCTCCAAGCAACCAATTATGAAAAGTAGTTCTTATATGTAGCACATTTTGAGTATTCTGTTATAAATCAGGAATTAAAGTTTTATACAGATACATATTATAGATATTATAATAGATGTCACAGATAAGTTACTACTTTGCTTTGATGCATGTGTCTTTCATTCACGTTTTCTCAGTACCTTAGGATCATGCATCATGGATACAGAAGAACTAATATTCTTCAGTAGTCTGAGAAGGCTTCTAAATTTAATGGGCTTCTCTAAAAATTACAGTATTCCCTATATATTCTAACTATATGGTATTAAATATCATACTACTTATATTTAAATTCCTGATTTTAACATTTATCCATTCTAGTTTTGTCATGTTTAGAGTAGAACTTCAGTGAAAAGTATAAGCTTTTCAAATAATTTCTAAAAACATTAATTCACTTTTATTTAAACTGCATTTCACAGTTCTAAATGAAGTAAAACGTAAAAAAAAATTTAAGGCACATACATTGCATTTTTAATGTTTCAACATCTGAGAAGCTCTGAGTTCTAATTCAATATTCCACAGGAACCTGGAATGTTAGGTCCATTAATCAAGGTCAATTGGAAGTGGTCAAACAGGAGATGGCAAGAGTGAACACTGACATTTTAGGAATCAATGAACTAAAACTGACTGGAATGGGTGAATTTAATTCAGATGACCACTATATCTACTACTGTGGGCAAGAATCCCTTAGAAGAAATGGAGTAGCCCTCATACTCAACAAGAGAGTCTGATATGCAGTACTTGGATGCAATCTCAAAAAGGACAGAATGATCTCAGTTCATTTCCAAGGCAAACCATTCAATATCCAGTAATCCAAGTCTATGTTCCAACCACTGATGTGGAAGAAGCTGAAGTTGAACAGTTCTATGAAGACCTAAAAGACCTTCTAGAACTAACACCAAACAAAGATGTCCTTTTCATCACAGGGGTCTGGACTGGAAAAGTAGGAAGTCAAGAGATATCTGGAGTAAAAGGAAAGTATGGCCTTGGAATAAAATGAAGCGGTGCAAAAGCTACAAAATTTTACCAAGAGAACACACTGGTCACAGCAAACATTCTCTTCCAACAACACAAGAGATGACTCTACACACATGGACATCACCAGATGGTCAATACCAAAATCAGACTGATTATATTCTTTGCAGCTGAAGATGGATAAGCTATACAGTCAGCAAAAACAAGACCTGGAGCTGACTGTGGTTCAGAACAGCTCCTTATCACAAAATTCATACTTAAATTGAAGAAAGTAGGGAAAACCACTAGACCACTCAGGTATGACCTAAATCAAATCCTTTATGATTTTACAGTGGAAGTGACAAATAGATTCAAAGGATTAGATCTGAGACAGAGTGCCTGAAGCACTATGAGGGAAGTTTGTAACACTGTACAGAAAGGGTTAATCAAAACCATCCCCAAGAAAAAGAAATGCAAAATGGCTGTCTGAGGAGGCCTTACAAATAGCTGAGAAAAGAAGAAAAGGGAAGGGTAAAGAGAAAAGGAAAGATATACCCATCTGAATGCAGAGTTCCAAAGAATAGCAAGGAGAGATAAGAAAGCCTTCCTAAGTGTACCATGCAAAGAAACAGAGGAAAACAACAGAGTGGGAAAGACCAGAGACCTCTTCAAGAAAATTAAGAGATATCAAGAGACCATTTCATGCAAAGATGGGCACAATAAAGGACAGAAATGGTAAGGACCTAACAGAACAGAAGAGATTAAGAGGAGGAGGCAAGAATACACAAAACTGTACAAAAAAGGTCTTAATGACCTGGATAATGACAATGGTGTGATCACTCACCTAGAACCAGACACCCTGGAGTGTGAAGTCAAGTGGATCTTAGGAAGCATCACTACCAACAAAGCTAATGGAGGTGATGGAATTCCTGCTGAGCGATTTCAAATCCTAAAAGATGATGCTGTGAAAGTGCTGCACTCAATATGCCAGCAAATTTGGAAAACTCAGCAGTGGCCACAGGACTGGAAAAGGTCAGTTTTCATTCCAATCCCAAAGAAGGGCAATGCCAAACAATGTTCAAACTACCACACAACTGCACTCATTTCACATTCTAGCAAGGTAATGCTCAAAATCCTTCAAGGCAGGCTTCAACAGTATGTGAACTGAGAACTTCCAGATGTACAACTTGGATTAAGAAAAGGCAGAGGAACCAGAGATCAAATTGCCAACATCTGTTGAATCATAAAAAAGCAAGGGAATTCCAGAAAAGAATCTACTTCTGCTTCATAGACTAAGCTAAAGTCTTTGACTATGTGGATCAAAACAAACTGTGGAGAATTCTTGAATATAGGAATATCAGACCACTGTATCTATCTTCTGCAAAACCTGACACAGGTCAAGAAGCAACAGTTAGAACCAGATATGGAACAATGGACTGGTTCCAAATTGGGAAAGGAGTACATCAAGACTGTATACTGTCACCAGGCTTATTTTAATTTATATGCAGAGTACATCATGCAAAATGTGGGGCTGGATAAAGCTCAAGCTGGAATCAAGATTGCTGGGAGAAATATCAATAACCTCAGATATGCCCATGTCACCATCCTAATGGCAGAAAGCAAAGAGGAACTAAAGAGACTCTTGATGAAAGTGAAAGAGAAGAGTGAAAAAGCCGGCTTAAAACTCAACATTCAAAAAACTTAGACCATGGTATTCGTTCTCATCACTTCATGGCAAACAGATGGCAAAAAATGGAAACAGTGACAGACTTTATTTTCAAGGGCTACAGAATCACTGCGGATGGTGACTGCAGCCATGAAATTAAACAACACTTGCTCCTTGGAAGAAAGTCTATGACAAACCTAGATGGTGTATTAAAAAGCAGAGACATCACTTTGCCGACAAAGGTGCATATAGTCAAAGTTCCAGTAGTCATGTACAGATGTGAGAGTTGGACCATAAAGAAGGCTCAGCACCGAAGAATTGATGCTTTCAGTTGTGGTGCTGGAGAAGACTCTTGAGAGTCCCTGAGAGAACAAGATCAAACCTGTCAATCCTAAAGAAAATCAATCCTGAATATCCACTGGAAGGACAGATGCTGAAGCTCCAATTCTTTGGCTCCCTGATGCAAAGAATTGACTTATTAGAAAAGACCCTGATGCTGGGAAAGACTGAAGGCAGGAGAAGAGGATGACAGAGGATGAGATGGCTGGAAGGCATCACTGATTCAATGAACATGAGTTTGAGCAAACTCTGGGAGATAGTGAGGGACAGGGAAGCCTGGCATGCTGCAGTCCATGGGGTTGCAAAGAGTCAGACAGGACTGAGCAACTAAACAAAAACGAGTTCCAATTACTGTTTAACAGGTGATAAATACCATATCATTTGTAAAGTGTGAACAAATCATATTATCGGGTTGGTAGAAAAGTAACTGCAGCTTCAGACCATGAATTTTAAATCACTGTAACTAGGCTCAAATACTCAAACTGAGCTTTCCTGACAACTCAGTTGGTAAAGAATCTGTCTGCAATGCAGGATACCCCAGTTCAATTCCTGGGTCAGGAAGATCTGCTGGCGAGGGGATAGGCTACCCACTCCAGTATTCTTGGGCTTCCCCTGTGGCAAAGAATCTGCCTGCAATGTGGGAGACCTGGATTTGACCCCTGGGTTGGGAAGATTCCCCTGGAGAAGAGAAAGGCTACCCACTCCAGTACTCTGGCCTAGATAATTCCATGAACTCTATAGTCCATGGGTTGCAAAGAGTCAGACACGACTGAGCAACTTTCTCTTTTTCAGGCTCAAACACATCTTTATTAATCAAAATAGGAGCCATTACAATCAACACATTTTTGCCAATGAGAAAGAAGTTTGTTTATTCCTATAGTATAAAATCCATGCATCAAGACTCAGTGAACTCTTGGAAAGCATTTTCTGCCTCCTTCTGGTTATGGAAGTGTTTTGCCTGCAAAAAGTGTCGAGATGCTTGAAGAAGTGGTAGTTGGTTTGCGAGAGGTCAGGTGAATATGGTGGATGAGGCAAGACTTCATAACCAAATTTGCTCAACTTTTTAAGAGTTGGTTCTGTGACATGCAGTCGGGCACTGTCGTGGAGGAGAACTGGGCCCATTCTATTGGCCAATGCTAGCTGCAGGCGTTCTAGTTTTCAGTGCATCTCATCAATCTGTTGAGCATTCTTCTCAGATATAATGGTTCCCCCAGGATTCAGAAAGTTGTAATGGATCAGACTGGCAGCAGACCACCAGTGACCATGACCTTTTTTTTGAGCAAGTCTGGCTTTGGGAGGTGCTTCGGAGCTTCTTCTCACTCCAACCTCGAGTTTGTCATCGCCAGTTGTCACAGAAAATCCACTCTGTTGCACATCACAATCCAATTGAGGAATGGATTGTTGTTGTCGCACAGAATAAGAGAAGATGACACTTCAAAACGACGATTTTTTTCATTTGTGGTCAGCTCATGAAGCATCTGGTTACTGAACTTTATCACTATTCCAATTTGCTTCAAATGCCAAACGACCATAGCATGGTCAACACTGAGCTCTTTGGCAACTTCTCCTGTAGTTCTAAGAGGATCAGCTTTGATGACTGCTTTCAATTGGTCACTGTCAACTTCTGATGGCTGGCCATAGCACTCCTCATCTTAAAAGCTCTCATCTCCTTTGCCAAACTTCTTGAACCACCACTTTCCTGTATAAAGGTTTGTTGGCAGTTCCTGGGCCAAATGTGCTGTTGATGTTGCAAATTGTCTCCACTGCTTTATAACCCATTTTGAACTCAAAAAAAAAAAAAAAAAAAACCTCTTGAATTTGCTTTTTAACATCATTTCCCTAATCTAAAATAAAAACAGCAAGTAATAAGTCAATAGCAAAAAAACATAATGCGAGAAAAGTGTATTAACATGATGTATAGCATACAAACGTTTATTTAAGAATGTATTCTAGTATCAAATAGCAAAGTTCAACAATGTAAAACTGCAGCAACTTTTGTACCAACTTTGTATTTCTTCTGGCAAAAGGGAAGTATTAGATATCTGAGACTGACTAGTATCTTTTGTCTTAATTTCCTTCCCTCCATCTAACAGTTATCATGCTTAAGAGTTGCCAGATTAACAAAGATGACCTTATTTCAGGGTCTCAGTTAAGTGATCCAGAGATGGAAACGTTTTGTACCAGAACTTTGAGGCCAGGATGAGATTTGAATCTCTCAAACATAAAACTTAATTGGTATGTTTCTTGTCATGTGCAGCAAAAGTCAGTCTGCACTGAAAGAATGAAGCCAACACACAAAAAGAAGCCAAAAAGGGCAGGTGGATGGAGAAAAAGACAGGGAGGGAGAAAGGGAAAAAGGGAGGAAGGAAGGCTGGAAGGAGTATAGGAAGGTAGTATAGTAAGGAAGGAATCATCCAGAAAATAATAAGCACTGGTAAGGATGTAGAGAAATTAGAACCCTTGCATAATACTGGTAGGGTTGCAAACTAGATCAGCCACTGCAAAAAACAGTATGGTATTCCCCCCAAAATTAAACATATAATTACTATATGATCTAGTAATTCCTCTTCTAGGTATACACACAAAGAAAGTAAGGAAACAGATATTTGGACACTATGCTTGTAGAATCCCTATTCACAATACCAAAAAGGTGGAAAAAACCCAAATGCTTATCAACAGATGAATGGATAAACAGAATGTGGTACTATCCATACAGTGGAATAATATTCAATCTTAATAAGGAAGGAAATTCTGATATACTTCCCAACACAGAAAAACCTTTAAAACATTGTACTAAGTGAAATAAACTGTGGGAAATTCTTAAAGAAATGGGAATACTAGACCACCTTACCTGCCTCCTGAGAAACATGTATGCAGGTCAAGAAGCAACAGTTAGAACCAGACATGAAAGCACAGACTGGTTCAAAATCAGGAAAGGAGTATGTCAAGGCTGTATACTGTCACCCTGCTTATTTAACTTCCACATAGAGTACATCATTTGAAATGCAAGGCTGGATGAATCACAAGCTGGAATCAAGGCTGTCAGGAAAAATATCAACAACCTCAGATATACAGATGACACCACCCTTATGGCAGAATGTGAAGAGGAACTAAAGAGTCTCTTAATGAAAGTGAAAGAGGAGAGTGAAAAAGCTGGCTTAAAACTCAACATTCAAAAAACTAAGATCATGGCATCTGGTCCCATCACTTCATGGCAAATAGATGGGGAAAAAGTGGAAAGAGTGACAGATTTTATTTTCTTGGGCTCCAGAATCACTGCGGATGGTGACTGCAGCCATGAAATTAAAAGACCTTGGAAGAAAGTTATGATAAGCCTAGACAGTGTATTAAAAAGCAGCAGAGACATCACTTTGCCAACAAAGGTCTGTACAAAGTTACGGTTTTTCCAGTAGTCATGTACAGATGTGAGACTTGGACCATAAAGAAGGCTGAGTGCCAAAGCACTTATGCTTTTGAACTGTGGTGTTAGAGAAGATTCTTGAGAGTTCCCTGGACAGCAAGGAGATTAAACCAGTCAATCCTAAAGTAAAACAACCCTAAACACTCATTAGAAGGACTGATGCTGAAGCTCAAATACTTTGGCCACCTGACACGAAGAGCCAACTCACTAGAAAAGACCCTGACGCTGGGAAAGACTGAGGGCAGGAGAAGACGGGGGTGACAGAGGAGGAGATGATTGTATGTCATCACTGACTCAATGGACATGAGTTTGAGCAAACTCCAAGAGATAGTGATAGATCTCTATCCATCTTTCCCTGGCATGCTGCAGTCCATGAGGGAAGGAAGGGGAAGCCTGGCATGCTGCAGTCCATGAGGTCACAAAGAGATGTACACGACTTAGTGACCAAACGATAAAAGTGAAATAAACCCATCCCCCAAAGAACAAATACTGTATGATTTTACTTATACAGTACCTAGAGTAGTCAGTTTCACAGAAACAGAAAGTAGAATTGCCAGGGCCTAGAAGAAGGGGAAAATGGAGAGTTTTCTAATACACAGAGTTTCAGTTTCTCAAAATGATTAAGTTCTAAGGATTGGTCACAGAAGGATGAATATACTTAACACCACTGAAATATACACTTAGAAATGATTAAGACAGTAAATTTTACATTAGGTACAAGTGATACTAGACAAATTCTGAATACTGCATTTGTTTTTTTAAAGGACATGCTTCATTCTCAATATACCTCTACTGGTGGCAGATCATAAAATAAATTAAGAAAAAATAAAAGGACTTAAGAATTTATGCCTGAAGGCCCTAGGAGAAGAAATTCAAACAAGTTTCAATGGATATGAAAGTGAACAAAGTATCTTATTTCTTAAAAATGCCAGTTACTACTTTTGCTTTATCTTTACCATGTCGAGGATACACAGTCCCTAAGATGTGGATGGGGCTCTGTATTCTGTATCTATAGTATCAGCTTCGTACTCTATACTCAAAGAACATATTCAACAATTCATTACTATTTAGGATGCAATAGGCATAACAATGTGATTTCTAGGCAACTGAAAATCTTTCAGAAGAGTATTTTCTGGTATGTTGAAGACAGAAAAGAGAAAAATTATTTTATTTGCTCAATTTAGACTGAGGAAGGAACAGACTGCCCCATATTTAAGTTTACACTCTTCAGAGAAATTTTCTTCTGCAAGTTGATAACTTGTTTTCCCTCTAAATATTAGATTCTTGAAGAACTATACAACATAGTCCTAGATTCCAATAAATAGCTTAATTAATCTGATTTGTCCATATTTTAAACATTATCTCATTTTAGACACTGCCACACAATTCAAATGGCTACAAATAACTTAGAAATAAAAATATTAAAGGTATTATGAAAAACCTAAGAGATTAACCTAAGAGATTAACTAACCTAAGAGATTAACTAAAGGTATTATGAAAAACCTAAGAGATTAACTAAGATTAACTAACCAACATCATTAACAACCTTCTTATTCTTTATAGTTGTTCAAAGAAGATCTTTAAATCCTTTTCATTGGAAAGCTATCAAAATGTTTAACACAACTGGTTTGAACTTCTTTTCTTTTTTTTTAAAATATTATTTGGTTGCACCTGGTCCTAGTTGTGGTGCGTGTGGGCCCTTCGTTGTCACATGTGGGGTCTTTTAGTTGTAGCATATGCAATTTAATTCCCTGACCAGGGATCAAACCTGCATCTTCTGCATTGGGAGTGCTGAGTCTTAGCCACTGGACCACCAAGGAAGTCTCTATTTTCTTTCTTAAGAGCTTTATGCTTTATTTGTTAGGTTTGGCTTCATCATTTAACAAAACATTTTAAAACAAAAATCAGGAATAGACTGTAATTCTTGTTAAGGTGATGAGCCTTTCTGTTGTACAGCAGAAACTAACACAACATTGTAAAGCAATTATCCTCTAATTAAAAAAAAGAAAGAAACTCAGAGAAGTCAAAAGCGTCAAAAGTTAAACAATGGCCGACCAAAAACAAACAGTAGTCTCTACTTTCCATAGGTCAGCACAAAAGATGAGCTCCCTAGGTTCTTCTGATACTAAACAGGAACACAGAAAGAAAAAATTCTGATAAAGAAGTATGAGAAAATAAAAACAAAATAGAGAAAATAAAAACAAAATAGAAAATAGAAACTGGTTTTATTTGCATTATTCTATATCTAAGCCTATCCTAAATATTGGTAACAGCTCTTAGTAGAGCAATCTCTTCACACTGATGTATAATATATGACATAAACTCTAGTATGGATAGAAAGCAGTACATGGTCCAAAGGTCAGCATATTGAGATCCTAATTTCTAAACTAAACTGAAGCACAGATCATTCAATCATTTATGCATTCAACTTATATTCACTCAGCTCTAGAGGCACCATGGTTGTCAAGGTACAGAAGTAGAAATAATATCCAAGAAATCTGGAGAGACTTCTGTTCTGGTTAAGAGTAATTTTTAGTTATCCAATCTATTTTTCTTTCAGTACCACACTGTCACATTTGAGCCAAAAAGGAATGATCTGGGGTGAAATAGAGAAATATAATTTCATACAGCAATCTCTATGATAGAACTTACTGCTGTAATTATTTTTACTAGACAAAGGTAATACATACCATTATGCATAGAGCTTTTCATGTAAGAAAATTCAGTCAATGTCTGTCATACATATACAACAGCATAAATTTATTAGAATAACTTCCACTTTTTATGTCTACAAACAAAGAAAAGTTTTACCAAGTGATTCAAAGTCACCATTTATTATCTATCAAAATGGACATTGTTAGACTGTTTATAACTATGTCTCCAAACATAATTAGATGCTTTAATTTTCTATTTATTCTCATCCTCAAATCACTACCAAAAGTGAATACCAAAACTTAAATAAAGTTAAACCAAAGCTATCAAAACAGACAATAGAAGACAGAAAGAAATTAACTAGGGAGTGCCAAAATTATGTGAAAACTTATGCAAATAAAAAGTATATTTACAAAAAGTATATTGCAAAATTTAATCCTGCAGTATATTTAAAATATTTAACATTCTGAATACAGTTATTATTTAGGAGAAAAAAGAGTTCTCACTATGAAAAGAAGTTGTCCTCCTCCGCAGTAGCAAAACAGGAGGGAGTCAACCAAAAGAATTTTTCTCATTAAAGAAAAGGAAATAAACAAGGCACACTTCTTCCCTTTGGACAAAACAGATACTATAAAAAGCAGCTGATAATTCAATCATTTACTAAGTATTCATCCAAAGCAGCAAATATCAATGTGGACAAAGGAAAGGGAGTTGTGGTTTTCAAGTTACACAAGGCTCCTCCCAACTCTTCTTTATTGGAATTCCTCAACACCTTCCAATAATCCTGTTCCTGTTGAGAATCACTGCAAGTGAAAGCCACTGTTAGGATGAACATGTAATAAATTTCTTTAGTCTGCTGGGACAGAAAAAAGATGCAAATCACTGAACCAGAGCATCTATTTTCTCACTACAAAAGTATATTTTCATACCATGTAATTGTGGGTTCTAACCACTCCTGCTCCAAAAAAGTGGTGTCAAAATCTCTCTTTGCAAGTAAGTGAAAATTATAACCGTTATTATCAGTCACAAAATAGAAGGGCACATAAGTCTGCTGTTTGATTACAGTCTTTTACTCTGCTAAAATCTTGGCCACCCTGAAACCCTTGAGACCCAAGTTATTCTGGACAACTAAATACAGCATACTGCTGATGGTTTACCTTATAAATTACCAATTTTTCTTTTAAAATTTGTGGTAATATTCTTTGAAATATATCATCTTCCTTGCTTAAGATTACATAATCACTAGAAAAACTTCAATATTTAAAAGTGCAAGTATTATGTGTAAGTTCTGTCCCTTCCCAACCCCTACTCTCGTTCCCCAGGGGTAACCAGGGTAAAACAATTTGGGGTATATCCTATTTTGATCTGTTCAGAATACACACAAATTTTATATATAGCTATATACTCAACCTCCAAGTAAGCAAGGACATCTTGCTATACCTTCAGTTCTACAACTTGCTTTTCACAGTGACAGACTGAACACCCGTTTAAGTTTAAATATGCTGCTATATCTGACTTGTTTAAATTGTATACTTCACAGTATTTTTCATCATTTCCTTACTGACAGGTACCTTTAAGCTGGAAACATTTTATCTTGCTTTTTGCAACATTTTAATCTTTGTTATTTGCCACTTCACAGTGCCATCACATCACTGTATTACTGTCTGTAGCATTTCTTCTCTTCACTTTTACTCTCATACTTAAAAACCAGAAAACAATGTGCTAGAGTTGAGATCAAATTAAAAATTAAATGAGGGAAATTTTTCATTGTTCACACATGAATACATTCTTTTTACTGCTATTTTAACTTTTCAGAGGTCCTTTAATGCTTCCAGATTCTTGCACAGTAAAGTTCCCAAGCCAAAACTTTTGGGCAGATAAAATATCATCACAATTATTATTAATATACTTGTAGCTTCCTTGCTTATATTTCCATAAGGAAATTACTTTGTTTAAAAAAAACCATAGGACACAAATGGATCAAGAAATTAGCATGATGCTACAATTTTAATACATGTCAAAATAGTAGTATGTATATCATTAAAAGTAACCTATTCATCTTACTAGTCTATCTCATGGCCACAACAGTCAGCTCCTTGAATAAGCTGCTACAAATGGTGGGCATAATCTCCCTTCCTCCTGTGATTCACTACCTTATATTTCTTTTGGGCAATTAATTAGCTATAAATCAATCTAACATTCTCACTTCAGTGAACTGTTCAGGATAAGCATATAATCTAACCAGGGTCAGCAAAAGGAGACTTTTGCTAGGATTTCTGGAGAAGAAAAACTGATAACAGGCTTGCACTCTGCTCTCCTTCCATCTCCTCCTCTTTCTTTCACTTTCTTCCTTCCCCCTTTCCCTTCCTATCTCCTCCCCTCAAATGTACAACAAAGATCATCATTCTTCCCCAGGATGTGGGAGTATGAAGATATGAAATCTAGGGCTACCGGGTAAAAAGGATGGTACTGAATAAAACTTGAGTATAAAGGCAACAATGGGAAGAAGAGCCAAGAAACAGGAGCCTGAACACATCTGACCCACAAATCAAATTATGCTTGGACTCTTACTCATGTGTGCCTTGTGGGTTGGATTTTTCTGTCACTATATAACACAAAGAATCCTAACCTCTTTACCTAGAACCTTACATTGTTTTCTAGTCTTCAGGCTTCAAACATTATTTTTATTGAGTAAGTTGCAGCAAAACTATTTATCAGGTTGTGGTCCAACAATGATTTTCTGCTTAAATAAAAATCTTAGGATAAGTTCCATTTAAGATTAAAATTTTCCCTTTAAAATTTTTATCTCCTAACACATATTCCAGAAACTTTTATTAGTAATATACATCTACTTTTTGACAGAAACACAGCTCATCACACTCACTTTCTAAGTCTTAGAAACTATGAAGAAATGAGAAACTGGAGAAATTGTCAATATTTTGGAAAGATTACTAACACGAAAAGTTCAGGGGAATAAAACTGTAAAGCACAAAATTATTAATATTACCAAGTTATTTCTCTTTCCTGGAATTTTGCTTCTTGATTGTATAATTTTAAGTATCTTTCTGGAATGAAAGCTGCTCATGATCTAGCCAGCCAATATTTCTAGTGATACTAGGCAATGATTTAATTAAACCAGTCACTAAAACAAACCAGTTACCTAATTCAATCTAACTCTGATGAAAAACACAGAATTCAACTACTAGTGTATCACATTTATCCAAAGCTAACTATTTAAACATGTAATTTCATTTCTGAGAACTGAAAAAAAAAAAAGTAACTTACCTCAATTGTTTCGCATAGTTCTGTTCAATTTCTATCCTCTCTTTAACAAATTTGGCATATCTTTCCAAGAAGTCAATTCCCCATTGTGTATGCTTGTCTAAGCTGTCGAACTGATCCTAGAAAAGGAAGATAAAACCACACTGAAAAGTCTGAAATTTTATCCACAAATATTTTAACCAGTTTCTCTTATTTCTCCAGGTAATCATGTATGAAAAGAAAAACTCAGGCTCTTCTTTAAGCTGGTCACCACCAATCTCATCCTTTAAGACCCAGACAGAAATATGTTCTTCAGCATAAATCATGCTATTTTTATGCCTAAATATCTTTACACACGTGGTTCCCCCTGGCTGCAAGCAACACCCTCCACAGATCATCTCTTTGCAATTAACTCTAAGACTGAGCTAAATGGTCTTTCTCTGGCTCCCCAAGGCTCCCTACAGATTACTATCTTATTCACTTGTTGAGGGCAAGGGCCATGTATTATTCTACTCTGAACTCCTGAGGTACAAGCACTATTCCCACTCAGCACCACAGCAGACTCTCGGTGCAGAAGTGTTTGAACATAATCAAATAAACCCGGGTTCAAAATCTGGGCTCTGCATTTGTAGTACGTTTTGACCTTTGGCAAGTTACCAAGGCACTTTATACTTTTTCCATAAAACAGGAGTCCCATCAACCATCTCAATAGGACTATGGTCATTCATAAAGTGTTACACAGTACAGGAAACAAGATTAACACATAAAGATCACTGTTCTCCAAGGCTCTTGCAGTCTTCAAAAGATACTCCCATCTACCTGCTGCCTGAAAAAGCATCATTTCCTATTCTTCAAGAATAATTGCCAAATTGGCTAATAACTTGGTGCTCTCTACATCTTCCATATTAAAGATATTCAGAGATCAAAATGTTAAATTTCAATATTCAGAACATTCAGGTATCATCCCTTTCTATATCTCTAGTTGTTTTATCTTTCTAAATCACCAATGGTTTAATCACATGTGTTATTTACAAATAAATCATTTCAAAATATCTGCCTTTCCTTCTCCTACAATTTTTTTTGACCACATCAAGTGGCATGAGGGATCTTAGTTCCCTGACCAGGAATCAAACCCACACCCCTGAAGCATGGAGTCTTAATTACTGGACCACCACAGAAGTCCCTTCTTTCCCTACTTTAAATCATTATAAAATTCTATTTATAAAAGTAAAGTCTAACTAAACAGCAGAGACAGAATTCACCCAGCTTTCATAGTCTGATATTACTACTCTAATTGTATTCTTTCATGCACTTTTCCATTATTATTTGGCTACTAAAGCAGATTTGCAAACAGCAAGAGAATGCACTGCTCAGTAAATTTAATTGGTATGTTAGTTAATATTTCCCACTATAAACGTGAATTCTATTTCAAATTGAAAAACTCCCAATAACAACAACAAAACATTCCAGAAAAAGAAAAGTCCAAGCTGAAAACAATTACCCTTCATTTTCCAAAGTGCTCTAAGGCTTCTTCCCATCATCCTCTTCATAAAATTTTACATTAAACTTATCTTCTAGATGAAATCTCCAAAAATGTTTTATTATATATTATATATCCCAATCAGTAAAATTTCTGAATATTCCTGTATGTATATTACCTATAATTATATATACTATGCTACTGTATTACATAATTATGAAACCCACAAAAAAAGAAATTTTAAAAAGAAACAGAAGTGAAATAAACATTTTTTAACCTGTTTATTAACTCACAATGTTTACTGAGCACTTGCCATCTGCCAAGTTCCTTGAAGACAAAGAGGAACACTCAGCCCCAGCCCTGCCCTCCATGAGCATACAGTCCAGCCAGCCAGCAGGCAGGACAGCTCCCCTTGCTGGGGGCTCACCCTCCTGTCCTGACTTTGTCAATGATGCCCACAGCTTCCACACAGCCTGCCGTGGGAGTCAGAGCCTAGGCCATCAAGGGTTTATGTAGCATAGCTCAACTTAATGATCCCCCCATTAGCTCTGTTCTCTTGTCCCTAGTGGAAATAAGCATTATTTTAAATAGTTCTTTTTTTACTTCTTTAATGAAAAAGAAAAAGCCTTGGGGCCATAACTTATTAAAATATCAATATGAAACAACAATTTAAATAAAAGCAATGAATTTGACATGCTTCATTATTTCTAAAATCTTGGTTTAATATTTAATGGCAAAGCAATCTGAATGCCTAGGTTATAAACTGAAACATTTAGACTAAATTCAGTGGCTGTCACAGCTGGGGAAATAAATGACACCCCACAAAGATATAAAAAGATCTAAATGGAAAAAGTCAACTGTTGACTATACCTTCCAATTCCATTTAACGCAAAAATTTGGTTAAATGTCAGTGTTATTTTAACAAACTAATCAGAAAATACTCTATATTTTTGACAAAGAGTTTCAAACTCCACTGAAAATGACTGTAATATGATTTTGTGTCAATTTAGCTGAGCAACAGTGCCCAGATATTCAGTCAAATATTATCTTGGATGTTTCTGTGAAGGTATTTTTAGATAAAATATTAATATGTAAGTTGCTTAGTTTGGAATATGTAAAGCACAATACGCTTCATAATATGGGTGTGCTTCATTCAATCAGTAGAAGGACTTAATAGAACAAAAACTGACCTTCCTTCAAGAAGAAATGATGCCGGTAAGCTTTCAAGCAGGCTCCAAGCAGACTGCCTTTGGCTAGAACTGCAACTCTTCCCTGGCCCTACCTTGCAGTTTGGACTTGCCAAACCTCCAAAATCATGTGACCCAACTCCTTATAAGTAAGTCTCCCTCTTTCCCTCCCCCAGCACACACATCTCCTTCTTCACCCTGACTTTAAAAGAAGCAATAAATTTGTTTGAAATGTTTTCCAAGTGTGCAGATATAATAGTTGTAGGTGATATATATCACTTTCAGCAACAAAATTCTATACTGCTGCTGCTAAGTCGCTTCAGTTGTGTCCGACTCTGTGCGACCCCACAGACAGCAGCCCACTGGGCTCCGTCATCCCTGGGATTCTCCAGGCAAGAACACTGGAGTGGGTTGCCATTTCCTTCTCCAATGCAAGAAAGTTAAAGTGAAGTCGCTCAGTTGTGTCTGACTCAGCGACCCCATGGACTGCAGCCTACCAGGCTCCTCCGTCTATGGGAGTTTCCAGGCAAGAGTACTGGAGTGGGATGCCATTGCCTTCTCCGAAAATTCTATACTGATGGATGCATTTCCAAACATTCATCATCAAAATGTTTTTTCCATAGCTCAAGTTTCTTTGGAAAAGCAGCTATTCATTAAAGTTTCCCTTTTATCTTAAAGAAACATTTTCTTGAAAATACCTGCTAGGAAAAGCATATTGCTAACAGCCACTTATTAAAGGTAAACAAATTAAAAACAACAGGAGAAAAACAGAAAACATGAGTGAAACAAAGCTTTTCAACAGTCCCTCCCCATTTTATTTGGAAATACTGTAAAAAGTCTATCAACTATATTTCAAATATTTGTTTTTATAAAATCAATCAAAATAAACATATACTGTAATATTCTGCAGACTGCTTGCTTTAATTTCCTTTACTTACCTAGAAATGAAGTGAATAAATTACAACAGTATCTCACTATTCTTTCTAAAGGAAATTATTACTACAGTGCTTTATCAGGGGTTATTACATGGTTTTTTCATAAAACACTGTTCTTCCTGTTGAGAATAATTTTCACATCTTTCCTTTTTGTTGTTAATAGCCAAGTTGTGTCCAACTCTTTGTGACCTCATGGACTGCAGCATTCCAGGCCTCTCTGTCCCTCACCATCTCAGAGTTTGCCCAAGTTCATATCCACTGAATCAGTGATGCCATCCAACCATCTCATTCTCTACTGCCCTCTTCTCCTTTCATCCTCAATCCTTCCCAGCATCAAGGACTTTTCCAGTGTCAGCTACTCGCATTAGATGGCTGAAGTATTGGAACTTCAACTTCAGCATCAGCCCTTCTAATGAATATTCAGGGTTGATTTCCTTTAGGATTGACTGGTTTGATCTCCTTGCAGCCCAAGAGTCTCTCAAGAGTATCCTATAGCACCACAGTTCAAAAGCATCAATTCTTTGGCACTTTGCCTTCTTTATGGTCCAACTCGCACATCCATACATAACTAATGGAAAGACCACAGCCTTGATTATACAAACCTTGGTCATCAAAGTGAAGTTTTTGCTTCTGCCAAGAAGCAATCGTCTTCTAATTTTATGGCTGCAGTCGCCATCCCCAGAGGTTTTAGAGCCCAAGAAGAGGAAATCATCACTGCTTCCACCTTTTCCCCTTCTGTCATGAAGTGACAGGACCAGATGCCATGATCTTGTTTTTTTAATACTGAGTTTTAAGCCAGTTTTCACCCTCAACAAGAGGTTCTTTAGTTCCTCTTTGCTTTCTGCCATTAGAATGCTATCTATCATCTGCATATCTCAGGTCATTTATATTTCTCCCAGCAATCTTGATTCCAGGTTGTAACTCACCCAGCTCAGCATTTCATATGATGTACTCTGCATATAAGTTAAATAAACAGGGTGACAGTAGAGCCCTGTCATACTCCTTTCTCAATTCTGAACCAGTTCCTCCATGTAAGGTCGTAACTGTTGCTTCTTGACCTGTATACAGGTTTCTTAGGAGACAGGTAAGATGGTCTGATATTTCCATCTGTTTAATAAGAGATTTTCACATTTTGTTATGATCCACACAAAGTTTTTGGGGTAGTCAATGAAACAGAAGTAGATGTTTTTCTGGAATTCCCTTCCTTTTTCTATGATCCAGTGAATATTATCAATTTGATCTCAGTTCCTCTGTCTTTTCTAAACCCAGCTTGTATATCTCGAAGTTCTTGGTTCACATACTGCTGAAGCCTAGCTTGAGCAAAATTGAGTATAACCTTATTAGCATGGGAACTGAGTGCAACTGTCTGATAGTTTGAACATTCTTTAGAACTGAGTGCAATTGTCTGATAGTTTGAACATTCTGAAGAACTGCCCTTCTTCAGAACTGAGATGAAGACTGACCTTTTCCAGTCCTGTGGCCACTGCTGGATTTTTCAAATTTGCTGACATATGGAGTGCAGCACTTTAATAGCATCATCTTTTAGGATTTTAAATAGTTCTGTTGGAATTCTATCATTTCTACTAGCTTTACTGGCAGCAGTGCTTCCTGAGGTCTGCTTGACTTCACACTCCAGGATGTCTGGCTCTAGGTGAGTGACCACACCATCGTGGTTATCTGCATCATTAAGACCTTTTTTGTATAGTTCTTCTGTGTATTCTTGCCATCTCCTCTTGACCTCTTCTGTTTCTATTAGGTCTTTACTGTTTCTGTCCTTTATTTTACCCATCTTTCCATAAAATGTTCCTTTGATATCTCAGATTTGCTTGAAGGGATCTCTAGTCTTTCCCATTTTGTTGTTTTCCTCTATTTCTTTTTGAATTGTTTATTGAAGAAGGCCTTGTTGTCTTTCCTTGGTATTCTCTGGAACTCTGCACTCATTTGGGTATACCTTTCCCTTTCATCCTGTTTTTTGCTTCTCTTCTTTCCTCAGCTATTTGTAAAGCCTCCTCATACAATCACTTTGCCTTTTTGCACTTCATTTCCTTTGGGATGGTTTTGGCCAATGCCTCCTGTACAATATCACGAACCTCTGTCCGTAGTTCTTCAGGTACTCTATTTACTTCCACTGTATAATCATAGGGGGTTTGATTTAGGTCATATCTGACTGATCTTGTGGTTTTCCCCACTTTCTTTAGTGTAAGCCTGAATTTTGCTATGAAGTGAAGTCGCTCAGTCATGTCCGACTCTTTGCGACCCCATGGACTGTAGCCTACTAGGCTCTTCTGTCCATGGGATTTTCCAGGCAATAGTCCTGGAGTGGATTGCCATTTCCTTCTCCAGGGGATCTTCCCAACCCAGGGATCGAACCCGGGTCTCCTGNGGCGGCGGCGGCGGCGGCGGCGGCGGCGGGGCGACGGCAGGGGAAAGGCGGGCGGGGCCGGGGGCTGAACCCGGAAGTGTCTCGGCGCCGGAGCGAGCGCGCCCGGAGTGGAGCTTGGCGGCCGGGAGCCAGCGGGGAGCCCTGCGTTCCCGGGTAAACGGACACGCAGAGCGTCCGCGCGGGGAGCGGGTGGGCGGGCGGCGGGGGGTCGCCGTCGGTGGCGCGGTCTCGTCCCGGCGGGGGCCCGGGGAGGCTCTGCTCTGGCGGTCGTCCCCCGGGTGACCCCGACCTCCTCTTCGCGACGCTCCCAGGGCAGCCCCGCCGGGCGCCTCCGGCCTTTGGACGCTCGCCGGCCGGGATGAGGCGCGCCTCACCGCCCCGGGGAAACGTGCGAATGGGTGGCGGGGAAGGGGAGGGAACGTGGGTTCCGTGGCCGCGACGGCCTGAGTGTCAGCGCCCCGGCGCCCTTGCTTCGCGAAGGTGGCCGCCTCGACCTGCCCCGCGGCAGGCTCGGGGGAGCCTCCCCTTCTGCCCGCTTTCCCGCTACTCCTTTCGGGAATAGGGCCTGCAAGGTGTGCCCTGCCTCCTTCAAAATTATTCTTTTGTTGGCTTTTCCTAACCCGGCCCTCTTCGTTCTCCGCCCTAAAATCTCAGCCACGAATGCGTGGAAGCGGTGACTTTGTCCTAATTTACTTCTCATTTAGGAAGGATTTGTTGACAGTTCCGCGAGTGATTTAGGATAGCTGGGCCGTGGAGTTGTTTTACGTGGTTCTCCTCTCTTCTTCACAGACCATGCAACCCTCGGGCACGCCCCTCCAGAAGCTGTGATCCCAGACAATCCTGTTTTCCTTCATAAATCCCTCAAGACACTTATGAAGTTTCTTGTTCTGAAACCGTTGTACTGCAATGAAGAAGAGGAGAAAGGTTACTTCACATCTTGACGAGAAGATCCATCTAGGCTACCATAAAGATTCCCCGGAAGGAAATGTTGTAGAGGAGTGTGACCAAGTAACCTACACTCATTCCACAGAAAGACCAGCTCCTGAAGCTCTACGCTGTTATCAGGAACTTCCTCCCTCCCCGGATCAGAGGAAACTTCTGAGTTCTTTGCAGTACAATAAGAACTTGCTGAAGTATTTGAATGATGACAGGCAGAAGCAACCGTCTTTCTGTGACTTACTTATCATAGTAGAAGGAAAAGAATTTAGCGCCCATAAAGTTGTCGTTGCTGTTGGCAGTAGTTATTTCCATGCATGTTTGAGCAAAAATCCGAGCACGGATGTTGTCACCCTGGATCACGTAACACACTCCGTTTTTCAGCATTTGCTTGAATTTCTTTACACGTCAGAATTTTTTGTGTACAAATATGAAATCCCTCTTGTTTTAGAGGCTGCAAAGTTTCTGGATATTATAGATGCAGTTAAGCTGCTAAATAACGAAAATGTTGCCACTTTTCAGTCTGAGCTAACTGAAAAGTCCTCACCAGAAGAAACACTAAGTGAATTAACTGGAAGACTATCAAGTAATCATCAGTGTAAATTCTGTAGTAGACATTTTTGTTATAAGAAGTCTTTAGAGAATCATTTGTCGAAAACCCATAGGTCCCTTTTATTAGGGAAAAAACATGGGTTAAAAATGCTGGAGAGAAGTTTTTCCACAAGAAGATCAAAACGGAATCGAAAGTGCCCTGTTAAGTTTGAGGACACCAGTGATGATGAGCAAGAAGGTGGTGATGGGTCAGACAATTTGAATCAAGACAGTTTTGATAAGGAAAAGTCAGATAGAAATGATTCTGAGGATCCCGGAAGTGAATATAATGCTGAAGAAGATGAGCTAGAGGAGGAAATGTCAGATGAATATTCTGACATTGAAGAACAGAGTGAAAAAGATCAGAATGACGCAGAAGAGGAGCCAGAGGCCGGTGATTCTGTCGGAAGCATTCATGAGGGGTTAACCCCTGTAATCATTCAGAACAGTAACAAAAAAATATTGCAGTGTCCCAAATGTGATAAGACATTTGACCGCATAGGTAAGAAAGAAAAGCTTGTTTCTTGTCTCTAATCAGAAAAGAAAGCATGTCTCTAGTAATTTACTTTTCATGGATACTTAAAAGGTGACAATTGAAAACTAAACTTTGAAAATAACTTTTGAAAAGTATGGAGGGTATTTGATTTTTGATCTGTATTTTATCCTGTTATTATAGATTTATTGTGATTCAGGAATTAAGTATTTATATTACCTTTTATTTTCTCTTCCTCATGCCCTGGCAGTAGGTGACAGATCATTATTTCCTGTTGTGACAATTGAAAACTAAACTTTGAAAATAACTTTTGAAAAGTATGGAGGGTATTTGATTTTTGATCTGTATTTTATCCTGTTATTATAGATTTATTGTGATTCAGGAATTAAGTATTTATATTACCTTTTATTTTCTCTTCCTCATGCCCTGGCAGTAGGTGACAGATCATTATTTCCTGTGTTTAGTATGAAAAATTCCAGAGTGTCAATAATTATGAATATAATGTTTTGATTTATATGCTAATTTAATTTAAGTGCTATTTTTGAGTCATCGTAGAAAACTGAAATAGGCCATACTGTATGTAATTTAATAATTCCTGTACTGTTTCCCCTTGAGTGTGGTAATATGTGAGTCATAGTCACTTTTCCAGTATCCAGTACTGTTTAGAACTGGGATGTTTCAGATTAAGAACAGTTACGGATAAAACTAAATTACTAAATGTAATAAATGCCTTCGTTCTGTAGGCAGAGATTTTAGGAAGTGTCCTAATAGTATTCTTGGGTTATTATAATAATGAATAAATCAATTTTTTCTTTATTAGAAAAACATATGAAAAGTGATGTGAAAGTGAAAAGCATATGAAAGTGAAAGTATTAGTCGCTCATTTGCGACCGCATGAACTGTAGCTCACCAGGCTCCTCTGTCCATGGAATTCTCCAGGGAGGAATACCTGGAGTGGGCTGCCATTCCCTTCTCTGGGTATCTTCCCAGCCCAGGGATTGAACCTGGGTCTCCTCCATTGCAGGCAGTCAGTGAATATTTAATTTCAGGAGAGCTTACTTGCTAGTAAAATAATTTTTGGAGGTGTCTTATATGGACTTTATAATGTGAAACTTTAAAATTGCAGCAGTTCACCTATTTACATGTAAATGAGAGTTATGAAATTGGGGGCTGTATTTTACCACATAGAATGATAAAAGAAGCAGATAAGTATTATTTGACCTTGTAAGACTACTTACACATTTAATATATCCCCATGTGTCCCTAGTGGGTCAGATGGTAGAGTCTGGCTGCAGTGCTGGAGACCCAAGTTTGATACCTGGTCAGGAAGATCTCCTGGAGAAGGAAAGGCAACCCACTCCAGTATTCTTGCCTGGAAAATCCCATGGACAGAGAAGCCTGGCAGGCTTCAGTCCATGGGGTGGCAAAGAGTCAGACATGACTGAGCAACTTCACTTCACTCACTGATGTTATTGAGTTAGGAGGAAATTGGTTAAATAAGGTATTGGTTTGCTCTCAAAATACTCAACAGTGTAAATAAACTATGACATAGCAGTAGGTGCCTTTTTATGCCTTTGAATATTTTTCTCTAAATTAGAATGCTTTTGACAGTCCAACTTAATAATTGTTCATTGCTATTTTTACTGTGTTTAAAGTTCTGTACAAATGAATGGAGTAACTTTTTTTGAGCCACTAGTCAGTCAGAGACAAGTAGCTTGTTAAACTACGACTGGTAGATGTTCTTGGGGAGCTCTGGACCCATACTGCGAGCATTACAGGGAACAGAAGAACATTGAGAATTGAGAAACCTGACAACGTTCATCCTTCCAATTGATTCTGCCTTTGAGACTTGCTTCTTAGCACACGCTTCCTGAATCATGCCTGTTCTTAGTCGTGCTCAGTTGTGTCCGGCTCTTTGCCACCCCATGGACTGTAGCTCGCCAGGCTCCTCTGGTTGTGGGATTTTTCCCAGCAAGGATACTGGAATGGGTTGCCATTTCCTTAATTTGGCCTAATTCGATTTGAGATGTGTGAGAGCAGGGTCAGTCTGCCAGTGGCATTGTGGGTCCAGCAGATAGATATCAGATTCTTGTATCCAACACTGGGCCTGTGGGATGCATTGTGAGCAAGGGATTCTGGGTTCAGGTAAGACAAGGAAGACGATACTCAATCTCTTAACACTCTCAAATTCTCTAGCAAACCTGTTAATTTTACTTAACCTCGCATTTTCTCAGATAACTTTATCACGGGACATTTGGAAGCTCCCCGGAAACTAGAGTTCTGTGCACACTATTTGGGCAAATACTGCATAAGTTATGGTCTTGATGTACTAAAAAGAAGGCATTTTGCAGCTTTTTGAACTAAGGTTAGTTCAGATAATCAGATAAATGTGGGTGTTAACAGATCACATTGTCAGCTTATTTCCAGCCTCCTTTCCGAATGTGTTTTATATTATCCCCCTCTTATTGAACCCCTCTTTTGCTTAGCCTCACTGGGGCTGCTGACTTCTCCCCTGAGCAGAGAAAGAGAAGAGACTGACATTATGATTTTATCATACTGGTTACCAAACGTTGATATGAGCTGTGGTGATGTCAGACTGCCTGCATTTTTGCATCCAGGTCTTATGTGAGTTACTTCACCTGTGTGTACGTTTGTCTCCTCACAGATAGAATGGATGATGCTAATAGTACCTTCTCATGGGGGTTACTATGAGGATTAAATAGGATAGTCTTTGTGAAATTTGTGTGAATATAGTATGAAATTACAATACTGTGAAATTTAGGTGTGCATTGAATGCTAGCTGCTCTTATTCATCATTAATATAGTTTCTGAGTGTCTGTACTATGCCAGACACTGAAGTGATATGTTCTTTGTCGTCAAGAATCTTAGAGATTAATGAGTACATGCAAAAACACAATTATATTATAATAATCTTATCAGGACAGGGACAGACACTTAGGGGAATCGGGAAAGATTTCATGGAGCAGGTAGCATTTGAGCTGAGAACATAAGAAAGGGAGGAGCTTGCAAGGCAGAAGGACCAACAAGTACAAAGACTTTAAGGTAGTTATGTTCTAGAAATTGCTAAAACTAGGGTGATTTCAGGGTGGGCTGCTGCTGCCACCGCCAAGTCGCTTCAGTTGTGTCCGACTCTGTGACCCCATAGGTGGCAGCTCACCAGGCTTCCCAGTACCTGGGATTCTCCAGGTAAGAACACTGGAGTGGGTTGCCATTTCCCTCTCCAATGCATAAAAGTGAAAAGTGAAAGTGAAGTCGCTCAGTCGCGTCCGACTCTTTGCGACCCCATGGACTGCAGCCTACCAGGCTCCTCCATCCATGGGATTTTCCAGGCAAGAGTACTGGAGTGGGGTGCCATTGCCTTCTCCGTCAAGGTGGGCAAGTAGGCGTAATGAAAATGATGAGAGATGAGGATTGGCAAGTGAGCAGAGGTCATGTTTTGAATAGTTTGTATGCAGTGCAGAGGAGTTTTTAATGCAGTAAGTGATAAAAATTGAGAAAACAGAGGAAATGACCGCCATAGGAGTTGTAGAAAGGTAAACTGGCTTCAGGGAAGAGAAGGAAGTTGGAAAGAGCAGAGGGTTATTTCAGGCTTGGGCTAGGAGGACGAGCAGCGTTGGGAATGGGATGCGGGACAGGGTGGATCAGAGCTGCAGGCTTCAGTGGACTGGTGACGGGTAGAATGAAAAGAACAGGCAGGTGGAGAAGACCTGGGGTTCTCCAGTGTCCTCGTCTGTTGTTTCCATCGAAAGTCCTCTTTATTCCTGAAACGCATCCAGGGCTACTTTCCAGTAACCGTTGTATCACCCCCATTTCTTTAGGAGGTTTTTAAAATGTCCACCTAGGATTTTGGTTGTTATTTCCCTGCCTCATCACATTGTGAGCTGGAAAGTGTTGCCTGTTACTGTTGGTTAGTATCCTTCATGAAAGCCCAGGTCATTTCAAATGAAATAGTAAGTTTTCAGCAAGTTCCTGTTTAAGGTCAAAGATTGGCATCTGACTTGTAAGGAGCCTTTAACTTGCTGTTTCAGAGTGGGTTTATGAGAGGTAACTAATAAGCTCTGGAACCATATGTAGTTTACAGATTTGACTCTCTCCATTTGGATCTTTTACCTTTTTTGATGTGTTTCATAGATGCTCAGAGTCATACTCCTGATCCAGTTGTGCTTTGCTGAGGCTCCAGCTGTCCTCCTCTCTGCCCATTCTCATGCAGATAAGAGTCCTTTGACCTTTCCCCCTTAAACTGAAAACCTCAGGGTGAAAAGGCAAAAATCAAATGGGGAAAAGATGACAGATGGGGGTGAGAGAAAAAAATCTGGATAATTTGTCTTTTCTGTCCTTTCCTTAGATTAAATTTGATCTCTTCTAGAAGCAGAAAATATTTTGTAGCTTTAAAAAAATGTGACTTGTTTAAGACTATCCTGACAGATTCCGGTTGGCTCTGAATAGGGAAGCGTTTTGACGTATGGCATACTTCTCTACTTTAAAGTTAAATATTTTAGTGAAGTGTTCTTCATGCCATGCCAAATGAATAAATTTGAGGTATAATTTAAGATTTGGCGTATGAGATATATAATGAGCTAATTTGGTGATGTTTCTCTTTGAAAAAGCTCCACATGAAATCTGATAATAATTTAACATGACCCATTTAGAGTGAAACCCAAGGTCAAGTTTTGTTATATGTAAATATGTGTATTCTGTATCTCCTAATTTGGGACAGAATTCATATTGGGATTCAGTCAGAAAAATGCTGTGGATGAAATTTCTTAATATTATGTATTTTCTATTGGTGATCAAGAATGATTGGGCGTAACTTAGTATTCTGTGAAGGAACACTGAGGGTTTTTTTGATGGAAACTTTATTTGATAACCTTGAAGTAAACACTTGATTTATACATTATTATTGAATTCCCCCCACCCAATAAGAAGAGAAAGAGAGATTTGTTGTCTGTGTTTATGTGAGGAGAACCCCCATCCTCAACAACCCTACCAGTTGATTTAAACCTGGGATTTCATTGTACATTTACCTGACTTGGTGGTTCAGCGTTCCCTCAGAAGCTGTCTCTTGTTGTTCAGAAATTCAAAGCCATGCAGATAACATATCCTGCAGTGCCTCTGTGCATAAATTTGAGTTGACATAATAGAAATGTGTTTTTTATTTTAGAGATTCTGATTGTTACAGTAAATTATTCAATTTTATGTATTTTCATAGGTGTCTTTGGACTTCACTGAATTTATTTTAGAACAGTTTTCTTTTTGGGGGGTTAAATCATGTTACATCTTCTGGTCTGTAGGCAAATGGAAGTTCGGCAATCAGAAGTACTTTTGATCGTTAACTGCCTCTTAATGGCTTTATTATTCAACTGCATATAACTTTATTTGCAAGCAAGACTTTCTTGACTCTAAATGAAGGGAAATTCTACTAATTATTAATTTAACATCTTCCCAACAGAGGTATTCTCATAGAAAATAAAAGGTTTGGGGAAGATTTTTCTTATAATTTAAGATTTTTATTAAGTGGCTCTTCCCATTCACTTGGGTAAAAATCAGGAGACTTTAATAGTAGGAGGTTAAGTTAGCTTTCAGTTCTGAGACTCTGTGCTAAGTATGCAGTCAATCCCCTGGAAAGAATAGTCCCATTCCAAAAATCACTTGTAACTTAGTCATTAAAAAATCATACTGTATACTCTTGATTCATTATTTACATAATTTAAGAAGCAAGCTTATGAAAAATGTGAAACGTGAAAGCTTTTACAATCATGGAAGGCTTTTTTGTTTTAATTCCATAAAATGACCCCTATCTTTGCCAAATTAAAATTATGGGTTATTAGTACATATTGATAATGTTTGGATTCTGTACCTTTTCTGGTATCCAATAAATGTGTAAAAAGTATTTTGGAATCAAGTACAGGCATGCTATATTTTTTAAAATTAATTTAATTGGAGGATAATTCAAGCATGCCATATTATAATAGAGAAAGATTAAAATCAACTCAGAAAACACTTCCCCCAAGAAGTTATGTTATAGCAGTATTATTCTGGTTATACCCTGCAAAAAATAATAAAAATACATGCTTTTCCAACTTTTTTTAGATAGTTCAAGGTTCAGTTCAGTTCAGTCGCTCAGTTGTGTCCGACTCTTTGCAACCCCATGAATCACAGCACACCAGGAGGCCTCCCTGTCCATCACCAACTCCCAGAGTTCACTCAGACTCACGTCCATCGAGTCAGTGATGCCATCCGGCCATCTCATCCTCTGTCGTCCCCTTCTCCTCCTGCCCCCAATCCCTCCCAGCATCAGAGTCTTTTACAGTGAGTCAACTCTTCACTTGAGGTGGCCAAAGTACCGGAGTTTGAGCTTCAGCATCATTCCTTCCAAAGAAATCCCAGGGCTGATCTCCTTCAGAATGGATTGGTTGGATCTCCTTGCAGTCCAAGGGACTCTCAAGAGTCTTCTCCAACACCACAGTTCAAAAGCATCAATTCTTCGGTGCTCAGCTTTCTTCACAGTCCAGCTCTCACATCCATACATGACCACAGGAAAAACCACAGCCTTGACTAGACGGACCTTAGTCGGTAAAGGTTAGAAATACATAATTCAAGTTCAAGGTTAGAAATACATAATTATGCCATATGCATATTAATATGTATGTTCAGTTGCTCAGTTGGGTCCAACTCTTTGTGACCCCATTGTCACAAAGGCTCCTCTGTTGGTGGAATTCTCCAGACAGGAATACTGAATGGGTAGCCATTCTCTTCTCTGGGACATCTTCCTGACCCAGGGATGGAACCATAGTCTCCTGTCTTGTAAGCAGGTTCTTTACTGTCAAAGCCACCCGAGAAGCAAAAGATGCATAGGTCATCATATGGTCTGTGCTTAAATACCTTGTAGATTTTTATCATATTTTGGCTTTTCTTTGCTTATAATATTATCCTTCCCCCCTACATTAAGGGAAATACCTTGGTTCCCTTTCTTCAGTATTCTTAATGCAAGTGCAGTGCAATTAATTTTTAGATAATACTCTCTGTGTTTATTAAATTTAATCATATTTAAGTTTAATTAAGTCCCATTTGTTTATTTTTGTTTTTATTCTCATTATGCTAGGAGATGGGTCAAAAAGCATCTTGCTGCAGTTTATGTCAAAGACTGTTGTTCTGCCTGTGTTTTCCTCAAAGAGTTTTGCAGTGTCTGGCCTTGCATTAGGTCTTTAATCCATTTTGAGTTTATTTTTGTGTATGGTGTTAGGAAGTGTGCTAATTTCTCTCTGTTATGTGTCCAGTTTTCCTAGCACCACTTATGGAAGAGGCTGCCTTTTGACTAGGGGACCACAGGTACTTGGCTTTGCTGCTGGACTTCCTATCATGTTCCACTCATCTATATTTCTGGTTTTGTGCCAGTATGATACGGTTTTGATTACTTTAGCTTTGTAATGTAGTCTGAAGTCAGGAAGCCTGATTGCTTCACCTCTGGTTTTCTTTCTCAAGATTGCTTTGGCTATTTGGGGTCTTCTGTGTTTCTATACTAAGTAAAATTTTTTGATCTAGTTCTATGAAAAATGCCATTGATAGTTTGATAGGGATTGTGTTGAATCTGTAGATTGCTTTGGATAGTATGGTCATTTTTACAATATTGATTCTTCTAATCCAAGAACATGGTGTGTCTAAATGCCCATCAACAGATGAATAGATAAAGAAGATGTGGTATATATGTACAGTGGAATATTACTCAGCCATAAACAGGAGCGAAACTGGGTCATTTGGAGGGATGTGGGTGGACCTAGAGTCTGTCATACAGAGTGAAGTAAGTCAGAGAAAAATAACATATGTTAACGCATGTGTGTGCGATCTAGAAAAACGGCACAGATGAAACTATTTGCAGGGCAGGAATAGAGACGGACATAGAGAACAGACTTGAGGCCCCTGGGGTGGCTGGGAAGGGGAGGGTGGATTTGGGAGGTAAGACTGACATATATACAGTACCATGTGTAAAACAGATTGCCAGTGGAGACCTGCAGTGTAGCCCAGGGAGTTCAGCGTGCTGCTCTGTGATGACCTAGAGGGACGGGATGGTGGGGGAGAGGTCCAAGAGGGAGGGGACCGGTGTATACATACAGCTGATTCACACTGCTGTACAGCAGAAACTGACACAGGCTCGTAAAGCAATTGTACTCCAAAAATCGTATTTAGATGCATGTAATAAATTGGTGAATGTAGACAAATAATGATGATTATCTTTTCTCCTCATGGCCTTAGGATATTTTGTTTTTTATCTAATCTCCATGATACATATAGGACTTACATATTTTTTAAAAGTGTGTGGGTGAAATGTTACACTTGCCTATTAGCTTTCGCCCGAAGAAAAAATTATGTTATGTATATATATTTTTTCAGGACAAAGCAAAGCTAAGCTTATCATAGAAAATTGCTCTTCATATTGATAGTGTCTTTTCTTATTTCTGTTGCCTTTCACTCAAAACAAAAATTTCTATTTTATGCTACTAGATGTGCATAGTGACAACTTTGATTACAGAATAATAATAATAGCCAGCATTAACTGATAGCTTATAATGGGTTAGAAAACAGTAGTGTCTTATGTGTATTAACTGATTTATTATTACGATAATCCTCTGAAGTAAATACTATTATTCCATTTTTATTTTTGCATATTTTCATTATGCCACTATTATTTTTTCAAATAAGAAAGATTTGAGAAAGGTTACTTGTCCAAGGTCACATAGCCTGCAATTTAAAGTGTTGTGATTCATGTCCAGGTGCCTGGATCCAGGGTCTCTGCCCCTACCATTGATACTGGTGTGCCTCTATAATGTGAAATTGTATATTCTGAATAATGATGTAAAAGGCTTTTAGTGTAAGGTGGCTCAGTGGTAAAGAAGCTGCCTGCCAGTGCACGCGACACAGGAGATACAGATTCCATCCCTGGATCCGGAAGATCCCCTGGAGAAGAAAATGGCAACCCACTCCAGTATTCTTGCCTGGAGAATGCCATGGACAGAGGAGCCTGGTGGGCTACAGTCAGTGGGGTTGCAAAAGAGTCAAACATAACTTAGCAACTAAACACACCACCACCATCATAAGTAGGAATATAAATAAAAAGTAAGCCAGAATGTATTCTTTTATTTCATTTTTAAATTGTCACTTTTCTTTTTGGACAAGCTGTGTTAAAATTTCTTTTTTTCATTTTTTTTTATTGAACTATATTTGATTTACAATATTGTGTTAGTTTCAGGTGTACAACAAAGTTACTCAGTTTTATATATATAAAATTATTTTCCATGATAGCTTTGTTATGTGTGTGAGCCTGTTTCTGTTTGTAAATAACTTTATTTGTATTATTTTCTATATTCACCTGTCATATGATAGGTGACTTTGTCATATTTGACTTACTTTGACTTAGTATGATAATCTCAGGGTCCATCCATGTTTCTGCAAATGACAGTATTTCACCATTTTTTATGGGTGGGCAATACTCCATTATGTGTGTGTGTGTGTGTGTGTGTGTGTACACATACGTATACATACAACATCTTTTTTATCCATTCATCTGTTAATGGACATTTAGGTTGTTAGGTCCTATAATTTATGACATATTCAGAATATAATACAGATCTCACATTAATATGCCTCCAGGTGTCTGCATTATACCTGCTCATTTTGTCATTTTCTTACTTTTCTTTATTACCTAAGTATGTGGGCCTTAGTAACTTCATGTTAAGCATGCAGTCAGTCCAGGTGATGCGCTTGTGTCCTAATGTTTTAGTAAGCTGGAGAAGTCTTGTATGAATGGGCTGTAGTGTAAATTTTGTTCAGTAATGCTAGATTTGTAGTACCCTTTTCAGATTTCCTTCTGTGGGAAGAGAGATGAAAATATATGAGCTATATAATATATTATGTTGCTTTGTCTGCTAATCTGTAGATTTCTTTCAATTTGTGTCTATTAAATATACTGTTTATCATGAGATTTTGTTCCACCATCTAATTTCAGTCACTGTAGTAACAGTACTGAGCTTAATTTTCATTTCTGTCTCTTCATAGGGAAATATGAGAGCCACACACGTGTTCACACAGGTGAGAAGCCCTTTGAGTGTGATATTTGCCACCAGCGCTATTCAACAAAGTCTAACCTAACTGTTCACAGAAAGAAGCACAGTAATGAAACAGAATTTCATAAGAAGGAGCACAAGTGCCCTTACTGTAATAAACTTCATGCAAGCAAGAAGACTTTAGCCAAGCATGTTAAGAGGCAAGTATGATCTTGCTTCCATAGTAGACTCTAATGTGCCTTCTCATTTAAATATGTAGTGAGCCAAACACACCTATGGAGTGCTTGTTTCCACTCCTTTCATTGCTTAAAATTTTCTAGATGACAGTTTTTTTAAGAAAAGAACAGCAAATATTAGTTCATACTTGTGAGATTAAGTTTTTTGAGGTTGAAACAAAAACAACAATCTATACTCCAGAAATTTAAGAAACCACATTTTTATTATCCTTGGTTTTGTGTCTTGGGTTTTGACAAGTATGTTTTCAATGTATATGACTATACAACTCCAGAAAACTTATTCCTCATGCTCAGCTTTGTCTTTAGTATACAAAAATTTGTGACAGAATATTTATATTTAACTGAGAAATTAAATTTACTGAACTATGGACTAAAGTCAAGTGAGTTGCCTTGAAGATTCTCTGTGAATAGATAGGTTCCTGAATATATTTAAAATGATTATATTTTACTTTGACTATTTCTGCATAAATTTAGGCACACATATTCATATATTAAAATAATAGCAATTCTTAAAATACTCAGATATGCCTGTCTCTAATAAAGGAATCACTGCTTGATTCTTATAATTACTGTTAACATGTCAAATAGAGTACTGACTTAACTAATATCATCTTTTCCTAACAGTCTTTTAATTTTTTTTCTTGTAGATTTCATCCTGAAAATGCACAGGAATTTATTTCCATTAAGAAGACTAAGAGTGAAAGTTGGAAATGTGATGTAAGAGACTTTAATTTGTAGTAGAAAACCCCAAATTAAATGTAGTGTGAACTTTTGTGAAAGTAATTAAATTTTAAAGTAATATAAATTTAGCTTATATCACTTATAGGATCTTTTATACAGTGTTATTCTAATATTTTTACAAATTAAGCCTGGTATGAGTTACTTTTTGGATGATGGACCTGAAAAATAGAAATCCTAGATTATATTTTTATTGTAACCACTATAACATGTTTCTATAGTTGTCTATATAAATTGTGACATTACTGTTGCATACAATATAAAATGTTAGAATTTTCCCTCCACTTCTGGTTATCAGTGGCTATATGTCAAACCACCTGAAAACTTAGTGACCTTAAATTACTGTTTCACTTTCATCTCATCATTTTGTGGGTCAGTAATAGCAATGGGGCAGGAGTTCGCTAGGTAATTCTTCTGTCCCATGCGGCGCCAGCTGAACTCAGTTGTTTTCAGCTGGTGGGTAGTCCATCTGGTCCAGTCTGGTCTGGTTTGGAGCTGCTCCCAAAGTGCCTCACTCTCCTGGCTGGAGGCTGGTGTTGGTCTGTGGCTAGAAGCTCTGCCAGGCTGCCAGCCGGAGCCACTTCTTGGAGCTGCTTGAGCTTCCTTCTAGCATGGCGCCTGGGCTCCAGGAGGGAAGAGTGTTCCAGGAATCCAAGGTGAGCAGTATCAGGCTTTTTACAGCCTCACCTTGGAAGTCTCAGAGCACCACTTCTAGCCTGTTCTGTTGGTCATACAAGCCACTCCAGCCAGGGAAAATTTAAGGGGAGTGGAATCAGTCTCTATTTTACAATGATAGGAGAAGCAATGAATTTGTAGGTATTTTTTATTCTTCTATACCCACTAAAGTCAGTCAGTTGAGTTCAGTTGCTCAGTTGTGTCCAACGCTTTGCGATCCCATGAATCACAGCACGCCAGGCCTCCCTGTTCATCACCATCTCTCGGAGTTCACTCAGACTCACGTCCATCGAGTCCGTGATGCCATCCAGCCATCTCATCCTCGGTCGTCCCCTTCTCCTCCTGCCCCCAATCCCTCCCAGCATCAGAGTCTTTTCCAATGAGTCAACTCTTCACATGAGGTGGCCAAAGTACTGTAGTTTCAGCTTTAGCGTCATTCCCTCCAAAGAAATCCCAGGGCTGATCTCCTTCAGAATGGACTGGTTGGATCTCCTTGCAGTCCAAGGGACTCTCAAGAGTCTTCTCCAATACCACGGTTCAAAAGCATCAATTCTTTGGTGCTCAGCTTTCTTCACAGTCCAACTCTCATATCCATACATGACTACAGGAAAAACCATAGCCTTAACTAGATGGGCCTTTGTTGGCAAAGTAATGTCTCTACTTTTGAATATGCTAGGTTGGTCATAACTTTTCTTCCAAGGAGTAAGCGTCTTCTAATTTCATGGCTGCAGTCACCATCTGCAGTGATTTTGGAGCCCCAAAAAATAAAGTCTGACACTGTTTCCACTGTTTCCCCATCTATTTCCNGGGCTGATCTCCTTCAGAATGGACTGGTTGGATCTCCTTGCAGTCCAAGGGACTCTCAAGAGTCTTCTCCAATACCACGGTTCAAAAGCATCAATTCTTTGGTGCTCAGCTTTCTTCACAGTCCAACTCTCATATCCATACATGACTACAGGAAAAACCATAGCCTTAACTAGATGGGCCTTTGTTGGCAAAGTAATGTCTCTACTTTTGAATATGCTAGGTTGGTCATAACTTTTCTTCCAAGGAGTAAGCGTCTTCTAATTTCATGGCTGCAGTCACCATCTGCAGTGATTTTGGAGCCCCAAAAAATAAAGTCTGACACTGTTTCCACTGTTTCCCCATCTATTTCCCATGAAGTGATGGGACCAGATGCCATGATCTTTGTTTTCTGAATGTTGAGCTTTAAGCCAAGTTTTTCGCTCTCCTCCTTCACTTCGACTTTTCACTCCCTAAAGTGGTTTTTCATTATTGAGGTAAATACTGTTTAAATGAGTCACCCACTGTCATTTTGTCTTCTTTACTCCGAGGCCTCAGTTTATGTGTGTGACCGCCTTCTCACCATTTCTCGGATCTCAGCTTCTAGGAATTGAAGTTAATTATTTGGATCTTAGTGGTTTCCTTACCTTATTAAGTTTTATCATTCTCACGTATAAAATGATAATTGTATCTACCTCTTAGGTTTGTTGTGAGAATTAAGTAAAATAATCCATAAATCACTTAGCTTTGTGCCTCGTATATAGTACATGCCGTGTTGTTACATCTGGTGTATAGTACATGTCTTGTTATTACAGCAGCCTGTTTCTCCTCACCCCCTGCTTTCCGAATTTGATGTCTACCAGATTTTTTAAAAAGTTCCGTCTATTCTTTCTGACCACTTTTAAGAGATAAACTTTCAAGTAATTTTTCCGAGGTTCTTTTATTCCAATTCCTAATCAAATATATGGCTAGTATAACATATGACATATAATCGGAGAAGGCAATGGCACCCCACTCCAGTACTCTTGCCTGGAAAATCCCATGGACGGAGGAGCCTGGTGGGCTTCGTCTATTCTTTCTGACCACTTTTAAGAGATAAACTTTCAAGTAATTTTTCCGAGGTTCTTTTATTCCAATTCCTAATCAAATATATGGCTAGTATAACATATGACATATAATCGGAGAAGGCAATGGCACCCCACTCCAGTACTCTTGCCTGGAAAATCCCATGGACGGAGGAGCCTGGTGGGCTGTACTCCATGGGGTCACTAAGAGTTGGACACGACTGAACGACTTCACTTTCACTTTTCACTTTCATGCATTGGAGAAGGAAATGGCAACCCACTCCAGTGTTCTTGCCAGGAGAATTCCAGGGACAGGGAGCCTGGTGGGCTGCCGTCTATGGGATCACACAGAGTCGGACACGACTGAAGTGACTTAGCAGCAGCAGCAGCAGCATGACATATAATTAGTTTTCAAATATACATTTAATGGATTTAGAA
Organism: Oreotragus oreotragus; assembly: GCA_006410675.1. Taxonomy (NCBI): domain Eukaryota; kingdom Metazoa; phylum Chordata; class Mammalia; order Artiodactyla; family Bovidae; genus Oreotragus; species Oreotragus oreotragus. Next base: position 108,418 of record SJYX01023539.1, on the reverse strand, counting down.
ATGTTGACCAGGATTAAGATTACTGTACAGTCTGAGGAGTTAGCCTGTTGGAAATGTAAGATGTTGAAATTCACCTACCTTTAGTAATAATTTAAAATAATTTCTTGCTATAATTCCTCCGGGGCTTCCCTGGTGGCCCAGTCGGTAAAGAATCTGCCTGCAATGTGGAGACCTGGGTTCATTCACAGCTTGGATTGGGAAGATCCCCTGGGAGGGCATGGCAATCCACTCCAGTATTCTTCCCTGGAGAATCCTCATGGACGGAGGAGCCTGGCGGGCTGCAGTCCATGGGGTTGCAAGGAGTCATGACAGGACTGAGCGACTAAGCACAGCCACTCATTTCTCAAGGCATTCTTTTTTTTCTGTACAATCAGTTGATTATACTTTTGGTAAGTTTTTTCTTTTGGGAGAAATTCCTGACTACTTGAATTTATGTGTTTATTCCTCATCAAAGCTTTGTATTTTTATTTTAGATTCACATTCCCTCACAGTTTATGTGCATTTTCCTTTAGATTTGTAAGAAATCTTTTACTCGAAGACCACACTTGGAGGAACATATGATTCTCCATTCTCAAGACAAACCTTTTAAGTGCACCTATTGTGAAGAACATTTCAAATCGCGATTTGCACGGTTGAAACATCAAGAAAAGTTCCATCTGGGTAAGCAAATTACTTTTCCAGGAGCATCACAGCCGCTGTTGGTGAGCACGTCGTGCTGGGGAGACTGCTGCTGTGGGAACACTTAGGAGAGGAGCTCGTGTGAGTGGGGCGGGGTTCTTGGAGATGAGTAAACACTGGGTTTGTTTTGTTTTTTGGTGGCACGTGTGTTCATGGTCAGAACTTCATTTATTTCCAGTTGATTGTCAGATAGGTTTGTGAGTGCCTGGGGTAGGCATTTTTGTTTGTTTGTTTTAGAAAAACCTCATTTCTCAGAGAGTGCAGTAAACTTGGTATACTGAGAATGCAGTGCTGAATTTGCTGAGGTCGCTGCCTCCTCCTTGTGGCCACAGTGGAGACTTGTGTTCCAGATAGGTACATTTACGACAGTTTAATCCCAGTAATGAATTATCATCATCCAAGTAGCCTGTTCCCTGTCCTGTTCACTGTTTTTATTGACAACTTGGATAAATGTAATATACTTCATGTTTTATCAATACGCAGCACGAAATAAAGCTCGCAGAGGGAGTGTTAGCAGAAAACAAAAATGTAAAAAAAAAAAATCCGCTGTCAAAAAAGTTAAATTAACTTAAAATTAATTATGAATAAATATAAAGTTGTACATATGGGAATGATCTGGCTTCCAGTCATTGGGAGTTGGAGATCTGTGAAATGGTACACAATCCAAAGGCCTCAGTTTTCAGATGGGCTTATTAATAGCAGAGGCTTTTTAGATACTGTCTGAACCAGTAATGTCATATGACTGACAAAACCAACTGTAGTTTTAAACTACATTAATGAAAATGTATTGTTCAGAATTAGGAAGGTCATCATCTCACTGATTTTAAATTGATCTGGAACATTGCATTCATTTATGGATACCACATTCAGGAAGGATATTGACATATATTCCACAGGTGGGTAATTATGGCAACATAGGTCCTTAAGATCATGTCATTGGAAAAACTTTTGAAGGACCTTGAAATATGCTGTTTGGGAAAGGGAGACAGAATAGCTGTCTTCAGATATTTTCAAGGCTCTGTGTGCACAGTGAGGAATACAGTTGCCCATCAGTATCCGTGGGGTTGGTTCCAAGACCTCCCCAGTTCGGTTCAGTTCAGTTCAGTCACTCAGTCGTGTCTGACTCTTTGCGACCCCATGAATCGCAGCACGCCAGGCCTCCCTGTTCATCACTATCTCTCAGAGTTCACTCAGACTCAGGTCCATCGAGTCCATAATGCCATCCAGCCATCTCATCCTCGGTTGTCCCCTTCTCCTCCTGCCCCCAATCCCTCCCAGCATCAGTCTTTTCCAATGAGTCAACTCTTCGCATGAGGTGACCAAAGTACTGGAGTTTCAGCTTTAGCATCATTCCTTCCAAAGAAATCCCAGGGCTGATCTCCTTCAGAATGGACTGGTTGGATCTCCTTGCAGTACAGTCCATGGGGTTACAAGAGAGTGGGACATGACTGAGCGACTAAACAAGAAGAAAAGAAATAATCTTAGAATAGGACAGCCCTTTAGATTAGGATAATTAATAGCTCATTTTTTAAATCACCAAGTAGTACTTATTTCTCTCATTTTTTGCAGTATTAGTGAAAAATTTGTTATGTGACCAACATTTGAGAATCAACAGTTCAAAGCAAAAACTGCCAAATACTGGTTCTCAGATAAGAAGTACCTGTGGGGCTTTAAAGGTAGTGAATTCCAGGTTTCACCCAAGACCTACTGAATCAATCTATGGGATAAGGTGTCCAGAAATTTTGATGTACAGTTGGATTTGGTGACAATGGTACATATAAACTTAAGTATGACTTAGGAATTCCTAGTAACAGGAATGTCCAATCTAGTCAATCTGGGCATAAAAGTTCCAGATAGAAATCTTCCTGAGCAATCAAGCAAAGGGATCCATGGGGTTCAGGAATCTATTTGGCAGATTTACTAAGACCAGAACATCTCACTTCAAGGAGTGAGGTATTCTAAGAATAGCAGGATGCCAGAAGTGGAATGTTGGCACGAACTTGGAAAGGGTAATAAGGCGACAGTTCTTCAGAGAGATTAAGATACTAAATACAAGCAAGATACTGGCAAGAAACTAAGGCAAAAACCTAGGTTTTTAACTGGAACTGCCATGACAGAGTGCTGTTACTTAGAGTTACTATCATAGTAAGTCCTAGGTTTGGAGAACGTGATTTATTCTAAGTCCTGTGATTTTAAAGTTCACAGTGTTTGTGCATAGTAAATGCTCAATAAATATGTGTTGAATAAAGTAAGTTTTTAATTTTTAAACTTTTTTTAAAAAACTATTCTTTCTCCATGCCTAGAAAAGATTTTGAGATTCTGGAAAATGTACACAACTAAAACTAGGATAGGGTAGTAGGTTTAATATAGCACACATGATTTCAGCATTGTAACCTTTTTCCTTGTTGAAAGAAACCTTCAGAACAAAAGCAAACAACACACAACTCTTTCTCAGTTATCAAGAGGTGTACAAGAGAATAGTATTGTTTATGATTTTTTTAAACTCCCTAATATCTGACTCTGGAACCCAGTTAACATTACATTTTTATGGTAGATTTACTTTCCAAATACTTTGTTCAGCTGATATATCGTAGTGTATATTTTTTTCTAGTTATATATACCTGTTTACTTTAGACCTGGTTGGCAGATGGAGGTTAATCCAGGATTGAACATTTGCCACCAGCAGTGTTTGGAGACAGAATAACAGACTAGTCTAGAGTTCAGATCCTGAAGACAGAACATCTGGGTTTGAATCTCAATCCCACCTCTTACTGACTCTTGGATCTTGCCTAAACTACTTAATCTCTGTGTCCGACAAAGGTCCATCTAGTCAAAGATATGGTTTTTCCAGTAGTCATGAACGGGTGTGAGAGCTGGACTATAAAGAAAGCTGAGCACTGAAGAATTGATGCTTTGGAACTGTGGTGTTGGAGAAGACTCGAGAGTCCCTTGGACTGCAAGGAGATCCAACCAGTTCATCCTAAAGGAAATCAGTCCTGAATATTCACTGGAAGGCCTGATGCTGAAGTTGAAACTCCAATACTTTGGCCATCTGATGTGAAGAACTGACTAATCTGAAAAGACCCTGATGCTGGGAAAGACTGAAGGCAGGAGGAAAAGGGGATGACAGAGGATGAAATGGTTGGATGGCATCACCGACTTGATGGACCTGAGTTTGAGGAAACTCCAGGAGTTGGTGATGGACAGGGAAGCCTGGTGTGCTGCAGTCCATGGAATCACAGAGTCAGACACAATTGAGCGACTGAATTGAACTTAACTCATCTGTAAGGGAGATGAGTTAACTCAAAGTAAGGGAACTTAACTCAAGGTAAGGGAAAATACCACCTATCTGATAGGAGTTTTTATGGAAAGTAATAGAACATAGGGCTTCCCTGGTGACTCAGTGGTAAAGAATCTGCCTGCCAATGCAGGAGACACAGGTTCAATCCCTGGGTAGGAAGATACTCTGGAGAAGATAATGGCACCCCATGGAGGTCACAAAATAGTCGAACATGACTTAGCAGCTAAACAACAACAATAAATGAACATATGTAACTATACATATAAATGTTTAATTAGTTACTTTTACTAATTTGGAATGACCAATACTGACTATAGTTTTACAGAACCTTTAGACTTTAACTGAACTTAAGAATTTTTTTCATTCTCATAAACATATCACATATGCAATGCAGGAGACCAGGGTTAGATCCCTGGTTCAGAAGATCCCTGGGAGAGGGCATGGAGACCCACTCCAGTATTCTTACCTGGAGAATCCCATGGACAGAGGAGCCTGAAGGGCTACAGTCCACAGGGTCACAAAGAGTCACAACTGAAGAGACTAAGGACTCACACACTCATTTCAAGTCAATAAAAGTCTTTCTAGGGGCTGCTATCATACTAGAGTATGACAGCTTACTTAAAATGATTTAAATTTATAAAAATCAATTAAACTTACAGCCAAAATTTCACTAAGATTTAAAGATAAGTTTGTTTATATACAAGTAGACATATGCCAAAACTTATAGATACACAACTTTTACTAATTAAAAAACAATTACTCTACGACATGATTCTCAACTGGTGTCAATTTTGACTCGTCCTCACCGAAGGGACATTTGACAATGTTTGGAGACATTTTTGGATGTCACAACTGTTGGGGGGAATTGGGGAACTGCTACTAGTATCTAGTAGACAGAGGCCAAAGATGCTGCTAATCCTCTTGTAATACAGAGCTCCCACTCTACCTCAACAAAGAAGTAGCCAAGAGACTAGAAGCCCAGACATTATTTCAAAACTACTTAAAAGAACAGAAATGCTTTGAAGACCTGACTTGTGTGGGAAGAGAAGGTATGAAAAGCACGTTGTGGCATTTGCACTGTTTGGTCTCACCTTCAAGCTTTTGATCACAAACCTCATGAGGGCCTTCAGGTTACCTTTTGATCCCATTACATTTTCCTGCTCTATTCATTCCCCTACTCTTCACAATGACTATTTCTCACTTCCTCTTTCTCATGAAACCTCCAGTACCATCTTTCCTTTCCACATTCTCAGCTAGGAAATTCGATAATTTCACTGGGAAAATCGATAATTGCCTATAATTATCTCATCTTTGCATCATAAGCTATCAGCCTGTACTCTGCCTTCTCTGTTCCACTGGTCCTTGCTCCTAAGATAAGGTTCTTCATTTGTGCATTGATCTCATGCCATTTCTTAGTTAAGTACATTGCTTCTGAAATTATATCCTCTCCTGCACTATCATTTTCTCTTTCCTCTACATCTGTCTCATTCACAAACATACATCCTGCAACATTATTCATGTGTTAAAAAAGAGACAAAAACTAAGACCATGCCCTCATATAGCTCTCCTACTCTGCTTCCTTTTTTCTTTAATTCATTATTTTTTTTATTTTACTTTATTTTACTTTACAACACTGTATTGGTTTTGCCAAACATCAACATGAATCCACCACGGGTGTACATGAGTTCCCCATCCTGAATCCTCCCCCACCTCCCTTTCCATGCCATCTCTCTAGGTCATCCCAGTGAACCAGCTCCAAGCACCCTGACTCTTCCAAATAGTTGTTTTGTGTACTTTCTGTTTCTTCTTCTCACACCTTCCACTTTTTCTCACCTCCAAATGCTTTAATGTATATTTTTCACAAACAAGAACATTCTCCAACATAACAAAAATGTCACCATCAAAATCAGGAAATTAACACTGATACAATACTATCACCTAACCCTCGGACCCCATTCAGGTTTTCTGAATTGGTCCAACTATGTCCTTTACAACAACAGGACCAGGTCTAGAACAATGTTACCATTATTGCCACTTTTCTTTAGTCTCTTTCTATCTGCAATAGTTTTTAAATCTTTCCTTATCTATCATGACTGTGACACTTTTGAAGGTTTAAAGCCAGTTATTTTGTCAAATGACCACTGATTTGACTTTGTTTAATCTGTCCCCACCATTCAGATTATGTGTCTTTGGCAGGAAATGGAGCATCCTTCTCACTGCATCCAATCAGGTAACAAATGACCTCAATAAGTCCCACTACTGGTGACGCTAACTGATCACTTGATTAAGGGAATAACTGCCAGAGCTTTCCAGTATAAAGTTACTTTTCCCCTTTGCAATTAACTTTAAAACTATGAAATACTTTTTTTTCCTCAGACCTTCAACTTAATTTATTTACATCAGCATGAAGTCATGGGCTCCTATTGTATTCCATGTACTATCACTAATAACCATCATTATTTACTTTGATGCTCAAATTGCCCCACATTTGGCCAGTGGGAGCCCCTTTAGGCTGACACCTGTTTTTCACATATTCTCAACATTCTCTGAACACTTCCTCACTTCCTCACACAAAATACTTCAGCTCATCTTTTCCCTGCCCCAGCCCTGGAATCAGCTATTTCCCCAAGGAACTCTGTTCCTTTTAGTGGAGAAAGATATTCAGAAGTCAGAAGGTGGATAATAGGTACTCTAATTGACTGCTATAGATGTATCACTACTCCAAGTCCCTCTCAATGAACAGACCTTGAGTACATGTACATACACATAGGTAGATACAGACAGACACACATTTACCTCTTTATCTACCTAATATACTGAAAACCGTGAGTTCACATCAATATTTCCAATTCCAATATAACACCACAAACACCCTTTCAATATCTGTAATTCCCTTCTCCAAACTGAAAAACCTGACTCCTTTTATCCTTAATATATTCACTGACTCACACTTAAATGACCCCTAATATGTAACCAATCTCCCTTTGCTATTGCCACTACTCGCCCCTAGGTATCTTCCTGGGTGAATTCAGTCTTCACATCATTGTTAGACTGCTGCCACTGTTCTCTTCTCAGACACTCTGTATTAGGCTGACGCCATTGGTGCTCAACCATCACCGGATTCCCCTTCTCGCTCCACCTGGGCTCTGCTGCCCTGATCCTGGCTGCCCTCCTGCACAGATGTCTTCCACTCAGTATAACCCAATCACTACAATGGGCTATAGCTATTAGGTTGGTGCAAAAGTAATTGCCCTTTTACATTGCTGAAGTTTGCCATTTGACACCGGAATACATTTTTAAATAAATATAGTTATGTTATACATCATTTTAATGCACATTTGTCACTTCATGTTTTTTTAATAATTACACTACTTGCTGTTTATTTTATATTTATTTTAGACTAGAGAAATTATGTTAGACAAAAATAAAACTCGAGTGATTTTGTTTGAGTTCAAAATGAGTTGTAAAGCAGTAGAGACAACTGGAAACATCAACATTTGGCCCAGGAACTGGTAACAAAAGTACAGTGCAGTGGGGGAAGTCAAGAAGTCTCACAAAGGAGCCGAGAGCTTTGAAGATGTGAAGCATAGTGGCCAGCCATCAGAAGTCGACAACAACCGAGAGCATAGCTGAAGCTGATCCTCCTACAACTACACGAAAAGTTGCCCAAGAACTCAACGTTGACCATTCTACAGTCGTTTGGCATTTGAAGCAAACTGAAAAGGTGAAAAAGCTCGGTAAGTGGGTGCCTCATGAGCTGACTGAAAATCAGAAAAACTGTCACTTTGAAGTGTCATCTTCTCTTATTCTATGCAACAACAACAAACCATTTCTCGAATCAGGACATGTGATGAAATGTAGATTTTATATGACAATCAGTGACAACTAGTTTGATGGCTGGACCAAGAAGCAGCTCCAAGTTCAGTTCAGTCACTCAGTCGTGTCCGACTCTGTGACCCCGTGAATCGCAGCACACCAGGCCTCCCTGTCCATCACCAACTCCCGGAGTTCACTCAGACTCACGTCCATCGAGTCAGTGATCCCATCCAGCCATCTCATCCTCGGTCGTCCCCTTCTCCTCCTGCCCCCAATCCCTCCCAGCATCAGAGTCTTTTCCAATGAGTCAACTCTTCACATGAGGTGGCCAAAGTACTGGAGTTTCAGCTTTAGCATCATTCCCTCCAAAGAAATCCCAGGGCTGACCTCCTTCAGAATGGATTGGTTGGATCTCCTTGCAGTCCAAGGGACTCTCAAGAGTCTTCTCCAACACCACAGTTCAAAAGCATCAATTCTTCGGCGCTCAGCCTTCTTCACAGTCCAACTCTCACATCCATACATGACTACTGGAAAAACCATAGCCTTGACTAGACAGACCTTTGTTGGCAAAGTAATGTCTCTGCTTTTCAATATGCTATCTAGGTTGGTCATACTTTTTCTTCCAAGGAGTAAGCGTCTTTTAATTTCATGGCTGCAGTCACTATCTGCAGTGATTTTGGAGCCCAAAAAATAAAGTCTGACACTGTTTCCACTGTTTCCCCATCTATTTCCCATGAAGTGCTGGGACCAGATGCCATGATCTTCGTTTTCTGAATGTTGAGCTTTAAGCCAACCTTTTCACTCTCCACTTTCACTTTCATCAAGAGGCTTTTTAGGTTACCTTTGTTGGCAAAGTAATGTCTCTGCTTTTCAATATGCTATCTAGGTTGGTCATACTTTTTCTTCCAAGGAGTAAGCGTCTTTTAATTTCATGGCTGCAGTCACTATCTGCAGTGATTTTGGGCCCCAAAAAATAAAGTCTGACACTGTTTCCACTGTTTCCCCATCTATTTCCCATGAAGTGCTGGGACCAGATGCCATGATCTTCGTTTTCTGAATGTTGAGCTTTAAGCCAACCTTTTCACTCTCCACTTTCACTTTCATCAAGAGGCTTTTTAGGTCCTCTTCACTTTCTGCCATAAGGGTGGTGTCATCTGCATATCTGAGGTTATTGATATTTCTCCCGACAATCTTGATTCCAGCTTGTGCTTCTTCCAGCCCAGCGTTTCTCATGATGCATATCTCATGATGCAGCGTTTCTCTGCATATAAGTTAAATAAGGAGGGTGACAATATACAGCCTTGACGTACTCCTTTTCCTATCCGGAACCAGTCTGTTGTTCCATGTCCAGTTCTAACTGTTGCTTCCTGACCTGCATACAGGTTTCTCAAGAAGCAGGTCAGGTGCTCTGGTATTCCCATCTCTCTCAGAATTTTCCAGTTTTTTGTGATCCACACAAAGCACTTCCCAAAGACAAACTTGAACCAAAAAGAGGTCATGGTCACTGTTTCGTGATCCGCTGCCCATCTGATCCACTACAGCTTTCTGAATCCCAGCAAAACCATTATATCTGAGAAGTATACTCAGTCAATCAATGAGATTCACTGAAAACTGCAACACCTACAGCTGGGCACTGATCAAGAGCAAGGGCCCTATTCTTCTCCACAACAGCGCCTGCCCACATTTCATACAACCAATGCTTCAAAAGTTGAACAAACTGGGCTATGAAGTTCTGCCTCATCCGCCACTCACCTGACCTCCCCACAACTAACTACCACTTCTTCAAGCATCTCAACAACTTTTTGCAGGGAAAATGCTTCCACAACTAGCAGGATGCAGAAAATGTTTTCCAAGAATTCGTTGAATCCTAAAGCACAGATTTTTAAGCTACAGGAATAAACAAACTTATTTCTCGTCAGCAAAACTGAGTTAACTGTAATGGTTCCTATTTTGATTGATAAAAATGTGTTTGAGCCTAGTTATAATGATTTAAAATTCACAATCTGAAACCGCAATTACTTTTTCACCAATGTAAACACCACTCTCCTAGCCCTCTCACATGGCCATACTCTTCATCTTACCCATAGTCTCACATCAGTCTCTGCGCACACCATCCCCTAATTTGGGGGCTATCCTCACCCCACTAAGCCCTGACTTAACATTACAGGTCACCTTCCAGCACACAAGTCCTCCTTAAGACTCTGATCCTCAAGGTTCTGACACCCTGCTCCAAACCATCACAGCTTCCAACCTTGATTTTCTGTGAGGAAACCAACCTTGCTCAACCTCAGCTGAGGTGCTCAGAAGGTAGAAGGGAAATATCCTGCCATTCACCTCAGATTCTATTTTATATCCTTCATCTATCACTTGCCTACTTATTCCTAAATATTCTTCCTTCATTTAGTTTGCTTATTATAAAACCAAAGTGAATTTGAATGTTTTACAGCCAGATATTTTAAAAAATAAAGTTTCTCACAATTAAATAATTAGGTAATCTGTATCTATATGGTACTCAGAATTATAGAAAAGATGAGAATAAAGAAATAAAAGGTAGGATATTAAAAACAGATGTTAATGTCTTACTATACCTTCTAGCTTACTAGGATAAAAATGTTTTAACCACAAAATGCATTAATGCAGTCTATGAGTACAGTTGGATTTCTGAAACAGAAATATGAATTTTTCAAACTATACCAAAGTATATCTTTTCTGCCTATCTGCCTTTATTGCTCAGGAAGGCTATAATTCTCAATTTTACAATGAATGATCTCTCCTTTTCAATTCACCTATATTTATATTTACAGCATTTTTCCTTTACTCCCATATCTGAGAAGCAATAATAGCTTTGTACTGTAATTGTTTCTGATTAAGAACATTTAAAGGTCTAATAAGAACTAGAAGAGCTTTATAGCATCAAGTGTACCAAGGTTATAAAATGGATATATACAACCTGTTATTTTGTAGATGAACATCTTTTTCTTTCATGTACTTAAAATAAAAATCTTGCTTGGTAGTAGCATAAATAAATCTAAATTATTTATATCTGCCCGAGTTTTTATTCCAACAGATAGTTCAGCAATTATTGCTTATAAAAAAACATTTAGTAAGGCAGCATATTGCCACATTTATACATGTGGTTCAGACTCATTTTCCATTAATTTTTCATTCATTCACCTTGTAAAATAGCACAGCACCTACTTCTCTGTAACTTCCCTGTCGTCACTGTACATGAAACTTTTCTTGGAATACTTCAGTAGTTTCTTAACTGGTCTTTGTAGGATTTTAGTCATCCTCAAATTCATTTTTCACTTGTAACTAGCGTGATCTTTTCAAATGTAAGAGTGATCATGTCAGGCTACAACTGTTAAGAGCACTGATTCTGGGGCCCGATACCTAGATTCAAATCTAGAGTCTGCCATTTATAAACTGTGTTACCTCTGACAAACCACCTTAACTTCTCAGTTTCCTGCTATGTAAGATGGACAGCATGTGTATCTTAAATGATTATAAGGATTACATGAACTATGTTACGTGTTTGCTGAATGGCAGTCTACTTCATCAACCTCAACCACATCTTTATCTGTATTTTATTGCTCTAGCCATTTTGGAAGCTTTTTGTTTTGTTTCCCCATTTGAGAAAAGGGCCACATACCCTATGTCTGAGGGCCTTTGCACCCTATCTGAACTCACCTTCTGCTCTCTCCCATATACTTGTTGCCTATTGGCTCCTCATCATTTTTCAGATCTCTGTCAACAGCTTTTCCACAGGGAGACCCTTCCTAGTGCTAGGTTGGGTTTTTATGTCACTATCACCTTAAAAGAATGTTGTTTCAGTCACAGTACTTACTGCTTTGGGTGACTATTTGACTAACAGCTATCCTTTCCACCATGCCTGTTTTATATCCTTAGGGCTCAGCTCAACAACCAATCAAGTAGCTGAATTAAATAAATGAATAATAACCAACACCTGTACCATTCATTTAACCTCACCTGATAGCAGGTATTATTTTACAAATGTTACAGTTTTGTGGTTTTTAATATGTATCATGATTCTAGATATTAAGAAAAGTTTAAAACAGGTAGAGGTCACATCAGATTCTGCAACTTGAGAAAACTCAAAATGGCCTCAGCTCTATCCTCCAACTGCCAAGCTTTAGAATGTAGTTACGATTGGGTAAATTAGATCCACCAGAAGCGCTACAAAAAGGGGAAGGGGGCTTTGGAGTCACACAAACCCTTAGCTTTGCATGACAAAGGTTAACCTTTCTTATACTACTTTCGACTTCTATAAAATGAAAATACTACCACTTACTTCATAGAGCTGGCATGAAAATAAAAGAATATCAGAATGCCTGGCACACAGACATGTTCCAAATTTTAAGGTCCTCTCTCTCCCAAGTTTAATTCTCTTAAAAAGTCATTTGGCCAGAATTACATAAAATGGCTTAAAATCTCTTACTAATTTATTACTTAACACTTTCCTTTAAAATGACTTGTGAAAATAATAGAGAAAGATAAAATAATTTTAAGTGATGAAAAAAAAATGAAGACAAGATAACAGGAATGAATTTGTAAACAGAATGCAAACAAAAAACCCTACATATTTGCTAACAATAAACCACAAATCTGATGGTCAGTTTTCTAGCCATAAGTTCAAAGTGGGAAATGTGAGTCATAGGAAACAGTTTCTATACAATAAAAAACTTGACAGAAATTTCTCCCATAAGCCTCATAAAGGATGCACTATAAAGTAGTGGGCAATATTCTAAAAGTCCTTATGGTAAACTGGCAAATTACTGAAAGTGAAAGTCAGTGAGTCATATCTGACTCTTTGCGACCCCATGGACTATACAGTCCATGGAATTCTCCAGACCAGAGCACTGGAGAGGGTAGCCTTTCCCTTCTCCAGCAGAACTTCCCAACCCAGGGATCAAACCCAGGTCTCCTGCATTGTAGGCAGATTCTTTACCAGCTGAGCCACCAGGGAAGCCCTTCTAGAGTGGGTAGCCTATCCCTTCTCCAGCAGATCTTTCCAACCCAGGAATTGAACTGGGGTCTCCTGCATTGCAGGCGGATTCTTTAAAAACTGAGCTATCAGGGAAGCCCAAATTTTTGAAAGCAAATTATTAGGACCTACAAAAAATAACCTCTCTGCATATACACCGATGGCTGGCTTCTCAACAAAGCAATTTGATAAAGACGGTGAGTATAACATTGATGGTAAAGAATGAAGATTGTAAATACAAATACCAGAATTCATATCTGAGTTCTGCCATTTACTATAAAGTGGTTTTATTTTTTTTCCATTGGAATTTTTATTAAATCGTATTAAATCAATAAAGTAAAAGAAAATTGTCATATTTAAACATAAGAGTTTTCCCATATGGAAACATTGTTTCTTCTGTCTCCTATTTATTTTGAACTTTTTTTAAATTTTTTAAATTTAAATTTATTTAATTGGAGGCTAATATCAATATTGTATTGGTTTTGCCATACATCAACATGAATCCACCACGGGTATACACGTGTTCTCCATCCTGAACCCCCCTCCCACCTCCCTCCCCATATCATCCCTCTGGGTCATCCCAGTGCACCAGCATCTTGTATCCTGCATTGAACCCGGACTGGAGATTCGTTTCTTATATATTATACATGTTTCAATGCCATTCTCCCAAATCATCCTACCCTCTTCCTCTCCCACAGAGTCCAAAAGACTGTTCTATACATCTGTGTCTCTTTTGCTGTCTCACATACAGGGTTATCAATACCATCTTTCTAAATTCCATATACATGCATTAGTATACTGTATTGGTGTTTTTCTTTCTGGCTTACTTCACTCTGTATAATCGGCTCCAGTTTCATCTACCTCATTAGAACTGATTCAAATGCGTTCTTTTTAATGGCTGAGTA